>CM076578.1:950508461-950920966 GCA_034641835.2 Pinus albicaulis
AGACTTGCAAAACCAATTTGCCAAGAGATGGTCCGGAATTGGCGCTTTGACAAGCCTCCTCCTATGTCTCCATTCATGAATATGGTCGGAGATGTGGGTGGCGGTGTCTTGGCGCAGTGATGTTAACAATTCTGTGCCAGTTTCCACTCTAATTGGTAGTTGAAAGTTCTTTAAGAACTCCGTCGCTAAAGCGCCAAACGTATTGATGGTGGCGCGTGGTAATTCAATGTACCACTTGGCGGCATTGCCTGTAAGGGTGCGGGAAAACAGTCGAAGGTGGACACTATCATCTACCATGGAATTAGATATGGACCACAAATGAAAGGTAGTGATGTGTGCGGCTGGGTCATCCCCATGCTTCCCGTCGAACTTCGGGATATCTGAAGGAATCTTATGCGGTATAGGAGGCCAAAGCGAGTTGTGATTGATGGGGTCGTTTGTCAGCTTATGGATGTCGGGTATGTCCAAAGCTGCCAAGAAAGGCAATTGTGGATTTGCCCCCGAGTCTAACCAAGGTAGTATGGGCTGACTATTTGGACCATAGGGTCCCCCCATCCACGTGTTACCATAAGGATAAGTGGGACTTTGATAAAAACCTCCCATAGGTGGAGGAGTAGGAACATACGGTTGCTATCCATAGGGCATAGCGTATTGAGGGGCAAATGGTTGGTTGCCCCCAGCGTAAAAATGCCCTCCCACTCCAGACGGAGGTTGGGGTTGGTTAGTCCAAATGGATGCAATAGAGTTTCCCGGAGGCATACTAGTATTTGCATAATTTGGCAACGGTATAGATCCTACACCTATGTTTGAACCACTTAAAGGGATAGTATTTACAATGGGTTGTCCCATTTGTCCTAAGGATTGCATAGGAAGAGAAATATTCCCTGCTACCTGTGTACTGATAACACTGCCCCCTGGTATAGTGGCCAGGGGGTTTGAACTCAATAGAGGGTTCCAACCGAAAGGGTTGTTAAAGGGCACCGAAGTAGTCGTGCTCGTGGGAGGAGCTACCGTGGTCCCCAACGTGGTCACGGTAGGAGTAGATGCCGAAGGGTTCGGTAAACTACTGACAGTTGTGTTGACCATATGGTTGGGGGTAGGCATATGTTGACTACTGGGGTTACCCAGTAATGTCATAGAACTAACCACCGGCGGGGAGGATGATGGTGAACTAGGAATGGTTTCCATTGGTATCGACCCTGTGGATACCGGTGGAGAAATAGATGTTGGTGTTGCCACAGACATATCTTGGCACGGTGGAATCTGGATTATCACCGGTCCTAACGGATCAGTGAGCAGAGGATTGTAATTAGGTACAACGCCTTCAGTGAAAGGGTCCTCCGGGAGTTCCGACTGATAAGGGTCTATGTGATAATCCAGATTAGTCAAAGGAGACTGCTCTTCCGTAGAAGGCCCGGGTTCACCAAGGTTCAATCTTTCCTCTAAGGTGAGAGGAGGTAGACCTTGCTGTCGTCTAGACTGATGGCGTGGGTCAGGGGACGCCACGGTGACCGGTTTAATTTTAACAAATTTTATTTTAAAATGTGATATATTATGAAGTCTCAAGTGACAGTAACCACACACTTACTAAAAAGAAAAAAGACTCGCTAAAATCAATCAACAAGCAGCCAGTATAGGGTGCCCTGTCTGAGTACTACCATTCACTGGTGATGAAATCCAGTCTCACAATAGCATACAGAGAGGGTTGGTCGAAAGTACAGTTACGGTTACTCTAAAGCTTCGCCCGAACCCTAGACGATAGGTGTAAGCACTCTCGTGAAGACGAGTACCCTCCTAAAGACTGAAGACAGAGTAGGTACGTCTGTTTCAGGTACCAGGACAGCCCGTCCCAGTCACCTTGTGTAAGTCCCTAAAAGTATAGCCACTAAGGATACCTCAAATCACAGACACTATCAGGGGGGTCCATGGTCAAGGACAGTGTGCTATATGGGCAGAATACCTAGATCCTCGATCTAGTTTCGACATCCCCGAAGGGAACCCCAATATATAACACACCCACAGGATGCAGTCGAAGGCGGGCTACCTTCTAGTGCACCCAAGTGTTGTCTCGCGCCGAGCTCCGGTAAAGGAACGGTCCCAATAATGTGAGTGCAGCAGGATTTCACTCGTTAATGACTCTAGTTTTCAAGTTTGGAGATCTTGGGTAGTTTTCTCACTTTCCTAACCCAAGATCCTAGCCTGAACTACTGTTTGTGTGAGCTCAAAAAAGAGTTATTAGATTGATTTTATTATCGCTTTGTTTTTAGTGTACTTTGTTATTAGTCTGGCAGAGGGGAAATGGACGTATGAAGTATAGTGAGACGTTGACTCAATAAACCATGCAAAACATGCTCTAGATATTAACTTCAATGAACAATGTTTCTACAAGGAGAGGTTTCTTTATCAATCATCCATGCACCAACATGTAAATAACACAGCTCAACTTTTAAGATTCAGCTTTTCTATCTACCTCTTTTAACAGTCTGTGAATCAAACTTTTCAGAATAAACTCATCTAAATGCAGAAAAATAAAAAAAATTTCTCTTTTAAAAAAGTAAATGCTTTGCACACTTAACTAAATAAGAGAAACAAATAATCAATGCCAGTTTAGCAGACAAGCACAGGGATTCGGTCTGTGAAAGGTACTGGTGGCCAAAAAACTCCACAGCTAAAACACAGTCACGGTAGTGAACAACAGGGTTTTTTGGCTGGGTAACGCTCTGTCTGTGAGCAAATACAGCATTATAACACACTATATTTAAGCCTAGACTGCGTTATAACACACTGGATACACTGCATAGGTCGCGTTAGCCAGGGAAAAGCTCTTCAGTTGGCCAGAAAGGCACAGGATCGAGCTCTGCAAGCGATTGGTATGTCTACAGGGCATCAAAAAATGGTCGGAAGGATACAGAACAGAGGAGAGAAGAAATGAGGGGAAAAATAGCCCGAAAACTATGGGGAACAAGTCCCCAGTTGAGTTGCCAATTCTGCTTTAGGGTAAACTACTTTGGTGGTTGGTTTTCGTATATGCCTCTCAGGGCTTTCCGGTGCCCGAGGCAGACAGTCAGATTAGCTATGCTATTCACAAAGATGGCATGAGCATGTTCATATTAGCCTGAAATAACTTGAAAGAATACAACAGAGAATTACCTCTTTGACAACTTTAGAATCCTTTGGAGAACGCTACGCAGCAAAGCAAGAGTCCTTCCTCCACCGGCTCCAAATCTGAATCCTGCAATCAGTCAAAGCACCTGCGTAACTTCTGATATAACAAGTATTCTATCAATTAAACCAACAATAAACATCTAGATTATACACATCTGAGCCATTCATATCATACTAAACAAATATTGAAATAACAATATAACATTAAGCATCGAATGGACAAAACGAACATAATTCTATTGATTTTGAAAGAAGGAGGATTACAACCATCGGTTGTACCAAGCCCTCCTCAGTCTCCCAATCTCTCTTCTCTATCAAGTGAAGAAGTCCAAGCCAACAAGCTCTCTAGGAGCCTCTTTGAATCTTGGCCTTCACAATGTCACACTATTCTCTATTCCACAAGTATACAAGAACCTTGAGCAATCCTTCGACCTTCAATTAAGAGCCTTCAGCTCCTTCTTATAGGAGAGGGAGAAGGCCATTGTTGCTCTTCTCTTTCCACTAGTTTGGAATGGAAAAGGCTTAGATGTTTCCTTGATCTCCATGCTTTTGCCTCTCTTGGAGTTCAGTCTTCTATGGCAATGACCAATAATGAACTGGTTCTTCTGCAGTTTCCTCTGTGCACTGACTCCTTCGTGAGGGAAAGTCGGATATTCAAATCTTTCTTCGCGCTCTTTTCCCAATTCAAACTTAAAACACAGGTAACGCGACCTTTTAGTGTAAACAGAGCGTTGCCCTAGCCACTAACGCGGCTAATGTATTTCTTGCCTGCGTTATAACACGCTTGTTCTGTTCTATGTATGCGTTACCCTGGCAGAAATAGGTTTAATTTAGGTCTTTGTACTTCTTCCATATTTGTCTTCCCCTCTAAGCTGATGAGAAGGTATTTTGACCTGTAACAGACATATCTACATACCGCGCCACCAGCAGGCTAGACATGTTCATTCGCTGGCTTGGATGGCTCAATCTCCCTTAGGCCTCCATGACCCCCTCCATGACATGCCTCGACACCCTGAGAATCATCTCCCTAAGTTTTACCCCGAGAAGGGTATGCTAGTCGAAGATCACATAAGGAAATTCTACTTGGCCTTGCAAATGATGAGAGTGTAGTCTGAGGATGTAGCATGCTAGTTCTTTCCTCATACCCTAGAAAATATGGCTGCTACATGGTATCGTTCCCTCCCTGTTGCTTCCATTTCTTCCTGGGAGAAATTTTGTCATACCTTCCTCCAAAATTTTTCGGAAGACAAGACTCCTTCCATGCTCCTTACAGACTTTAGTACTTTTAAATGCAAAAAGAAGGAGAAAGTAAAATACTTTAATCAGTGCTTCGCTACTATAATGAAAAAATTCCCTCCAAACATGGCCTTATATGGTTCCATCACTATTGATTACTACACAAGGGCTCTCCCTCGAGATAAACCTGTGTTCATAAAACACGAAGCCAGAGCTACCCTAGCAAAAAATTACACCATCGCTCGTGCTGTTGAAAGCACATGTTGTCCATAGGAGCCACTGATCATGATGGTCGAGATGACTTAAATCTGGCTATGAAAATATCCCAATACTCAACTCATAAGATCAGAGACAAAGGTAAAGACCCCTTAGATTTTGAAAGCATAAAAAAGTCTCTCAAGTTTTTAACAAATGAAGTCTCCAATCTCCAGAGAAAAAAAATGACTCCATATCAGGTATCAAAACGCAAAAACCCTTCTTTAGGAAGAATAATCCCACTGTCAGTCGGCCTCCATCAAACCCAAATGATGGCCTAAATGTGGAATAAATCGGCAAAGATAATTTATGCTCCTTCCATCAAGCCTCCCACTCGAAGAAGACTTGTCCCCAGTGGATCAACAACATGACTGCCGTGGTAAATCAACTCTTAGAAGACTAGACCATGGGGGATTTAGAAGAGGAGGATATTTGAGATGATGAGGATATGGGATCCATTGTCCTCACCTTTGAGGTAGTCCATGGGGAAAGCCCCCCTTCCACAAGTGAAACTAACTTGGTCAATGACCCTCAATCCAAACCCCCTCGAAATTATAGCTTAAGGAGCAAAGGCCCGATCTCGAAACAATCCTTCGAGGGATGAGAAAATATTTCTTAAGGAAAATCCTGCCACCAAACAAAGAGATCCAAACCGCAACTCCTGAAAAATCTAGCCCAACCAGTGCCCGAGTAAACCCAAAGGCTAGATCATCATCAGGTTCTTCGAAGGCCTCCACTGAACCTATCTCACACCCAAATTTTGGGTATAACATTATCGAAGATATGAAGAAAATACGAGCCAACATTTCTCTCTATGAACTCGTTCACATTGCTAATCAACGAGATGTTATTCCCAAAGCATTTTCCAACCCACCAACGTGCAAACTCGTGAGTACCATGTCTGCCCAAGCTAGGGCAAGTCCCCAGTCTATCGTGAATTTCATTAACGCAAAATCTAGGAGATCCACAACCCCTTTTCTCCTATTTTTCAAGATCCTCAACATCAATGTCCATAACCACCTCGTCGATTCTGGTGCATCCACAAATGTTATGCCCTTTTTTGTATGCAAGAAGTTAAACATCCACCCCAAGAAAACTGACACCAGGATCATTCAGCTCGATATATCCGAGGTTCCCACCATGGGTGAGTTGAATAATGTCATCATCCACTTATCCTCTGATTCTAGGGTGAATCCGTGCATATACATAGTCATTGTGGACATCCCTGAAGCCTATGGTCTTCTCTTGAGCCGAGATTGGTCTAGCAAAATGCAAGGATACTTTGCCACTGACTAGTCCCACCTGTGGCTCCCATAGAAGGGTAGTAACAATAAAATCTGGGTCAAAAGTGAACCTTACATGAAACACATGGTGACTGACCTAGATGCAACTAATGAACCAGTCAGTTTCGCACAAGAAGAACTCGGTATTTGTTTCTTAGAATCCATTTTTGGGTGCTACCAAACCCCCCAATCTTCATTCACCCAAGATGTTCAGTCAGAACTTTTGTTTGTCACTAACAACCACTCTACCTTAACAAAAGAACCACTAAAATATGTTGCCCTGAGTAGGTCTCCTATGTGCTTGAATAGCCTTGCAAAATTAGAAGATGAGACTTGGACCTTGTACTACGAGATGGTTCCAAAACCCATGATGGGGCCGGCGCATGCTGTATTTTGTCAAACCCTCAAAAGAAAATGTTTCTGATCTCTTGTTGGCTAGATTTCCAGTGAAAAAATAATACATACGAGTATGAAGCATTGATCCTCGGGATCAAGAACTCCATAGATCTCAAAGTCAGTTGTTTAAAGTAATTAGAGACTCTGATATTATCACCCATCAGGTACGTAACGCCATCCATTACTTATCTCCGTATTTGAAAGGTTACCAGCAAGAGGTATGGAATTCAATTTCTTCTTTTGATGCTTTCAGTATTAAATCCATACTTAGAATGAACAATGCAGCAGCTGATACACTTGCTAATGCTGCTGCTAGGTTCACCCCACTAAGTGATGGATTTTATATTGAAATTGTTTACAAGCCATCCATGCCAGAAAATGTAACTAATTTTCGCATTTTTAATGATTATCAGCAGGTACTATATTTCATGCTCAATACAGACGTGTTCAAGGATGTAGTTATAGAAGAAGAGGATCATGATCAGGTGTTTCAAATGGAACAAGAGGATCGTAAGGGAAATACCATACCCAAAGGGATCGTGTCGCTTGAAAAGTTGTTTGATTTACATAACCGTTTTCGCAGACCTCCCAACATGAAGGTGCAGAGTTCTACTTTGGCACACCAAAAACTAAACCTCAGGATGGAGAAGGAACCTAAATTTGTCAACCTCAGTACTGAATGCACCCCTCAGGAAGGCAATCCTTCACTGAGTTATTCAAGAAGTACTGAGATGTTTTCACCTAGACATATGATGAGCTACAAACCTATGAAACGCGGATCATCCAGCATGTGATACCCATGGAAGAAGGAGTGAAACCGTTCCAGCAGAAACTCAGAAAGGTACACCCTACTTTAGAGCTGATGATGCAAAAGGAAATAAATTCTTGGACGCGTGTATAATCTTCAAATTCTGACATTCAACCTGGGTGTCAAATTTAGTTCTGGTACGTAAAAAATCTGGCAAACTTTGATTATGCGTGGACTTCCGAAAATTGAATAGAGCTTTGGAAAAAGACAACTACCCGATGCCTCCTATGGAGCAGATCCTTCAAGCAGTATCGAGGTTAGAAATGTTCTTGTTATTAGATGTTTTTTCAGGATACAACAACGTACTAGTGGCTGAACCCGACCGGATGAAAACCACATTCAAAACTAAATTGGGGACGTTCACGTTCAAACACATGCCCTTTGGCCTAATCAATGCTAGGGAAACCTTCCAGAGAGCCATGGACATCGCTTTCGGAGGCCTAATGGTGAAAATCATGATAGTATACCTTGATGATGTCACCATATTTTCAAAATGTAGGTGTGACCATTTACACCACCTCAAGCATATTTTTGAAAGGTGCCGAAAATACGAGATCTCACTCAATCCAAAGAAAAGCATTTTCACCATCTCCGAAGGAAATTTTTCGGGACACATCATAACCCGAGATGATATAGTAGTGGATCCAGAATGTGTAAAATTCATCGCCTAGATTCCTCCCCCAAGCGGCAAGAAGGCCATGCAATCTCTCCTCGAGAAAATCAACTTTGTGAGAAAATTTATGTCAGACTTCACCCAAATAGTCAAACTTCTGGAGGGTATTGTTGAGCCTCAAAACTGTGCTTTCCTTCACCTCATTTTACCTCATTTTCCCTTGTCCATTTCTATCTTAAACCCAATTGATCAATAAATATAGTTAAAATTACTTCTAGAATGATTTACATGACTGACTTGTTGAATTTTGTGATTTTTGCCATTGTTAAGCATTTTGACCGGAACTAGCTGCAGAATGCAGACATTCCGTAGCTAACCGGCGATTTTGCAGCTGCCTTCATGTTTGAGTATGTTCCAGGTGGCCTCTTGAGAAAAACCGCATACGGGCATGATCCATGTCATGTCTACATGGTTCGTTGCTCATCATGGAGGAAGAAATGAATTCTGGGTATGGTTTTGAACGTGGGGAACACATTTATGAAGAAAGACTTCTATTAGGACTGTCTCAGTCCAGATGTCTTTTATCCTTCATGTAGCCACCTCAAAGAGTCCTAACATGATTCGGATAAGGAAAGACATTATTCCTAAATTGTTGTAATTATTGTTACGTGCATTTGCTTTATAAACTCTTGCGGAGACCGAGAGCTGTGTTAGAGATTTTATGTTAGATTTGCTGCTAGATTTTGTTTAAACTCTGTGATACATTCCTGAGAACGCAGAGTGTTATGTTCAAACTATTGCATCGTTAATGGAGCAGACAAAGTTATTTTGAAGGCGTGATTTAATTTGGAGTTGAATGCCGTCAAGTGGTAGAGGGCCCCTGCCTCTTGCACGGATTTATTTTGCGTTAATTAGATAAGTTTTTCTAGCTGCGTTTACACTTTGCATTTGAATTAATAGTTGATTTTGTTAGCTACTGTAGTCGTTCTCATTCTAACTCTTCCACCAGAAGATACTCTTCCAAAAGACCATAATGATGAATGTTGAATGACTATAGTATTGTAGAAATAGGAGTTGAATTTGTAGTTGTTTTAACTAGCTACTGTAGTTATATTCATTCCAGCTCTTTCACAAGAAGACACTCTTCCAAAAGATTATAATGATGAATGATGAATAGCTATAGTACTGTAGGAATTAGTTGTAGTTTTTCTATTCACTATCATAGTTACACTTGTTCTAATCACTCTTCCACAAGAAGAAACTCTTCCAAGACATCCTTAAGAAGTTCAAGACATGACTGTGATAATGAATGATTTAATTGTGTGTTTTTACTAAGTATCATCTCTGATCTTGCTCTTAAACGCTTGCCCAAGACATCATAATGACAAGTAGGGTATGGATGTGATAACTTATTTTTTCATTTGCTTTCAGTTCATTTGCTTTCAATTGCATACAATTACATAGCCAGAATTGTTCTACCCCTTCCAAAAGAAGGAACTCTTCCAAAATATCACTAATGATGAACAAACAGATTGTGTAACTTCATAGAATAATGCATGTTAGTATAGTTAGAATGCTCTGGAGTTTCATTGCATTTAATTCATGTTCAGTTACTTTGTTTCAAGTTTGATGATGACTTATAATTCAACATTGTTTTAGTTTAGTGGCATCTTAGGTTCATTCTTAGATTAACTCATTGCACTTGCATCTCATATTCAAATTGTCATCCATTGCACAATAGATTACTCTAGTTGTTAGGATTAACAAGACAGCCTTCATTATTCACAAACATCTTCTTGTTCTAAAAACTACAAATAATCCATAGCCATAGGAACAGAAGACAACATCACTATAAGGTCTGAAATCTCTCTGAAATCTCCTCATCATTTTATAAACAGAGCTCTTCCTCAAAAGAACTACTTTGAAAAAGAAACCAATAACTCTTTGAGTATAGGTTCTGTGACATTCAATTAAATTGCAGAATAGAACTAGGAATTAGTCATAGAATAAGAGAGATTAGAACAAAATGTTGCATCATGGTAAGATTAGTGTTTAACTGTCCAGTTAGATAACTTGCATACTTAGTGATCATTTCTCAAGTTTAGTTTGTGTCATTTGCCTAAAAAGTCATTATCAAGCTTTTGCTTTTATTTAGTCATAGTTCAGATTCTGCTTCAGTGTTTCCAATTGCATTTGCCATTCCATACATTAGGTTTAACTCTTTTTTGACCACCAACCCCTTTCTATTAGCTTTCTAGACATTTCCATTGTGAACATAAAAAATCATCACAAAAGACCAAAAACATAAAAATCATCACAAAAGACCAAAAACATCACAAAACACTACACACAACGCACTAGGAAACAAGCACCTAGGTACATATGGTACACTTCACTTCAGCAGTTTACAAATCCTGGTTGACAATTAAATGAGCTCAATTTAGGAGACTAGATTGAGACCCAACATTTTTGGCGCCGTTGCCGGGGAAGTGAAAACTAGGTAACCTTTGTTTCTTATCATCCAAAAACAATTTTATGCGTAGGGAGAGAGATTCAAGGGGAATATTTATAAGCAGCAGAGGCAGAAGTTTGATATCTTTAACACCATTTGTTTCATCTAGATCCAAAGCCAGTACACCTTCAACTCAAACCCATCTTCCATCCTTTACTAATCCTGGACCTCTAGAAGATCTAAGGTCACCTATTCCATTAGAGAAACCTTCCACTTCATCTACTGAACCTGCTATAGAAGATCTAAAGACTCCTGTTAGGGACACAAACCTTTCTATTTCCACAGGAGAGTCAACCATGGCAGAAGAAGGAGGAGGAGGAGTTGTTAATGGAGAACACACATTATTTGGAGGAGGTAGAGGTAGAGGTAGAGGAGAAGGAGGAAGAGGAGAAGGAGGTAGAGGTGCAGAAGGAGGAAGAGGTAGAATAGAAAGCTCTTTTGGGTTCCCTATACTTGATGAAGAAACCAATACAACCATGAAAAACATTTCACCTTCTGTCCTTCCGAACTTCTATGGACTTAAAACTGAGGATCCTGAAACTTTCTTATTTGAATTTGAAGTGTTGTGTAGAACTTATGACTATCTACAAGATGCTCAAAAATTGAAATTATTTCCTTCAACTCTGAAAGGAGCAGCATTGAAGTGGTTTATGAGTTTAAACAATAGTTCCATTAGAACATGGAAAGACATGAGACAAGCATTTCTAGAGAGATACTTGGATTATTGTATGCCAGTTAATCATAAGGAAGAAGTGTTCAAGATGTTACAAAAAGAAGATGAAAACTTAGAAGATTTGTTGGAAAGATTTAAATACAACATAAAAAGGGCACAAATGGAAAACCTAGATCAAGACACTTTAAAAGCTCTTTTGTTGAAAACAATTAGGGATGAATGGTTGGATATCCTTAACATGATGGGAAAAGGGGATATATCACAACTCACATTACCTGAAATATCTGAGTTACATATCAACCTTTCCAGAGGAAAATCTAAAACTGTCAAAGGTCCAAGAGATCCTGCTCTTGCAAGGGCAAGTAAATCTGCTTCTGGGACAGTAAGTAGATCAGAAATAGGACACATGCTTGATGATTTTAAATCTGACATCTTAGGGAGTCTTAGTGAACAAATAGACACCCTCAACATACAAAACAAGCAAAAGGCTGAATCTGATGCCTTGGCAATCTTTTGTCCCAAATGTAGGAAGAAACATGCCTTGAGAGAGTGCCCTTTGGATGTAAAAGTTGTAGAAACTTGTGTTATTTGTTCTGAGAAACATGAGACCAAGAATTGTCCTTCTCTTCCTGGTCTCAAGGCTGTTTTTCAAGAAGAAACTCCTACAGATTCCACAGAATCTCTTAACTTTGTATCTAGAAGACCCTGGCAGGGATCTCAGACACAGGGATTTCATGATCAAATGTATAATCAACCTCCACCTTGGAATTCTTGGCAGCAACCTTGGCCCCAATTTCAAAATAAATCTCAAGCTTGGGCACAAGGATCACAAGGTCCCTATGGAAGATACTCTCCATATTATCAGTATCCACCATCCTATCCACCATATCCACATTTTTATCCTCAAAATCCTCAACAAAATTTTTCTCAAAATCTTCAACAAAATTTTCAACAAAATCCTCAACAACATCATCAGAACCAACCACATCAAAATCAACCACTTCCATTACCATTCCCTCAAAAATCCAATCAATTTCCAGCTCAGCCCATACCAAACCCCAATAATAAGAACCCTTAGAATACATACATGATAGAAGGACAACAATTTCCAACTTATTTAATTACTCCTCTAGACCTTAGTGATGTTCAACTTAGGTCTGGAAGGATAATTGAGAAGAGGAAACCTTCTGTGATCATACAAGAACAAGATAATTCTGAGGAAGACTCCCTACGGGTTAATAAAAGTCTTGAGGAAGATACATCCTTTCAATACCAAAACATTGAAAAACTGAAACAAAAAGATCCAATAAATCCAACTCCAATATTAGAGCAACCATCCACATCTACTTCTATACCTCCCTTTCCGGAAAGACTACAAATTGATAAAGGTGTAGAAAAACAAATAATGGTGCCTAATTATGATTTTTTGGATGAATTGAGAAATGTTTGCATTAAAATTCCATTATTGCAAGCCATCAAGGAAATCCCAATTTTAGCCAAAACAATAAAGGATTTGAGTATGAAGACAACAAGAAAAAGAATAAGAGAAACCAAGAAAATTCAACTGGTAGGACAAATAGCAGACATTATGATGGGTAATATTACTATTCCAAAGTACCTTGACCCAGGAAATCCAGTTGTCAAAATTCACATCAATGGAATTGAAATTCAAAACACACTCATTGACTTAGGAGCAGCAGTAAATATCATGAGTAGACAAATCATGGACAAACTGAAACTTCCTAATCTTCTCTTTACACCCACACTATTACAATTAGCAGATAGATCTGTGATCAAACCATATGGGGTAATAGAAGACATTCCAGTGTCCCTAGACTCTTGGGAGTACCCTGTGGATTTCATGATCCTAACACCCAAGAATAATCTAGGAGGCCATCCTGTTATACTAGGAAGACCTTGGTTGGCTACAGCTGATGCTTTTATTAGTTGTAGGTCTGGTGATATGTATATTTCTGATGGTAGTTCAACAAATAAATTCACTTTATATCCTCCAGCTAGGACAATTACAGATCTAGATGACACTCAATGGATAGAGGATGAAGAATATTTGCAACCACTCTTCACAATTTCAGAAATTAGTGAAGATAATCAAATTCTGAATACTCTAGAAAATTTTGAATCTTCTCCAAGGCACAAACAAGAATCATTTCAAGAGAAATCCAATATTGAGTTCTTGTCATCTAGACAGATGTCTCTTCATTCTATGGAAAAATTTGGCAGTTCTACAAGTGAAATTTTTCTAGGCAAAACCTTGAACATAAACAAAAATCTGGAAAAATCTCAACAAGAAGAACTAGTCAAAGTATTACAGAGACATTCTTCTGCATATGCATGGGAATACACTGACATGAAAGGGATAAGTCCCAAGACTTGTACTCATCACATCTATATAGAGGCAAATTGCAAACCAATCAGACAGCCTCAAAGACGGATAATCCAAATCTTAGGGAAATTGTCAAGGAAGAACTGCAAAAATTATTAAATGTTAATTTCATCTATCCTATTTCAGATAGTCAGTGGGTTTCTCCTTTGGTGATTGTGCCTAAGAAAAATGGAAAATGGAGGGTGTGTGTTGACTACCGAGAATTGAATAAAGCTACTCTTAAAGACCATTTTCCTTTACCTTTCATAGATCAAGTATTAGATACATTAGCTAGCAAAAAGTACTTTTCATTCCTAGATGGGTTTAGTGGTTACAATCAAATCCAAGTAGCACTTGAAGACCAAGATAAAACCACATTTACTTGTCCTTGGGGTACCTATGCCTACCGAGTATTTCCATTTGGGTTATGCAATGCACCTGCAACATTCCAAAGGGCAGTATTAGGAATTTTTTCTGATCTGATACATGACTGTGTAGAGGTGTACATGGATGATTTTACAGTTTATGGGGATACATTTAAAGAGGCTTTAGAAAACTTGGAAAAGGTCTTAAAAATATGTCAAGAAGCAAACCTTTCTCTTAGTCATGAAAAATGTTTTATGATGTTCACTGAAGGTATTGTTTTAGGGCACCACATTTCAGGGGATGGGATTAGAGTTGATGAGGCGAAAGTTGAAGTTATTTCTAACCTATCCATTCCAAGTTGTCAAAGAGATGTTAGAAGTTTTCTAGGATTTACATGGTATTATCGGAGATTTATAGAAAACTTCACCAAAATAGCATCTCCTCTCTTCAAATTACTCACCAAAGATTGTGAATTTAAGTGGACTTCTGATTGCCAGTTAGCTTTTGAAACCCTGAAAACCAAAATTTCTGAAGCACCTATATTAAGGGGACCTAACTGGAAGTTACCTTTTCATATCTCGACAGATGCTTCCGATACAGCTTTAGGAGCAGTATTGGGACATAAAGATTTGATTCCCTATGCCATCTATTATACCAGTAAAAATTTGACTCCTGCAGAGTTAAACTATACTGTAACTGAAAAAGATTTTTTAGCTGTTGTTCATGCCATAAACAAATTTAGACACTATATAACAGGCTATGAAACTTTTATTCACACTGATCATTCTGCCATTAGATACTTAATGAATAAATCAATTACTAATGGCAGAGTTATAAGATGGTTGTTATTATTGCAAGAATTCAACATTATTATTCTAGATAGGCCTGGAAAACAAAACACTGTGGCTGACTTCCTGTCTAGAATTCAAAATATCAAAGATGACACTCCAGTTGAAGATCAATTTCCTGATGAATATCTTTTTGCAATCTCTACTCAAACTCCATGGTTTGCTGATATTGCCAATTATTTAGTTTCAGGAAAATTTCCTTCAATTATGAATGCAAGGAATAAAAGAAAAATCATTAATGATAGTGCAAGATATTCATGGGTCGCTAATGAGTTGTACAAGACAGGTCCAGATTTGATCATTAGAAGGTGTGTTCGTGAAGATGAGATGCCCGAAATTCTCAAGGCATGTCATGATGAACCTTGTGGCGGACACTTTGCAGATAAGAGGACAGCCTATAAGATCCTTAATTTAGGATATTATTGGCCATCCTTGTTTAAAGATGCTAAGGAGTATGTCAAAAGGTGTGACAGTTGCTAAAGGGTAGGGAAACCTTCTCCTTCAGGTGAGATGCCATTACAACCTCAGGTACACATTGAACCTTTTGAAAAATGGGCTTTGGATTTTGTAGGACCTATTAGTCCTCCATCAAGACAAAAGAAATATATATTAGTTTGCACTGATTATGTTACTAAGTGGGTAGAAGCTAAACCATTACTTGTTGCTAATGAATCATCTGTAGTTATTTTTCTTTTTGAGGATATTTTTACTCGTTTTGGTGTCCCAAGGGAAATTGTTACAGATCAAGGAGCTCAATTTACATCAAGGCTAGTGGAGCAAATGATGGAGAAGTACAAAATCAGACATAGAACATCTACTCCTTATCATCCACAAGCAAATGGTCAAGTGGAATCTACTAATAAAGTCATTGAAGGAATCCTAACAAAGATTGTTCATATACATAGAAGAGATTGGGTAGATAGGCTTCCTGAAGCCTTATGGGCCTATAGAACTACATGGAGAAACACAACAGGCCATACTCCTTATGAGCTTGTTTATGGGAAGCAAGTTTTGTTTCCTATAGAATTCCAAATTCAAACATTCAAGATGGTAGTTCAGCTAGGACTTGATCTAACGGAGGCACAAAAGCATAGACTGGAGCAAATTAATGAATTGGATGAGGTCAGACAAGATGCAGTTCAGAAAACAAGTCTAGTCCAACAACAAAGGGCTAGATGGCATGACAAGTACATCAAGGAGAAGAAATTCAAAGAGGGTGACTGGGCTCTCTTGTTTGATTCAAAATTCAAGGATTTTCAGGGGAAATTTCAGACACATTGGCTTGGGCCATATGAAATTGTTCGAATTTTTGATAATGGGGCAATAAAAATCAGAACTATAGATGAAGAGGAGGTCACTTTTCTTGTGAATGGTCATAGACTGAAGCTATACCACAAGCCACTCTCAAGAGAAGAGTTTGTCAAGAAGTTCCAAGAAGACAATGGTGTGAAGTTAATGAAGAAGAGTCTCTCTTCTTCATCAACTTGATTAATTTTTTGAAGCATTTCTCTTCTAAAAAAATAAAAAATAAAAAAATAAAAAAAAAATAAAGGTATAAACATGAAAACCAATCATTGATTGGCATGTTTATACAGAAAAGATAGGGTGAAAATCAGAGTCTCTCTGACACTCTAACTTTTCCCATTTTTGTTTTTTATAAGCAGCTGTTATAAAAATCATAAGTTCAGTTCCATAGTGCTTATGATTCATTTCATCTCACTCCATTCACTTATTCATCCATACTCCATCTCATCCATCATTCATATTTCACTCTATTTCACACTTCATTCATCTCATTCCATCTTCCATTCATCTCATTTTCATGTCAAAACACAAAATTTGATATCTTGTTGTAAGTGAATAAAATATGTCATGAATTGCAGTACAACCCTTATGTTCCTTCATTCCATTTCATGAACTGAATCCATTCCATTCCATTATCCACTTCATACATATCATAATCCATCATCCATTTTCATTCATACCACATAACATTTCACCCATACTCCAAAAACATTCCATTTTCATGATTAAAGTGTTCTACAGGAACATTCTGCAGCTCAATGGACATTCTGCAGCTGATCAGCCTTTCTGCAGCCCGATAGTTTTTCCACAGCTACAAATCCTGAAGGCATCAACTAGAAGACATCAGAATTACAACAAAGTGACCCAGTGTATTCATGAATCAAAAGCATCAAGAAAATTATGAAGATTCCTCCAAAGATGAGCAGAGAAGACAAAGGCTACAAAAATCAAATAAAGGGCAGAGGTAACAAGTTTAAAATTACAATGGCATTTCATAAAAGTTTAGCATAGTTTAGTTATGGATTATTCGAAAAGGTTATTTTAATTGTTTTTATTTATCAAACACCAACAAACCCTCTACAGACTTTAGATTAAAATCTTCCATTTCAAATTTCATATCCGATAGCATTTAAGCGGTGAAATGGCCAAGGTATTTGAATTTTCCACGTCTCTTAACCAAATCATTTAATGATGATTCCCTCTGCCGTCATAAAATCCTCCGCCGTCTCTTCAATCATTAATACAATCCCTCCACCTCACTCCACTACTCCATTCTGTGACCACTACCATAACTTCATTCCGTAGCCGGCATTCCATTCCGAAGACAGAGATATTATTATCACCAGGAGCAGAGCTAAAGGATATCAGTTTGAATAACATTGAGCATTGTAAACCAGGAGCAGAGCTAAAGGATATCAGTTTGAATAACATTGAGCATTGTAAACGCAGAGCAGAACAGAAGGGTAAATTTGGAAGTATAACAGTGCGAGGACTTGAAGCCACTTGATCCCGAGGGCAGATAAAATATCACTGTGGACGGAGTTTGAAGCATTTTCACTATCAACACAGAATTGTAGCAGTGTGGAGTTTGAAGTCTTTTGTTACCAAAAGACAGAGGTGTTAAAATTGAAGTCTTTTGTTACCAAAAGACAGAGGTTTTAAAATTGAAACCATTTGTTACCAGAGACAGAGATGTTGCAGTGTTGAGTTTGAAGTCTTTTGCTACTAAGAGCCAGAGGTATTGCACAAAAATAAATTTGAAGCCATCTCCCACTGTCTATCAGAGACATATCAGCTCGGAATTTGAAACTGCTTTCATTATCAAATAGAGGCATATCAGCCAGAGGTTTTGAAGCTGTTGCCACTATAAATCAGAGGTATGTCATTCCAAAATTGAAGCCATTTTCATTTAGAGCTTGAATCCATTTCAATCCGAAAGTGAAGGTTATTGTTTTGTGGGTAGAAGAGTGTTAATTTGATATTGAAAAAATCATGGGTTTCATCGTAAGGACTGAACCTGTGGGTTCAAAATATTTAGAAGGTTACCCACAATGCAAAGAAATGTTACAACAAATAGGATGGCTTCAATTTTTGGAAAAATTTAATGGCTTCCATAACGAAGTCACTAAAACATTTGCAAGATCATTTCAAGGAACCGAAGTTGAAGTAGGGGATGTCAAGTTTACTGTCACTGAAGTTTTTATTGCAGAGGCTACAGGATTGCTCAGAACTGGAGAGAGATGGTTTAAAAATAGAGAATTCCATAATGACTCCTGGAAACAAATTTTAAAATCACCAAATATGGATGTTAGTGTATTCAAGAAAGGAAGTCCTAGTTCTGCATTGAAAAACAAATGGAGAAACATACTACTTCTTTTACAAAAATTTGTTACATGTGAGGGTAGATATGGAACATTTTATGTCTACCACATTAGATTAATGATGCATTTTCTGGGAGAAGACTTAAACCTACCATATTTCTTGCATCAAAGTCTGAAGAAGATGGCTTCCTGTGTTCAGAGAAGAGTTCAATTTTTAGAAACAACCTTGTATCATCATGGTTTGGTCAAAATTTTGATTGAGCATCATCTAGCTAAAACAAATGATACATGGGATGATTTCTTAATAAGAAATCATTTTGAAGAAGCAAAAGAACCATCACCTGAACCACAGCCTACAAAGAGAAGTAGGAAATGGAGGGCTTCAAAAGTTGAAATTGACAAACCAGCCCAAGAGAGCAGTGAGGAAATCATTTTGGAGAAGTTGACTCAAATCAAGAGGCAACTTAAGGAAGAAAAGATAATCAAGGAATCTGTCACAGAGAAAGGAGAGGGATCCTCTCAGCCTAGAAGAAGCCACAGATTAAAGGGAAAACTGAAGAAAACACCAATCAAACAAACAGGGGTAATCAATATAGAAGATGAAGAAACACCCATTGAAGAGGATGATGAAGAGGATTTTTATGAAGGAACCCCTAAAATTGATCCTGCTCAACAGGAAATTTATGACTATGTGGAAACTTTAGAGAGGACAGCTTTAGAAAGCAGAGAGAGAACCCCCAGTCCTCCACTGTCTGAAATAGATATATTAAGAAGGGATAGGTATGAGTTGGAATTACTGAATAGACACATCAAAAATGAGAATGAAATTCTCAAAGATCAAATCAAGCTCAAAATTGATATGAACTCAACCTTATCCCTGCATATAGACAAAGTGGAGAGGACCAATGAGAAGTTGAAGACAAGGAACAAAAAGCTAATCAGGGCACTCACCAACCTCAGTTCAAACTTGTTATCAGGAAACCCAGAAGACCTCTAGCTTCCAGACAAAGGAGAAGAAGGGGATTAGATGTCCTTGCAGAAGCCTCTGAATTCATAGGATAATTTTCATGAGGACATGCAAAGAGACAGCAGTGGGGGTATGTTGAGCCTCAAATTTGTGTTTTCCTTCACCTCATTTTACCTCATTTTCCCTTGTCCATTTCTATCTTAAACCCAATTGATCAATAAATATAGTTAAAATTACTTCTAGAATGATTTACATGACTGACTTGTTGAATTTTGTGATTTTTTCCATTGTTAAGCATTTTTACCGGAACTAGCTGCAGAATGCAGACATTCCGTAGCTAACCGGCGATTCTGCAGCTACCTTCATGTTTGAGTATGTTCCAGGTGGCCTCTTGAGAAAAACCGCATATGGGCATGATCCACGTCCTGTCTACATGGTTCATTGCTCATCATGGAGGAAGAAATGGATTCTGGGTACGGTTATGCACGTGGGAACACATTTATGAAGGAAGACTTCTATTAGGACTGTCTCAGTCCAGATGTCTTTTCTCCTTCACGTAGCCACCTCAAAGAGTCCTAACATGATTCGGATAAGGAAAGACATTATTCCTAAATTTTTGTAATTATTGTTACGTGCATTTGCTTTATAAACTCTTGCGGAGACCGAGAGCTGTGTTAGAGATTTTATGTTAGATTTGCTGCTAGATTTTGTTTAAACTCTGTGATACATTCCTGAGAACGCAGAGTGTTATGTTCAAACTATTGCATCGTTAATGGAGCAAACAAAGTTATTTTGAAGGCCTGATTTAATTTGGAGTTGAATGCTGTCAAGTGGTAGAGGGCCCCTGCCTCTTGCACGGATTTATTTTGCGTTAATTAGATAAGTTTTTCTAGCTGCCTTTACACTTTGCATTTGAATTAATAGTTGTTTTTGTTAGCTACTGTAGTCGTTCTCATTCTAACTCTTCCACCAGAAGATACTCTTCCAAAAGACCATAATGATGAATGGTTAATAACTATAGTATTGTAGAAATAGGAGTTGAATTTGTAGTTGTTTTAACTAGCTACTGTAGTTATATTCATTCCAGCTCTTTCACAAGAAGACACTCTTCCAACAGATTATAATGATGAATGATGAATAGCTATAGTACTGTAGGAATTAGTTGTAGTTTTTCTATTCACTATCATAGTTACACTTTTTCTAATCACTCTTCCACAAGAAGAAACTCTTCCAAGACATCCTTAAGAAGTTCAAGACATGACTGTGATAATGAATGATTTAATTGTGTGTTTTTACTAAGTATCATCTCTGATCTTGCTCTTAAACGCTTGCCCAAGACATCATAATGACGAGTAGGGTATGGATGTGATAACTTAGTTTTTCATTTGCTTTCGGTTCATTTGCTTTCAATTGCATACAATTACACAGTCAGAATTGTTCTACCTCTTCCAAAAGAAGGAACTCTTCCAAAATATCACTAATGATGAACAAACAGATTGTGTAACTTCATAGAATAATGCATGTTAGTATAGTTAGAATGCTCCGAAGTTTCATTGCATTTAATTCATGTTCAGTTACTTTGTTTCAAGTTTGATGATGACTTATAGTTCAGCATTGTTCTAGTTTAGTGGCATCTTAGGTTCATTCTTAGATTAACTCATTACACTTGCATCTCATATTCAAATTGTCATCCATTGCACAATAGATTACTCTAGTTGTTAGGATTAACAAGACAGCCTTCATTATTCACAAACATCTTCTTGTTCTAAAATCTACAAATGATCCATAGCCATAGAAACAGAAGACAACATCACTATAAGGTCTGAAACTTCTCTGCAATTTCCTCATCATTTCATAAACAGAGCTCTTCCTCAAAAGAACTACTTTGAAAAAGAAACCAATAACTCTTTGAGTAAAGGTTCTGTGATATTCAATTGAATTGCAGAATAAAACTAGGAATTAGTCATAGAATAGAAGAGCTTAGAACAAAATGTTGCATCATGGTAAGATTAGTGTTTAACTGTTTAGTTAGAGGATTTGCATATTTAGTGATCATTTCTCAAGTTTAGTTTGTGTCATTTTCCTAAAAAGTCATTATCAAGCTTTTGCTTTTATTTAGTCATAGTTCAGATTCTGCTTCAGTGTTTCCAATTGCATTTGCCATTCCATACATTAGATTTAACTCTGTTTTGACCACCAACTTCTTTTCATTAGTTTTCTAGGCAGTTTCATTGTGAACATAAAACACCAAAAGACCAAAAACATCATAAATCAACATAAAAAAAACCAAAAACATCACAACACACTACACACAACGCACTAGGAAACAAGCACCTAGGTACATATGGTACACTTCACTTCAGCAGTTTACAAATCCTGGTTGACAATTAAATGAGCTCAATTTAGGAGACTAGATTGAGACCCAACAGGTATGATCAAGAAGAACGCAAGATTCAAATGGAATTCTCCTGAGAAAGAAGTGTTCAATAACATCACCCTGGACATCGTAGAAGAATCTGCTCTTCATAGCCGAATTTCAACAAAGGCTTTATCTTGTACACCTTCGCCTCAGATTCATCCCTCGCAGCTGTCCCCACTCAAAAAGATGCCAACAATGATGAGCAGCCCATATCATTCATGAGCGCAGGTTTGCAAGGTGCCGAGATGAATTATCCAGAGATTTATAAGTAGGCCTATGCAGTGTACAAAACATTCAAACACTTCAGGCCATATATTTTGAAGAATCACGTCATAGTGTCTGTACCTCACCCAACGGTTTTCTCACTTTTCGTGCAGCAGAAGCTAGGCAAGAGATGAGGAAACTGGATGATGTGCCTTCAAGAGTACATCCTAGAATTCAATCCAGTACACACTTTCAAGGAACAAGGGCTATGCCAGATGGCTGCAGAAGCCGCACACCCCCGAGGCAGTGAAGAGGAGTGTTGGGACCATGAAATCAACATGTATCAAACTTATAATATACCTTGGAAAAATGCCTCCTCATGGTACATCAATCTTCAGCAATATATGAGCCATTGTATCATGGATCCCACTTTAACTACCCAATAGAAACTTGAAATAAGACTGAAAGTTGTATCCTATCAGCTGGTGTGGGGTAAGTTGTTCCACAAGCACCACAGCGGAGTTCAGCTACGTTGTTTGTAACATGATGAGGCACATAAAGTCTTGACAGAACTTTATGATGGTTCGGTCGGTGGGCACTATGCAAGGGACACCACTACTTACAAGATCATTTGTGTCAGTTTCTATTGGCCCACTATGTCCAAATATGCACACGCTTATGTTCATAACTGCCTGCAATGTCAAAAATTCGCCAACATGGAAACATGACCATTCGCCCCATTGCAGTCCGTCACGGTGGAAGAACCTTTTCAACAGTGGGGAATCGACATGATCAAGGAAATTTTTCCACACTCTTCCAAGTAGCATATATACATCCTCACAGCTATAGACTACTTCACAAGGTGGGTTGAAGTAATACCGTTTCGTCAAATTAATGATCAAGAGGTAATTCCTTTCATCACTCAGCACATCATGACCAGGTTTGGAATTCCAACCTCCCTTGTTTTTTATAACGCAACTTATTTCTCATCACTAAAACTATATTAATTTTCTCTAGAAAACAGTATAGTGGTCAAACACTCTACCAACTATTACCCCCAAGGAAATGGGCTACCCAAGTCAACCAATAAGAATCTCATCCATATCATCAAAAATACTTTGTTGTCCAAACAATGAAACTAGCATAACGGACTCCATAATGCCCTATGGGCCAACCGGGTCACACCCAAACCATCCTTAGGCACCTCCCCATTTTTTATTGTGTATGGAGAAGAAGCAATCCTTCCTCCCAACTTGTCTCTCCCAGCCCTTCAATTATCACAGGAATCTTATGGAACCCCTTGCCCTACCTTACAAGCTCGAATAGACACATTGTTGAAACTGGAGGAGGAAAGGCTAAAAGCCCAAGAAAAATTCACCATCCACCAGAGTCGGATAAAATGATGGTTCGATAAGAAATCTGCTGAAAACAAGGTTTTTGAAGTGGGAAACCTTGTCCTCAAATGGGATAAAGATCATGAAGAAAAAGGGAAACACTCCAAATTCCAAGCCCTAGGGATAGGTCCCTTCCAAATCAATGAAAAGGCCGACCCCCACACTTACAAGTTGCAGACACTTGAAGGGAGGATTGAGGACCTCCGGGTAAATTAGAACGACCCTAAAAATTACTTCACCTAAGAGCCCCAAGGGGCCGTCACCTTACCCTATACCATAGTTTTGATTTTATTTTCTCCTTTTTTCATTGTTTAATGTTTTTCAATAAATGGTTTGCTTCGAGAAAGCTCTCAGAAATCCATTTCCTTGAGCATCTCAAATTGAAGGATGGGCGGAGTAGTTACTCAATTGGCATGTTGTAATGGAATCTCTACTGGTGAAGAATCACCCTTGGAACGTAAAAGTGGCACAAGATGGCCTGTGATGGGCACCTAGTGGGGAAAACATGACCAAGTCCTAGAAACCAAGCATGGTTAGTTCACCTAGTATGCTATGTCGAGGAACTGTTGTATAAGAGAAAGCTTCGGTGAAGCGGGTCACTAGACAGGAAGGGAATAGGGAAAACCTCAAATGATGAACGAATATCCAAGAAAAACTCAAAGGTCCTTGTATAGACCAGGAGCAACCTCTCTTGCAAGAAAAATAAGTCGGGATCCCTCATCCGCCTAGGCAATGCTTTCCACATTCTAATAAGTGCCTTAAGCATAGTCAAATAAGTGCCTTGAGCACAGTCAAAACAAATTCCTTGAGCACATTCAAATAAGTGCTATTAGCACATAAAATAAAGGGTAAAGGATTGAGAAAGTGTAATGTTCCAAATTTTTCCTTCAATAAATTAGAACATTAGATTTTGATAATTTCACTTATAAGTTGAATAATTGGGTAAGGAGGCCCAAAGGCAATAAAAACATGGATAAAATCCCTCTAGTATGAAAGAGGGATCAGCCTTGGAACTAGATTTCACACCCTAATGTGTGAAAGGAGACCATGGTTAAGTTTGACCATGGTTAAGGAGGCTTGGTTAAGTTTGACCATGTCAAACAGCGCAGGGTATGAGGTGGAAAGGACTACATGGGACAACACAGAGATAGAAGAGGGAATATTCCTTGAGGGAGGAAACTCTAATAGAGTGGGGCCCATGGAGAGGGAGCTCTCATGTGTTTAAAAGGAGGCAAGGTAGCCATTGTTATTCATGATTGTATTATTCATTTCATGTCTATTCAGACATTGTGCATTCTTTTGTTGTTTAGCAAGAATTGCCAGGGAATTCCTAGTTAGGATTCCTCCTCCTTCTTTGAGAAGCCTCTTGAAGGAGTTGTACTGATTTCTCTCATATCTAGGCTTGAGTCCAAGCATCCTCCATCAAGAAAGCGTTATCTCTGTAGTAGAATAATACTGTGTTGCTGGGTGTTGCAGTGAGTAGTTACAACAGCTCTACCATTTCTTGTTTTTCAGAGGGAGAGCCTTTCTTTCCTTTAGAGGATTAGTTTGGAAGCTTTGGAGGTTATTTGCATATCTTGTCACTTGGCTACTTTATCCTATTCCACCTACAATGCATTTACCCTCTTAGACTGGTGTTATTTTCATGGAGCACTTGCAGTGAGGGCTTGAAGTGTTGTTTGGAGGGTGAGCTATCAAGTGTAAGGATCAGCCTTCCACTTTGGAGATCCATTGGAGGAGGTCTAATTCAGATTTCTTATCATCTTCAACCGTCTCTAGTGAGTTCCAGATTTGAGTTGCAGCAGTTGCCCAGCAACTCAAACATTTTTTCCATTTTGTGTATTTCAGCCAATCCTTTGGAGGATTGATGTTTTATTACTTATAACGGTTAGAGCTTTGATCCCCTATTTTATTTGAGCTATATCATTGCCATATTCATGTATTGACATTGTATTGTAGCAGTACTCCATAATAATACTGCGTTGTCATAGCCAAGGGTTTCATTTCTATAGCAGTGTTTTGTCATTTCATGTAATTATCTTGTTGAGGCTTGCATTTCCTTTCTTGAGAGGTTGTTTCCTCAACAACTTGTACTTTTTTACTGCTATAACATTATTTTTTGTATATCTAGATATTCTTGTCTCGCATCTCATAAAATAATTTTGTCTTTCCATGGTATGCTCATGTATTTTTGCAGCCCCATTCCTTGGGAAATTTCTGAAGGGAAATAGGTGTGGGAGACTTGTCTCACTACACTAGAAGGATTTCTTTGGTCCCAAATCTTGGATTTTGGTATTAGACACATTGGTCTAAGGGATCCAGGCCTTGGTATAAAATCCTGCTGCCTCCATTTCTGGAAAATGCATTTTCCAGCCATGGATTGCTAGCCATTCCTAAAAAGGGATATTACAGTGGTATCGAATAAACTTTCTTGGCTCAGACTATGAGTATAAGCCCAATAAGATCAAAATATTGAATAATATGAGATTGATCTCATTATTATTCAGATCCAAAGAGAACCTCCCTGAGGAGGTCAAGAAGAATGGAGAAATAGAAGAGGAAGGACCATTCACTTCCTATTCTCATCAAGAAGAAGACATTGAGCATGGACGACACTTGGATTATCAGATTCTAAGTGATTACCTTGTTGAGTATAGATGTCAACCTAGAGCCTTCAAGGAGACACTAGATTTTCCTCATTTCATCCAGCTAAAGGAAGAGAAGAGACCCTGTAGTAGAAAATGAGTCAAAGGCAATAGAATTATTTTGTCTACCTTTGACGGGTCATCTACTGCAAGAACTTGGGTGAGAGAGTTGGAGGCATTTTTCCTACTACATCCTATAGTAGGGAAAGAAGTTGTTGAAATATCAATGCTGCACTTAGAGGGTGAAGCCTATGATTGGTGGAGTAGCCACTTGAGCCATACAAGGGTGAAAACTTTTGCAAAGTTCATCCAAGGGTTGATCAAAACCTTTTATGGTGAGAGGGCAAAGGAAGGGAAGATCACACCACCACCTAAGGATACTTGTGATAATGCTGTCAAACTCATGGAGGAGTAACCAAATGCATCGACAGTTGGAGTAGCCAACACCTTGGAGGAGGTAACTCTTACAATCCTACAAGAAGTTCCAAATGCACATCAAGGTATGAAAATATTTCCACATTCTATTGTTGCAGCAAATTCTTTTGATCAATGTGGGACATTTCTTTTGAATTACCAAGGGTCAAATCACATAGCTACCATAGAGTAGCTTGGTTTCACTGTGCTGTGCAACATGGAAATATTCAAGGGAGAAAACCATCATTCTCATGAGCCATTCTTGGATTGTACATCACACTTGAGGTTGGGGTTTGAAGAATTGATGAAGGAGGGTAGACATCTTGGAGTGAGAAACCATTTCTCCTTTCAAGATGACACTTTCTCAATGAGCTCCTCTCAGCTCAAAGAGGAAATTCTACTTTCAGATCCAATACCTCATTGGTTTTGGAAGACTATTGTTGAGAGGGAGGTCTCAAGGAAAGATCTCATTACAGGTGAACTTCAACAAACCATGGAGTGCAATACTTTTCTTTATTTCTCACAGGAGCAGATAGAAGATGGAGGACATCTTGGATGGATAAAATCTCTCATGCTTGTGTTAGACATTCCTTGAGCCATACACATCATGATGGGAGGTTTTTTCCTACCACCTATTTGGGTCCTCATAGTGTCTCATTGATCGTTGAGAAGATTGCATTTCAAAATCCCATGAAGTGCAAATACAGAGATTTGTTTTGGGAGGATGGTAGCCCTCATAGGAGGAGTACCAAGGTGAAGAAAATGAGAAAGCATCAACAAGTTATTGATTGGATGCGTTTTATGAGTAAGGAGATGGGAGGCTACTTGCAGATTTATGATACTGGGCAACAGGAGGCATGGCTGTGTTGGTTACTCTTGAAAGAGTTTGGCCATCACTTGGCATACATTCTTCCTAAGAGTAGGAGGACAGAGGAGAGATGGTAGGATACTTGCATCATTGAGCAGCATAGATTATGGATGCATGGTGTTGATATGATACTCATATCATTCATTGTGTCTTCATCACATGAGTTGTATGATGGAATTATAGGGAAGCAGTAAAATATTTTGTTGCTTTGCTTGTTCTTGGGAGAGCAAGAGCATATTTTCTCTCACACTTAGCATAATGTTGCAGGAGGAGGAGATGGAATTATCTCCTTGGTAATTGATGATTTTGGAGCACTTTCATCTTAGGAAGTATGCCATATTTGTTGTATCATTATTAGAGGAGTCTTTGACAAGGAGCATGTCAAAGAACAGAGCATTGTATTGACAGGAGCTTATTTTCATGAGCTCACAGCATTGTCACTTGGGAGTAGAGACTTTTGGATGAGGTGTTCCTAGGATCACTTCACATTGTATGCACTTGGTGAACAAGGAGGAGATGATGATGATAGAATAATGGATAGAGGCATCTATCACTATGCCATATTCTTCTTGACTTGGGTTTCCAAGCATGAGGAGGATTATTTTCTTGCAGCACATGGTTCACTTATCTTCATAGCATGCCAAAACACTATGGAGAATTCACACATGAATCCATGTAGAATTTCCATTCAAGAATATGGTAAGGAGTGTGTCTATACATTCATTTATTTTCATACTCTTACCATGCAGTGCATTGCTTCACAAGAGGGAAAGCTTTTCATATTGCTCCATGTTCATAGTTGGGCCAATCTACATGATGGAGGTAGCAATATTTTATGTGGCCTTGGGAAAAAAAAAAATTATTACATGTATGTTCAGTTTTCATGTCCAACTATTTGCCAAATGATGACATACATGCGTAACTATGTATCAAGGAACATCTTGCCTTGCAATTTTCTGAAGTAGCAGTTTGGGAAACTGTGCTGTCACTATTGGGAAATATGTTGGTACCTTCTTGCACCACATGAAACCTTCAGCCTTTTCTTCATTTTTTTTTTGATCATGACTTTATTTTATGATCTGGATCATATTTGTATGAGAAACATGATTATGAGAAAGACACATGAGTTGGATGTGTCGTTGAGTGGGGAGAATTCCCACATTTTCTGCACTACATGTTCTAATGGGAGCATGGGAGGAGATATGGCCACCACAGTCACATGTTTGTTCTCTTTAGAGGTGGGACATGAGATTGCTATACATCCATTTTACAGCCATGGACAAGTTCTTGATCATGTATTGTTGTTACATTCTCCCATTTACTATCCATTAGTAGATGTGATGGATCTTGTACATTGCTTGTCATGTAATTTTTTGAAGTTGCAGTGGATGAAACTGTTGTGTCCTATTGCGATATTGTTTTTATCATGCACTATCATGTAAAACATGCAGAAAAATTCTCATTGGGATACTCTATGATGAACATGTTCTATTCATCATGGATGGATTGTTTTGGGCAAGCTTGTTCTTCAATGTTGGAGAAGAACTCTTTGGAGGACTATTCTTCACTTTGCCATTTGAGGGAAATAATTTTGTAGCCTGGGATAAATACACACTCTACACTTATCATAACTGGAGAGAAGGGCAGCTTGGGGTAGGCTATTATGCTTACCATATTTAGATTTTCATCCCACTTTCATTTCTGGAGCTTGAGGTGGAAGGAGATTTTCAGGATTTGCCTTGTTGGGAGGTGGCTCATTTTGTCTAGATGATTGCTTGGGGATGGAGGATCCACATGGGGAAGATGTTCCTCATCAAATTTTAGACTCCATGTCTTGAGTGGAGACTTTCTAGTTCTATCCTTGCAGTTTCTTGGGGACAAGTAAAATTTAGGAAGGGACGACTGTAATGTTCCAAATTTTTCCTTCAATAAATTGGAACATTAGATTTTGATAATTTCACTTATAAGTTGAATAATTGGGTAAGGAGGCCCAAAGGAAATAAAAACATGGATGAAATCCCTCTAGTATGAAAGGGGGATCAGCCTCGGAACTAGATTTCACACCCTCATGTGTGAAAGGAGACATTTGCAAAGAGGCTTGGTTAAGTTTGACCAAGTCAAACAACGCAGGGTATGAGGTGGAAAGCACTACATGGGATAGCACAGAGATAGAGGAGGGAATATTCCTTGAAGGAGGAAAACCTAATAGAGTGGGGCCCATGGAGAGGGAGTTCTCATGTGTTTTAAAGGAGGGAAAGGCAGGCATTTTTATTCATGATTGTATTATTCATTTCATGTCTATTCAGATATTGTACATTATTTTGCTATTTAGAAATAATTGCCGGGGAATTCCTATTTAGGATTCCTCCTCCTTCCTTGAGAAGCCTCTTGAAGGAGTTGTAATAATTTTTCTCACATCTAGGCTTGAGGCCAAGCATCCTCCATCAAGACAGTGTTATCTCTGTAGAAGAATAATACTGTGTTGCTGGGTGTTGCAGTGAGTAGTTACAACACCTCTTCCATTGCTTGTTTTTCAGAGGGAAAGAATTTATTTCCTTTGGAGGATTAGTTTGGAAGCTTCGGAGATTATTTTCAGATCTTGGCACTTTGCCACTTTATCGTATTCCACCTACAGTGTGGTTACCCTCTTAGACTATGTTATTTGCATTGAGCACTTGTAGTGAGGGCTTGCAGTGTTGTTCGGAGGGTGAGATCTCATGTGTAAGGATTAGCCTTCCAATTTGGAGATCCATTGGAGGAGGTATACTTCATATTGCTTATCATCTTCAACATTCTCTATTGAGTTCCATATTTGAGTTAAGCTACCCAGCAACTTCGACATTTTTTCCATTTTGTGTATTTCAGCCAATCCTTTGGAGGATTGATGTTTTATTACTTATAAGGGTTAGATATTTGCTCCCATTTTGTATTTGAGCTATATAATTTCCATATCCATGTATTGAAATTGTATTTCAGTATTACTCCATAATAATACTGCGATGTCATAGCCAAGGGTTTCATTTCTATAGCAATGTTTTGTCATTTCATGTACTTGTCTTGTTGAGGCTTGCATTGCCTTTCTTGAGAGGTTGTTTCCTCAAGCACTTGTACTCTTTTTGATGCTATAAAATTATTTTTTGGTTGTCTACATCTTCTTGTCTCATATCTCATAAAATAATTCTTTCTTTCCATTCTATGCTCATGTATTGTTGCAGCCCCATTCCTTGGAAATTTCTAAAGGGAACTAGGTGTGGGAGACTTTTCTCACTACCCTAGCAAGATTTATTTGGTCCCAACTCTTGGATTTTGGTCTTAGACACATTGTTCTAAGGGATCTGTCCTCCCAACAAACCGCTCTATTTTCCTGGAAAATGCATTTTCCAAAATGCCCATGTGATCAATAAAGCATTCCTAAAAAGGGATATTACGTAAAGGCTTCTATGCAAAGAGGAAATGCCAACTCTATCGGGTATCGACTGTGCTCAATGTGGGCAGAAGTGAGCACCATCTATGAATTTTAGGTAGTGACTCCATTGAGACCACTAGTTTTGATTGTAGTGGAGCAACACAACAAGGACCAAAAAAATTATATCGGATCCTGGAAATATTTGAAGTTTCTCCAACCCTTTCGATCCAGTCTCTAGAAATGAAAACACGGTGAACCAACACCATGAGGCATGCAAAAAGGTGAAGAAACAACGCAAGGTCCAAGGATCAAAGTAGTGGGACCAACAGGGTGAAAGGAACAACCTGCTAAGCCTCCTCGCCCCCCTCAAGATGAAGCACCAGCAGAGATCCTGGGTCCTACCAGTGAATCACCATTTTTTGTAGCCACTACAACATCCTCCAAAATTTTGCCGCATCTAAAATTTCTGAGCCCCTAACCTTTCGGTAAAGATGGAGTCTAATCCTGATCTAGTTTTTAACTACCATCCGTAGAGTCGCAAATATCATTAAATCCAAAAATTTGTGATCGTGCAACCTTGCGACCCTCCTAGGTCGCTAGGTTGCAAGGTCGCATATTGATCTAAAACCGAAGAATTGCAACTGTGTGACCGTAAAACCTTGTGACCTCCAGGTCGCGAGGTCACACGACCCTCAGTCGACTTTAATTTTCAACCTTGTAACCCCCATGAATTGACCACACGTGTGACCCCTTTATAAATAAAAGGGTCGCATAGGTTGCATTCGACCTGCACAACGAAGCAAGTAATGCTTCTGACAAGCCAACTGAAGTGCATTTTTCCCAGGTAAGTTTCTGAATCCTCCTCTTTTTTTTCCTTTTTGATTAATTATTACCAATCCTCCCCTTGCCCCTCGCCAACTTATCCCTGTCTTGGCCTCGTTGAAGCTCCTCGACAATCCTGTGCACAATCTACCTTCTCCCTCATGACATATACATTTTTCTTTTCCTCTGAAGCCACTCTTCTCCAATATCTGTTTCAAACACCTTTCCTAACTCACCTAAGGAAAGCCTCAAGGCCCAGGTGTGTTCTTTATGATTTATATGTGCATTATTTCACCTTTTCCCCCCCTGTGGGCCTTAATCACCGCATAACCCATAAGAAAGCCCTAGCGCGACCCCGTGACCTAGTTGCTGAGTCGTGATGTCACCACGTCACTCACCATCTAACATCAACTCACCCTGCGACCCCGCGACTTAGCAACCTTGCAACCTAGACATAAGTCGCCAAGTCTCCAAGCCACATTTCTTTGAGAGTTCTCACTGATGTGACCTATCGACCCAGCAATCTAGTCATAAGTCGCCAAGTTGCATAATCGTGGTTCCTTGAAAGTTCGAATCGACGTGACCTAGAAGCCCAGTGACCTGGTCGCAAGGTCGCCATGTCGCAGGTACATCCATTTCCTTGGATAATAGCTAGCAAAGGTAGAAGCAACCTGAATATTTATAATTATGACATCCACCTTATCGTGGGACTGTTTCATGAATATGCCAGGGAACATCAAAGCCTAGATCGAATGTGTGTTAATCTCGTCGTCATCTAGCGACATGGGGCCCCCAGCAGTGCGAAAGAGAAACAAAAGCCCATAAGTGGATATATCAGAAGAAGATGTGCCCTTTTCCCCACTGCCCATCTAAGGAGACACTGCTTGGTTGCTCGGAAAAGGAGACAAGATGAGTTGGTACCAGGTATATCAGGAGTTCACAAAGCCTGAGTTCCCAGAAGATCTTCCAGACTGGTAGGTGTACGTCTAGGTCAATAGGTCCAAACTCCACTATGTAGGTGCCCATCCACCTATATTTCCATGTGCAGAGATTGTTAAATGGATCCTCCAAAAGTTCAACTCCAGGATGTGGGTTATTCGTAATCACTCGAGGAAAAAATTTGCTAACATAAGGGGGCAAGATGTGGAAGTATACTATGCACTCCCCACTTGAGAAAAAACTTTCAACACTGATTGGATGGCCATTCATGCAATACCCATAGCAGAAACTTTGAAGGTGTGGTGGGAGGACCTCAAAAAGTTTAGGTTTATGATAGATCAGGAATATAGGACAGAGGGTCTGAGGAAAGTTTATAAGCTGGTTGCAATGATGTTGTGCAGGATGTACAGCCGACCAGATGCCACTATGTTAAATGGTGCTTGGATCCCCTTCATGTATGAAGTCACTACATATGTTACACATTTCAACTGGGCCAACCTGATAATAGCGGCCCTCAGGTCAAACATTGATGCAGAACAAGCACCTGATGAAGGATGCTCATTTGAGTTTTATATCGCTTCTTACCTTTTGGACGCAGTATGTGCAAGGTGTCATTTTGAAGGATGGGTGCACAACTGGGTTGCGGAGCGTGCTGGACCAATCCATAAGGAGTTACAGGTGTTCAGGGCCTCCAAGAACAAACAAGATATAGAGTTAATATCACACAACTTCATCCCCGTGCTCTACGAAAAACTATTTGGAAAGGATGCCCCATGCATGTCCAAGCGAGCCATGGAGATAATGACCCAAGTGGCCAATTGGTTTCTCATTACAGATAGTACTTTCATCAGGGTCTTTGGGTCATACAAGGCGCCCCACATGCTACCTCATTTCATCACTGATAAATTTCTCTTGCAAGAAGTGTGCTTCCAGATGACGAGCGGGTTTTCAAAGGTTCTCACCAAGGGCAAGAAAAAACCATGGCCTACACTCTCACATACTATCGGTGCCTACATGGTCAGATATTTCAGAGAAGTAGAAATAGAGGCTGAGGAAACCAAGGTTTTTCATTTACCACCCATATCACACAGGTCATATGATCCTGAAAGAATCATCCTCTCGCATTGCAAACGGGCCAAATTCAAATGGAGTTACCAGCACACGGAATGCCCTGCTAAAGTTCAAATCAAGAACTGGTACAACAAGGACAGGGAGGATGTGCTAGAAAAATCAACTGATCAAGGGGAACAGGATGATCAAAATTCAGAGGAAAGAATCAACATGCCAGGAGGAGCCCTATCTTCCAAAGCCAGGAAGCCAAGGAAGGATACAGGCAGTAGTCTCTCTAAACAAAAACAGGAACAAAGAGACAAAGAGGCTAAGGCACAACAAGAAATTGAGGAGAGGGAAAAAGAAGAGGAACTCAAAAGGGCCCAAGATGCCCTAGCATAATAGAAAGAGGAGCATAAGTGAAAGAAACAACTAAGGGAAGAGTAGAAGAAGTAGGTAGAATAAGCTCGCAGGAAAAAGGAGGAAGAGGAACAAAAGAAGAAAGAAGAGGAAGATTAGAAAGAATTTGAGCACAAGCTAAAGGAAGTGCAGGACAAGGCAGAGGTTGAGTGCCAGCTAAAAGAAGAATAGGACAAGGAAGAGGCTGAAGAAAGAAGGAATAAAGAAGAAAGTCAAAAGTCACAGGAAGATCCCTCCAAGGAAGCAGCGGGAAGCAAAACTCCACCCCAGAGGCCGAGGAATAGACAGAGCTACGATAGATTTGTGCATTTTTCTGTCTCTGAATTTTTCACCTTCGAGGAATAGGAAGATGAAGTCTTGGATTTGACAAGGCTAACCTATGACCAGTTCACGCGCAATATCAGGAAAGAAAAGATAATATGTCTAGCATGGAACCCTACTGCAGCTCTCGCAACCACAACATAAAAGGACATAGTCTTGGATACTAGGACCAATCAAGTTATGATTGCATCATCTGGTACTACCTTTGCAGCGGCCACAGAAGAAAATGTTAGTAGGATGAGTAGAGAGAATTTATATTTATAAAAAAATCTGTAAATTTTTGAGCAAAATGTAGCTCAAGTGGAATAGGATAAGAGGGGCTTGGAGGAAGAAATTCATAGGTTACATTTCACAACTGCCCAAGCCAATGAACTACCACTCACCATTCAAAGGTATTTAGGCACTATGGAAGCCACCATGAAATAGGTGTACTAAGAGATGTTCATCATAAAACAGACAGTCACTCCATTACTGAAAGCACAATCGGAAACCAAAATGAGGATTACACAGCTAAAGGAGGCCTCCACTGCTTTGGATAATATGCTAGAATGGTCAAGCATATACCTGCAAGCTCTTGACACTCTGCCTAGGAAGGACTAGGTCTGCATCGAGAATGACAAGGTTCAAATTCTAATGAAGATATAGTCCAAAGATAAGTTGGTCAAAGATCTAGAGAAAGTAATGTCTGCATATGAACATCTGATTAGTGGAATTGATTCAATGGCCAAAATTCACCACATTCCTTCTCTAGGTACATTGGACTCTGAGAAAATGAGAGAGGAGGTTGCTCAAGACATTCAAACATTCCTGCAACCCATGAAACAAGCAACTGCCTCTTAGGAACTTGCGGCCTCACAGGAAAATATCATTCAGTTCGTTGTCACTCCAGTCTAAATCTACATTAAGCTAGCAATCATATCACAATGAAAAGGTGCACCTTGATCCCCGATGCCCTTGAGTGCTTCCATATACTAAAAGAAGATACTCCCCAGGTGACTCTAGTTACTGCAGATTATCAAGCATGGAAAAATTATCTTAAAGATCAGCAACAAGTAGACATACCGGACCTCGCAATCACCTATTTTCTTCCTTGACCAGGGAACAGGCACAAGTCACAGGTCACAACAGGTAGGAAGCCACAAGTTGCAATAGACAGGGGGTCACAGGTTGCATCAAGAGCTGGGTCGCAAGTTGCAAATGTCTCTCAGGTGGCAGAGCATGTCAGCAGTTGGGAATGTGAAGAGTCAGGGACAACCAAGGGTCAATTTTGTTCTATAAATAATCCCTCTGGGGAATTTTAAAAGGATTTTTTTTTTCGGGACTCAAAAGGAGAAAAGAGAATTGTATAGCATTGAATGCATATTTTTGAGAATGATTACAAACAAATGGTTTGATTCCACTATTGGATCTGATGAGGAAACGTGTGTTAACATTACAAATATTTTTGTCTGATGTATTAGATATCTTTTATGATTAACTAATCTGTGTTTTCTGGTTATATCATTTATACGTTTAAGCTCACTTAATGTGTTAATGGTATGGGGTTATTTAATTGAGATATGTTAGTAGCTTCGTTATTAACATTATCTTATCTTTGAAAACACTTAAGCAATTGAAGGGTGTTTTGACCATAAAGAACTATTTCTTTTGTGGTTTGAACAACTTTTACAAGCATGAACCTAATGTTGTGTTGCTAACATAATTTCCTTTGGGTACATTCTTTAACTCTCTTTGTTATTTGTAGTATTTTATGTTCATTGAGACTCATCAACCATTTGTCTTTTATTGTTCGAATAATTGTGTGTTCATAGTTCTTCAGAACTCGTTTGTGTCTGAGAAGAGGAATATTCAGTGGTAGTTGGACCCACACCTCGGACAGGATTCCTATCACAAATGGTTTAGAGTCTAATTGACTCTTTATACCGGGGAGATCCCTTACTGTTGCCCGGAAAATTTTTCCCATCAACACTACCTTTGTGCAGGCTTGAACATTAACACGTAGGTCAGGGTGCTCCACTGTAACTCTAGGTCCTAGAACATGAAATACGTAGATGTCTATAGGCAATGGTACAATAGTGTTGAGTGGTTGCGCAATCACTTGTAGTATGCTCGCTTGCAGAACACTCACTTGGATCATGCTCGTTTGTACGCGAAGCTCCTAGAGATCTTGTTGCACATCCTTAAGGACCAATTTTTATTGAGACTCGATGTTAGTCCAAAGATCCTTGGTCATAAATTTTATTTTATTTTCAATTTTGTTAAGGTCATATTTTTTAAGGGTCAATGCCTCTAACACTATTTTCTTTGATCTCTTCCTCTTTTTGTGTGGGCCCAAGGAGATATGAGATCCTCGCTTAGTTCCTCTTGGTGAACCTATCTCTGTCAAAGGTGTCCCACAATTGTCACCTTCTTTATCCTTTGTTTCCTTATCCAAGTCAATGGTTTCACCTGTCATGGTTGGCTCCATCTCTTTCTCTGCATCCTTATCCTTTTGTTGGGTATCCTTGGTAGTGCATGACTTTGTAGGAGTCTTCAAGGGCACTAAATATGAGGCACTTCCAGTGATGTGTGCTTCTAATCATAAGGTTGGGAATTCTGTCATAACATGCACAAGGTCATCCACGTGACCATGTAAGGCAGCTTGTACCAAACACCTTCAATATCTCCCTTCACGCGCATGTGAATATTGCGAAAGGTGGCTATGAATTCAGTAATGTGCTTGTATTGATCGTACAACATTGGTGAAAATCTTGGCTTTGACTGCACTTCTTGAAGCAACTCAGAGTCAAATAACACCGATAATATTTTGTTTTCAGTGATTCTAGAAGGAAGCTTGGAATTCCACACCGTGGCATATAATGTAGCTTCACAAAGATCGAGCCAAATATCTGGAAGATGGGCCTCGGTTGGCATCCTAAAACCAATCAACACAATTAGTAGCAGAAACCAAGCATAATCAAAATTATTTCCATCCTCCTATACCTCACGGACATTCACCAAAAACTCTACGCACATGTACTTTTCCCAATTATACTATACCCCTTCCTCACATTTCTCGGCTAAAGGAATCACATGGGCTGGAACTTCCTTCTGTCGACACTTCCTGATCATCTTTTAGCTGAGGATTAGCGTGGAAAACTATACGGCAGGGTAATTTATTTTGTTGACGATGAAGCCCCAAGTGTTGCATGATACCTTATATTTTTCCTTAACTGTGTCTACAAATTTCCTCTCCTCGCCCTTTCCTCCAAATGCCGCTTCAGGGTCCTTCCCCTGACACTGCAGGTTGGTGATATGGTGTATCAAATCAAAATCAATTAGAATTGGCTCTACTAGCCACATACATTCATCGTGCACCAAGGTGAGTATTTGGCGCACACAGATATCGTTGACCATGTTGTGCCCAAAGTGTGGGATGTTCGAAAAATTTATTAGCTTCGACTTCTGTAGTACAAATTCCAAAGGCTTCTACTTGACCTTGATCACCCCATCTTCATAGGTGATCAGATCTAAGTACACCGAGGGTATGAGCTCAGGGAACTTCTCATGGTTGACCACGTCCCAGTCTTCGATCCTTAGCAGGGGTATTTTCACAAACATATCCCCCTAAAATGACACATATTCAAGGATCAACGAAGAATTGATATAAGACGGAACCTTTTTCACATCCTTTGAGACCTTCATCAATGCTTTGCATGGCACCACATATTTGGGCAGCCGCAAGATTGGATATACCTCCTTAAAACATCTTCCTCCACAATTACTTTGGGCGTATCGGCCATAGGTCTCTTCTAGCATTCTGCGGGGGTTGACCTAGGCTTCGAGTTCTTTTTGCGTGCCGACTTCTATGTCCTCAAAGAGTGTCCCTTCTTATATTTTTGTAGCTGGGGCACAATTTAAGGGGTTTTAGTGGCCTGTGTAGCAGTTTCATCAACTGACATCTTAGATGGTGTAGGTTTCATATAATTCATACTTGGAGGAATCAAATAACCCAACCCCTGATGGCATAATATCTCGTAGAAAATCACATTGATTCCAGACATATTATTTAAAAAAAATAATGATAGAAATGTGCACAAATCATTTGGAAAGAAAAATGAACTAATGGAACCATTCCTGTCATATTTATAGCGCTGGCATGGTTTAAACGGTATATGTTCATTGATGTAGCCTCATAAATGCTAAAATGGTTCCAAATTTGGCATAATATCCTCATTAAATGTAGTTTAGCCGCTCCTCCAAATGGTAATAAATTTGTCTTATCCAGATTTATTGTTCCAATGGCTAGTTTTTGGCACCTCTACGACTACTTCATCCTCTGAGTGTAGCCTCTGCATGGTTATCATATATATCTATGCTTTCACCATCTTTGTCGCGCAGACCCATTTTTCCAATGTTTGACAAACTTCTTTATGGTCATGCACCCTCTCACAATTGTCTGGGGCACTAAGACACTCCTCCAACCATATATTCATTTGGAACCCACAGGGATAGGTTCATGCCTATATGGCTTCAACCAACTTCCATTCACAAATCCACGAAGGATTTCACCCCTTATGGTAACCAGACGCACCACACATCCTTCCGTAATCTCCTTGAAAATATAAGGTCTGAGCCAATGTATTTTGAACTATCTCGGGTGGCACACAAATATGATGTCATATAGAAAAACTAAATCATCCTCCTTGAAAATATTTTGTCTGGTGTTATTTTCATGCCAATATTTTTCATGTGCCTTTTGTACCTATTGATGGAAACCAACAATGAATCTGTCTTCCTGTAATGCAACTGGCTACGATAGTCGCTCTTCCATACTATTTTGATCAAGCATGTTAGTGATTGATTCAATGCGCATACTAGGTATGATGTACTCCATTGGCATAACAACTTGCTATCCAAATACCAACCTAAATGGGGTTTTCTTATTTGATTTCTTGCATGTAGTCTAATATTCCCATAGAACCGCAGGTACGCGCACATCCTAATCGTTTAGATTAACATTGAAGACCTTTTTTAGCACAGTATCCAAAACCTTATTAAAGGCCTCAACCATGTCATTTACTTGAGGATGATATGGTGTACACCTCTGATGGTGCATCTTAAACTCCATTGTTAATGCTTAGATAATCTCATTCACAAAGTGTGTACCCTGGTCACTCATAAATATTTTAGGGAACCCAAAACTTGTCAAGATATTCTAAAAATGAAGTGTTCAATTGTCTCTGCATTGCAGTATTTCACACCCCTAGCTTCTGCCCACCTGGAAAAATAATCTGTTGCAGTAATGATATAGCATGCATGATTATTATTTCCATGAGGGTTGATTAGTCCTACAAAGTCAATGGCCTACTTATGAAAAGCATGCAAAGTAACTTTTGGTTCTAGTGGAATTTCATCTCTGCGCAATAGTTTCCCTATTCTCTAACACACATCACCAACATGATAGTACTCTTTGGCATCACTGTGTATAGTAGGCTACCACAACCTAGCCCTCAAAATTTTCTACGTAGTTGGTTTTCCTACATAGTGACCTCGCGCAACCCATGTATGTGCTTCAAACATAATGGTATGTATTTCAAACTCTTGCACATATTGTCTCAAGATCTCATCAAAGCCCATCTTATGCAGATGGCCAAAAATCAAAATAAAGTTAGCTGCGGGCAAGAAAAATTATTTCTTATACTTAATTGTAGACTCCGTAGGCATACTACTAGTGGTCAGAAAGTGGATGATATTTGCGAAGTGGTCATCGAATACTTTAATGGAAAATAATTGCACGTCTGGTAATCCTTCCTCCAAACCAGTTGGATCCTCTCCACTTTCAATGCGCGATAGGTGATCTGGACTTGCATTCAACCTCCCAGCCTTGGCAAACTCCTCACAATCATACTCTTGAAATAATAAGAGTCGTCGAAAAATATCCCCCCCCCCCAAAAGAAGCTTGCTAGCTAGGTACTTCAAAGAAAAGTGATCTGTAAATATCTTAAAATTTCCTCCCAACAACTAGTGACGAAATTTTTGTACCACATAGACCATAGCTAAGCCTTCTCTCTCTTTTTTCCAGTAGTTGCGTTCAACACTTGACAATTTCCTTCTCCCAAATGCAATTCAGTGATCAATATATCAAGCTCCTGGTTGCGCGAGTACAATGCCTAGCATGATACACGAAGCATCCACATGTACATGGAAGTCCTTTGTCTAGTCTAGGAATACCAATATAGTCGCAGTTACCATTTTCTCCTTAATTAGCTCAAAACCCTTCTGGCAATGCTTATCCCAACAAAAATATTCATCCCTCAACAATTTTTCCATCGATGCAGTAATCAATGCATAGCCTTGAATAAATTTTTTGTAATATCCGGTATGTCCCAGAATCGAGCACAACTTCTTAAAATTCATGGGCACATCTAGGTTGAAAATAATAGCAATCTTAGCTGGATCAACCATTAAAGAAAATATGACCCAGAAAAATCCTTAAACAGACACAAAATATGAACTTCTTCAAATTCAACGAGATATGATAATTTTGACAAGTATCTAACATTAAGCACATATTTGAAACATGCTTCTTTACTAAGAATAATATAGTCCAGTCATCAAAATATACTTCTAATAATTTATGTATATACTCCTTAAAATCAGTGACCACCACACGCAATAAGATTGATGCCACATTATTTAGATCGAATGGTATTACTGTGTATTGGAATGATCCCCATTCCATCGCAAAGGTTGTCTTACTCGTGTCTTCATGCACGATTATTATTTGGTGGTATCCATAAAATCCATCAGTGAATGAGTAGGCCTCCTACCCTCCAACATTGTCCAATATTTCATTAGAAAATGGAGTTGGAAATGGGTGATGCACACATGCGTCATTTAACTTGCGCAGATCCGCACAAATCCTAATTTCTCCTTTGGTCTTCTCTTCTTGGACCACCCTGGGACTTACCCAATATTATTCTTCTACTGGTTCAATAATACCCGCAACAACCCTTTTCTCCATCTCCTCTTTGAAATTTTGTTTTTATTTAGGATTCAACCTGTAAGGGAACTGATTGACAGGCCTAGCATCTGGTTTCAGAGTGATTTTCATTACACCTAGATCCCCAAAAATACCTTTCAACTTAGAAATATTTGTGGGAAATAAGTCTTGTTATTCAGCAAGCAGCTCCGCAACCTTAGATATTGTATCTTTGTCCTAGTAATCCCCAATTTTGGAAATCTTAGGTTGATATTATGTTCTGATGTTGACTTGCCTAATATTCATGGTTTTAGTCACATTTGGAACTTCAAGTAGTGGCCCTGAAACTATGCACTAACCTTTAGACTCAGGTATATTAATGTTTTTGGGGTTTTCCTCATTATCTTCAATAGTCACATTCTGGAAGTCAACGATATCTTTCATCTGTGCATCCCATGCTGGTATGGCTCATGCTTCTAGTGTCTCTGTCGTGTGAACGACCAAATATTGTGTCGTGTGTCAGGAAGTACTGATGCATGGGAATCAACTCTCAAAAATGAATGTTAACATAACGCTTTATTGTAGGGAAACACATTCCATCATTCCTCGTCGCAACTCAACCTTTAGGTACCAATTCATAGGAATCAAACTTAAAGTATGGATGAATGTATGCACCGATCATGGATGTGGCTCTTCTCCCCAAGTTGCAGTCCACCTAGCTAAATGTATGTTCAAATATTATTTTCCTGCATAGGTTCCTTCCAACTAGGTATTGGTTTATCTAAATCGTAGTTGCATCATATAGATACATTCTTCCCAATTCGCCAAGTTGTCCTTGTGTGTCTCCCACTAGCATCCTGGATTTGAGAGCAGAGCTAAGTCAAGTGCATGGAACCCTTGTGTCTCTGGAACAACATTTTTTAATTCATCTAAGGAACAAGTGACATGCCTTAACCATCATAAGAAGTTAGTTCCTGCACCTTAGAAGATATGCACCATAGAGATCTGGTGACTCAGTTATAGCACAGTGTAGAGACTTCATGAAAACGATTCTCCCAATTCTCCAATTCCTCATCTGATTCTGAGTGGCATGAAATATCTCTATCCCAGCTAAGTCGAACATCTAATGTGTTATTTATCCAATATTCATCTCTCACAGTTAGTTTGTAGATATGATCAATTTCCTCTTCTGCGTGCATCGGTTCTGTATATCTTTCTCCTTCTGCAGGATCCAATGGGACCACAACCCTTCTTCCATTATTTTCAAATACCATACTTATGTGGTTGAGATTGATGATAACATATATGTAATAACATAATCCAGACCCAACGGCATGGGGTATGTATATGTATCATAAAAAATATGAATAACCTTAAAATCAGACAGTGCCTGAACTCCTTCGATATCAACTATGAACCCAAAAAGCCTACCCATTGTGATAATATTCTACTGATTCACCATGCACAACTGTATTGCAGACCATTCTAGCTTAGGTTCTCCCATTTTATGCTAACTCTGCTTTGGTATGACATTTTCATTAGAGCTCATATCCAAAATTACATGGTTCATTTCAAATTGTACTATCTAAGCAGTCAGGTGTATCTCTCAACAAATTCTTTTCTTGCTCTTGTAGACGTTATTGAGAGCCTTTTTCTGCATCTGGGATTGTTCCTTTTCGGCGCAGCTATTAATTAAAGCTTGAAGGTTCTCAACAACCTTCTTATTTCGCAGAAGCTTGATATAGGCTTTTAAAAATAGCTTCATCCCTATGGGCTCAACCCCTTCATCGGTATCCATGGTAGATTTGATTGCTACTTTGGATGTGGAAGAACCCGCAAAGTCCTTATTTTCTGCCACAAATGTTTCCTTTTCCCTTTATATATTTAATCCTTTCTTTTTCTCAGGAGCTCTCTGGACCCAAAGATAAATGACAAGTCTCTTATCTTCTATTTTATCTTCTCCATTTTCTACACCACTTCTGGTTAGAATATTTATGCTAGGCTCTTTAGTTCATGGCTCCTCTCTCATCATTTGAACATTCTATGTAGGTGTCTACGGTTTGTTCTCCTAAATTTTTGCAAGTAGTATAGGGAAATATTCAAGAACATGATGAAACTCCCTACAATACCTGCAATATTTTTGTGTTGGGTTTGGGCAGTCGCATGCATAATGGCCAACCTCTCCATAGTTATAAAAAATGAGTTGTCCCCTTCCACAACCATCTCCTTCATCCCTTCCTCATCCTATGCCTAGAAATTCCCTACACCCTTATGATGATGCAGACGAAATTGGTCCTCCAACCTCATGATACAATATGTAAGAAGAAATGTTGGAGCAGGGTCCCATAGCATCAATTTTGATGCAATTTTGTAATATTTTGTAATAGTTAGTCTGGCGCAGGGGCTTTGGGGTGGGTCAAAGCCCCTAATGAATTGTAATGGGTCAATGGGTAGACCAAGGGTCCGCAAACCATGGTTTCCATACCATAGATTGGTGCAGGCTAAAATAGTATAAATAGATGGATAGATCGAGTCTAGAAGTAAGTTTTGATTAAGTCTGGATACAAATGTTGAATCTGTAATACTTGTTGTGCGAATTTTTTTGGGTAAGGGCTCCTGTTGGTTGTGTGCATGGAGACCCTAAGTCCTACTATGTGCGGACCCCGCTAGCTGTGTGTGCAGTTGATAAAGAGTCTATAAGTGAATTCTAAAGTGTTAATGAATGAGATGACCCCTTTTTATAATGTCAGAATATCTCTGTGTACTATTATTCATTGCGCTATATGTTGATTTATGAGTTAAGTCTATATGTTGAATACTGGTAGTTAATTTATGCGCACCTGGATGCAAAGCTTTAGAAAGTAATAAATGCATGGATCTAGTTATGTTTTATCACCTTTATTTTGTTAACTTGTTCTCTTGTGGTTTACGGGCTTCGCATAAGGCATTCAGTTAAGTATATCTTTAAGGGTTTTCTGGGTTAGGGCTTCACCAGCGTAGGCCTATTAGACCTGCAGGTGCTCACTTTCATTAACTCTCTCTCTCTCTCTCTCTCTCTCTCTCTCTCTCTCTCTCTCTCTCTCTCTCTCTCTCTCTCTCAGGGTGTGAAACCTGCTTCCATCACCATCCCATACTAATTCAGGTGATCTAGGTGGATATTGGTGGCCACCCACCTATTCCATTTGGACCTACACCATCAATTCTTGCAGCTTTTCACTTTCAGCACAACTTACTATTTTTAGCAGGTTTTCGGGTCCTGCACTCCCAGAGCCATTTTGGGGCCTTAATGATCCGGGTGGATATTTTTGGCCACCAAACTATTCATTTGAACCCCCACCATCAGTTCTTTCATTTTTTAAGTTGCAGCACAACTTACTATTTTTATTAGTTTTTTAGGTCTTGAACTTTTGGAGCCATTTTGAGGCCCTAAATGATGTTTTTTGGAAAAACCAGGAGAAACATGGGTCCTTGGCCCATTGTTTCTCACGCTAAAAGTTTTACTCCTCACATAGATATTTATAACGAGCTATTGAGTGTGTCAAACAGAGATCGTATGCCAAAGTTACATCCCCGAGAAGTTGAAACACCAATTTACCCAAACAGGGCCCATAGTTTTGGCGCTTCATCTCTTAGGGTTAGGTTTTTGGACGTTTGGAGTTTTCCATTATCTATCAATAATAAATAGCCCCTCAAGCCTCATTGTAACACAATTAAGAGGTTTGTAGCTACCACATATCTTCTCAGAGATACGCTACCAGCACCCTAGATATTTTTATTTCCAATATGTCTGTAAGCATATTTCATTCATTTGATTTAAATAAAATGAAGTATTGTTTTCGTTTCATCTCTATGTATATCTATATATTTTATTGCGTTCCTGCATAAATCCAGATCAGTGGTATCAGATCAGTATTATCTTTCTCTATTTTTCTCTGCATGTTCCCAACACAGTCAGGGTATAAGGATTTAGGGCTCGATCTGGTTGAACCCTTGCAAGATCAGCCTCGCAAAACTTGACGAACTCCCATGGTGGAATAAAATAAAGATGAGGGAGTAGGAGATCCTATCAACATATTGCTCAAGGAGTCCGTCAAGAAATAAAAGAACGCGATGATGGATAACTTTGCTGAGATCCTTCCACAACTACTCACCTACGACACATCTACATCCAACAGCCACTCTTAAGGCGCCACTCCCTTCAAGGTATAGTTAAAATTTGACATTCATGTATTTGAAGGCCATATAGATGCAAACGCTATAGATAGAGGGTTAAATTTTTTGGAAGGGTATTTCTTGGTCCATGGTTTCTTCGACCGAGAAAATATTATTTTTGCACTCCTCAAACCTACTGTGAGCAAGAGGATGAAGGGGAACCCTCTCTATTCTTTGCCACACCCACTTGGAATTCATTCCGATATGGCATCAAGGAACAATATTACCTTGTGGGGAGCTATGAGGAAAAATACATCCAATGGAGTACACTACAGTAGAAAAGGGATCAGGACGTGCACGAACTGACAAATTTGTTCCATACCCTGCACACAAAGTTGGGTATTAAAGATTCAGAGAGACATTTGGTGTTCAAGTACCACGGTTGTCTGCACAAACACATTCAGGAGGTAATGGAGTTTCTCAACATTACATCACTTGGCACAAAATATCGCTACGTTTCCAACATCGAGTATAAATTTAAGAAAAAGAAGCGATACTTTGGATCTGCGAATCCAAATCCAAGGAAAGATGCCCCCTAACCAAAGAACAAGGGGCAAGGCCAAAGCAGTGTCACTTAGAACAAAACCACAAATCCAAAGAAAGACACGGGGAAGTGGTGTGAATTTCATAATGGCCCCTAGAACAAATGAGTGTCAGGCCAAACAGTCGTTGGTGGCCGAACTAAAGGTACCCGAATCAAATGCATTTTATGATCATGAGTCAGAACTAGACAAAGGCAATGAAAAATGGAAGAAGATCATTAATGTGGATCCCAACACCATTTTTTCCACCACCAAGATACAGAGGGAGGGTCCCGAGGATCCAGATGAGGGAGAGCACCTCTTCCATTCGCAGATGTGGGTGTGTTACACTGAAATTTGTCACCATGAAATTTTAGTAATCCCTTAGAAGTCCACAACATCAAAGTTCCTAAATTCAAGCCTTGAAATTAAGAGAAAATCTCATAAAAGTCTTAAAAACACTTGTACTGCATTTTCTTTTAACATTGCCTTCGGTGCCGCACTTTTTTGCTCTAAATCATGCGGAGCTAAATGCACTTTTTATTTATTAAAGGTGCGGACCCCTGTAAAAGGTAAAACAAAGGTATAAAGTAACATTTAGAAGCCCAGCAGTCAAATCTAGAAGCTTCTAGAAGCAGTTATCTAGTCAAAGGTTCGCTCTATCATGTATGTTCATTCCTCCATTATGGGAGCTTACCCCTTGATTTATGGAGCCCAATCCCTTCAAAAGAGAATTATATCCCTTCTTAATGGGAACCATAACCTCCTCTCTTTTCCTATAAATTGAAGCCATATTGCAGCTTCAAAGGTTAGATAGAGTTGGGAGTTAGTGAGTTAGACTTGGAGAATTTTTGAGGAGAAATTCTGCAGAGACTCATACTCTCATAGCCAATCATTAGATGGGAATGATTACACACCCATGTGCTTTTAGCTGAGAGAGTGAAAGGCTTGTTAGAGTAAAGGAAACACCTGTTTCGAACCCCAGAAAGGCATGTATTTCATCAAGGCGGACACGGTTGTAAGGCTCTTCTTTATTTAAGTTAATACAAATGAATATTTTTTTCTCAATGGGTTATTTAATTAATTATCTCATTTCTTGAATTCCTTGATCATGTTGATAGATGTTTGATTCATGAATTGATTTATTATACAGGTGATTTTTATCTTTTCTTGTGTTTATGATTTCAGATCCTTGACAATGAATTTTTTAAAGCCACTGGAGAGAAGATTAGCGCTAGACTACAAGTAGGTTTCTAAAACGTTGTTATAATTAATTCCATTTCAAACAATATCTAGAGAAAATAGTTTTTATTTGTCCATTTTTTGCTAGTTGTCCGTAGGACACTTGGGAGGTCCGTATTGTCCACAAGAACGACTTATCCATCCAACAAAATGGCAACTCCACTGGGGAATGGGAAGATCTCCATCATAGGTCTTTGTTTTTAACTGATCTCAATCATTTTGAGAATGATTTTTCCTCCATTTTTACCACTGATTATGTGAAATAACCTCAGAATCCTCTTTCACATTTCGATTCTGAATTGAATTTAGAAAATATTTCTACAACGGTTCCTCTTGACATTTCAGTAAAATCTGGAATTGTTGAAAACATTAATATAGGTGCTTCTTGTACGAATGATGAAATCCAAACATATAAAACCCTATTTCAGGAATTCCATGACATTTTCGCCTTTTCATATGAAGAAATGCTAGGAATCGGTCTGTCAATAGTTGTTCATGAAATTAAGACATGCCCAGATGCTAAACCCATTAGACAGAGATTACGTCAGATACATCCATGAAAAGCTGCCACTATCAAAGAAGAAGTTGAAAAATTACTTCGTGCAGGTTTTATTTATCCAATTCCACTCACGGATTGGGTATCTAATATTGTTTCGGTCAATAAAAAACAAGGAAAAATATGAGTATGTATCAATTATAGGGATATAAATTGAGCTTGTCCAAAATACAATTATCCAACCCCTTACATCGATCAAATTATTGATGATTGTGCTGGAAGTGAAATGTTCTTTTTCATGGATGGATTTTCCGGCTACAATCTAATCAAAATACTCCTTGCAGATCAACCTAAAACAACTTTCATTTTTCAATGGGGAACTTTTGCTTATCGCAAACTACCTTTTGGCCTTAAGAATGCTGGTGCCACTTTTCAAAGGGCCTGTCTTGTGCATTTCAAGACATTAAGCACATTGTGCAACCCTACCTTGATGATTTTCCTTCTCATTCTTCATCCATAGCAGATCATATTACTCATTTACGAGCCATTTTTATATGAAGTAGGAATTATAAGATTCATCTGAATCCTCACAAATGTGTTTTCTGCGTACAATCCAGACGATTGTTGGGATTTATTATCTCAAAGGTAGGCATTCTTGTTGATCCATAGAAGGTTGAGGCAATCATCAATTTACCTCCTCCTTCTACTCTTTGCCAACTCCAAAGTTTGTAAGGGAAAGAAAACCTTTTATGTCGATTCATTCCTAACTACGTCGAGTTAACGAAAGGTTTCACTAGGTTGTTGAAACAGAATATTCCTTTCTTTTGGGACAAGGTCACTGATATATATTTTCATGCTTTGAAACACGCATTGACCCATGCACCATTACTACATCCTCCCAACTACAACTAATATTACTTTTTGTACCTCGCCACTTCCGATTCCATAATAGGGATGGTTTTAGTTCAGGAAGATGAATTCCATGGTGAACATGTGATTTACTATCTTAGTAGAAAATTGCATCCGACTGAGATCAAATATTCACATGTGGAGAAATTGGCTCTGGTAGCTATTCAAGATGTCCAAGGTTTTCGTCATTACATACTGTTACGCAAAAAAATAGTGGTCTCTGATTGTAAACCTATGATGTACATTTTGAGCAAAAAATTGCTAGGGGGGAAATAATATAAATGGATTGTCATCCTGCAGGAGTTTTATTTGGAGTTTGAAAAATCCAAATCCAAGAAATCATTGATATTTTCTGAACTTATGTGTGATTTCCCATGTACTGATACATAAACTATGGTCGAACAACCAATCGCGGATGAATCCTTGTTTCTTATTATTACCATTGATCCTTGGTATGGAGATATCATTGTTTATCTTCAAACCCTATCTTTTTGGCCTGATATTTCACAGTCGCAATGACGAAAAATACATTTCCAGTCTCAACAATATCGTATTTTTGGCGACACAATATACTGTCATGGTGCAGACTCAGTTTTTTGACATTGTCTAACTCATGAAGAAGCCGAAAAGGTTTTAAATGACTATCACTTTGGAGAATGTGGAGGTCATATGTCTGGGTATGCCACAGCCCAAAAGATATTGTGTGAAGGTTATTTTTATCTGTCCTTATTTAAATATTGTATTTATGTAGTCCAAAAAACTCATAATTGTCAAATATTCGATCGAAAAATGCGTGCACCACCTGCTCCTCTTCACCCTATAATTGCTGTCAGTCCTTTTGCAAAATGGGGCATTGACTTCATTACATGTAACCCTCAATTGGCCGGGGCAGCATGGGTATATTATTCTAGCAGTAGATTATTTTACCAAATGGGCTGAGACGATGCCTACTTTTTCGATAGATGGAATAACTGCAGCTACTTTCACGTTCAATCATGTGATTTCTTGTTTCGGTGTACCCCAAGTGATAATTACTGATCACGTGAACCATTTTCGGAATAAAATGATGACTGAGTTAACGGACCAACTTTGCCTACACCATGATAGTTCTACACCATATTATCTGCAAGCTAATGGTTTAGTTGAAGCAATTAATAAATTCTTAGTCACCATCATTAAACGAATAATTGGAATTCATAAGTCAAATTGGCATACCATGCTTTTTTTAGCACTTTGAGCATATCAAACCTCAGCAAAAAAGTCGACAGGTTTTACCCCTTTTCAACTAGTTTATGATTTAGAAGTGGTTTTACCCATTGAATGTGAGATACTGTCACTCCGACTAGCCATAGAGTTACTACCAGTCACTTCTGAAGAGGAGAAACGTTTTTATACTTGGTTCAATTAGATGAGAATCGACGCACTGTTGCATTAGCTACCGAGACTCATGCTAAAACAATGAAAGCTCAGTATGATAGAAGTATTAACCCTCGTAATTTTTTAGAAGGAGACGTAGTTTTGAATTATGATCAAGCCAACGATAAACTAGGGGCTGGAAAATTCAAACCCAAGTGGCACGGTCCTTATATTGTCAAGCGATAGCTTGAAAAAGGGGCCTATGAATTGATTGATTTTGATGGGGTCTCTTTAGGTAAACCTAGGAATGAACTTTATCTGAAGATATATTACGCTTGATTTTTGTGTGTGGAGATCTTCTCTGTATATATTAGTTACTTTCTAGTTGTTGTGCTATAGATTAGAAAAGTATGCCTAGCTTAAGTGTGCTTTTACTACTATTCCTGCTTATCTGGATTACTCAATATCGCAAATGTCGATGTCCTTTCAAACATATTTTGGTTTTGCTAATGGCGCTTGTCATAGTACATGGAACATCTCTTCCACATCTTGGGTTATTTATTCACCCACTGATGAGTTAGTATCTATGCATGGGGTAAGCCTCGGTCAAAAAATGAACAATATCGCTGAATATAGTGCAGTTATTGAATTATTGATGGAATCCATTTCATTTGGAATTTGGAGTTTGATCATTAGGTTAGATTCTAAACTCATTGTATTACAGTTAAACTGAGTATATGCCATTAGAAACCTAGTATTATTAAGATTATTTTTAAGGTTTCGTCTCTTGGAATGAGAGTTCGATTATATTGAGTATCAACACATTCCAAGAAATTTAAACACATTAGCAGATGCAATAGCTTCTAGTGTTATAAACAGACATTTGCAATAATAAAGTAATAAATCAACAATTGATAGCATGATTGAACAGGTAACTGGAAATAAGAGCATATCATAGTATAGATGTAGTGTTCAAAAAATAGTACATCATCTTCGATCATAGGTTAAAAACGCCTTATGATCAGAAAAAAGTGATACAAAATTGAGTCTATACAGTCAGTCATCCACTATCCGTGGTGATGATCATGATAATACAGTACTACTTGTACCATTGTATTCAAAAATCTTCTGAATGGTCCAAGAACACCGATGACGTATCTCGATAAAAGGAGTGGGATGTCATCTATGGTAGTCACAGGAATATCCATAGTTAGCCACTCCAAATGGTGTTCCAAATCAGTCAGGATCTCTGTTGTCTGATCTTGTGGTGGTGGTGGTGCTGCAACTGCATCCCTTTGCCTCTGGTCAAAGGGGAGGAGAGGGGTTGGTCGACGTGGACCCACATCTGCATTTGAAATTTTTGTTATCAGTTTTGGATGATTTAAAAACAAAATAAAAATTAGAAATTAGAACATTTCAAAGATATTTTTTACCTGACTCATCCCACTGAGCTCCTAGAGGAAGTGGCATATCTCGGTCACTGTAGAAATCCATGCACGCATAAGGAAAATCATCTATCACAAAAATTTGGTGTTCTAACTAACGAAAATAAGTCAAGGGAAATCGAACAATCTCCCCACCATCGCTGTGACGGGCCGTCAAAGCAACCCATCAAACCATACGAGGCTCTTGAGGTCTACCAGCATCAACAGGAATATGTTGCGGGGATAACAGAGGAATCGTCTCTAAAGCAAAGGTAACCACGATAGATCCATATCCGAAGTTGTTTAACTTCCTGTTTTTTTCTCTACTTATTTGGCCTTTGACATTAGCCAACACTGCCTCGCACCAGTTGAATATGGTGCCTCAGAAATAATCTACTGCAATCCGCATCTGAGATCCAGTAGCTACATGCAAAGCCGCACTTCCGCAAAACTTGGTAATGGTGAATGAAATCACTTTTAATTGGGACAGATGATATTTTTAATATCAATCCATTTGTCTCTAGGATTGGCTTCATCATTACAAAACTCTAATTGCAGGCTAGTAATAGACTGGCCACCTACCCTAGCCCCAAATAGAGAAAGTGGTTCATCTCTCTTAGATAAACCAGTCAAAAAATATATGTCCTTCAGCTCAATTTCGAGCCGGTGGCCTCCAATCACGAAACACTGGTCCTAAACATCCCACTTGTTTACCAATCAAGTGAGAAGATCTACTTGAGCTCTCATGCCACTGATAGCTGAAAATTTGAATAGTCTGCATGCTCTTAAAACTTTCAATGTAGGTTGATGAATCATTATTGCTTCATCTACCTCCTCATTTTCCCGTTCTTGCCAAATGAGCATTGTAAATATCCTACAATGAGTAAAATCAAGGATTTGAATCATTTTAAAAAAAAATTGGGTCATTTGGGAGGAAATTGTGTTTTTAAATTTATTGCAGTGCCCCTACACTTTATTCTTAGAGACAGTGCGTAGCTCCGCACAGGCTCTGTGTTAAAAGTGCGAAGCCCCGACATTTTCCTTTGTGATAAAATGTCGAGGCCTGCAGGTACCTAGTGTCCTACCTGCGGACCCCCGAGGGCGGATTTTTGAACCAATTTTCCTCCCAAAAATGAAATTTAAACCCTAATTTAAGAAAATGAATAGATGAAAAGCAAGGAAAAGAGGATGTGGATTATCTGGAGTAGATGGTTTTCGATTTCAAAAGTCGGTTTGTCCGGAATCATCTCCAAAGGGGTTTTTTCCAAAAGCTCTAAAATTTTCACTCCAAACTCAAACGGTAAAAATGAACTTGAAAAACTCCTTTTTATAAATTTTTTCAAATAAATAAAATTTAAATTTGTTTATTTTTCACTTTAAAAAGATGGTTTTTCAAAATATTTTTATTATTGAAATAGGCATGTTTAATTTTTTGAGTTTTTTGTGTAGAATACCAGTTTTTTCAGGCAAAATGATCATTTTTGACGAAGATTATACTTTTATCACTTTTTTGGGCTCTTTAAAATTTACGAAAAAGTGAAACCATGGAGTCCCCTTTTAAGCCCTTTTCAGATTCTCTAAAAATAAAAAGATTGCCGAGTACTTGACTATTCAAACTCGTTAAAGGAAATGAACAATTGTCCCTTCAGTATAAGTTTACCCCTTTTCCAGACTGAAATGGAATATTTACAAAAAAGGTATACGTTGACTAATAATGGTCAATAGAGATCTCTCTCTCATTATTTTATCCTTTTTTGGGCCTGAGAGACTAAATTTACAAAAAAGTACACCCATGGAGTTTTCTTAATTTTTTTCTTCTGACTCCCTAAAAATGAAAAACACCGAGTTTCTCCTATACTAGACTCGTTAAAATTTAATATTAAAGGACCTATCTATTACAAATAGGAATGGACCACTCCTTCTTAGGTTTCTATTTTAAACTAATTTGGACTCATCTAAAGGATGAGCTTATAAACAAGCAAATGTTATCCTCCTCAAGCTTGTCAAAAAATAAAGAGGTACTTGCCAAAAATGGTGGGGGAAAAGAGATAAAATAGATTCATTTGTTACACTTTGATTTGTAAAAGCATTACACCACTCTTGAACACGACACTTTTTGTCACACTTCTACCTGGGTTGGGAAATCCTTTTCCTATCAGTTAATCAAACCATATTGAACGTCTTCAGCCAGTTTATGGGTATTAGCTTAGGGAAATTGTCACCAAACCATCTGTAGTGTCGTTGTGTGTTCAAGAGGACAATCAAACAAACCATTCATCTGCAAAAATTTGTCTTCATTCGCGTTGACCATCCCTGAGTCAGTCCTTGCAAAAAAAAAAAAAATCTTCAAAACTTGATCTATGGTTTCATGTCGTGAGCTTGCTTATGACGGATCACTTTCTATCGACGAAAGCTCATCATCTAGGAAGTTGATCTAGAATCTTTCCATTCCTTGGAATCTGCATGCCTTAATGGTAGGTTTCTCGCCTTCGACGATAGGTTGCATCATTAACATTCGATTGAAATATTCTGTGAAATGTTCGACTTCAGATCACTTATTCACATTTCATGGATTGTACTGAGTACTTTGAGAGCCATTTTCATTATTGGTGGTTTCTCTCACACTTGTTAACAGTTCACATCATTGACTGGTAATCAAGTGGATTCTACCATGTTCGACTTCAACAAATTTAATTGCATGGATAGAATCGTACTACCTCGGGAAGCAGAAATAAAGACCCTAGATCTAGTTTCCACCATCCAGGTTGCGAGGAGTTTTATTATTCATTATGCAGTAGATGATTCATTATAGATGGTTGCGCCCATGCTGTGTCTACACTATTTATGTAATATTAAAATCATTTATGTATCAGAACAAGTTTAGTTAGTTTTGATCTGAGTATGGGAATGCCTACCTCAGCAATGATATATATATATATATATATGTTTTACATTGAATGTTTTTACAGGGTTTCGACTGGGGTGTCCATAGGCTAATCCTTGAAATGATAAAGCACATCACTCTTTGAATTCTCTCAGAATTCGCACTTTAGGGGGCAATTTGTTACACTGAAATTTGTCACCATAAAATTTTAGTACTCCCTTAGAAGTCTATAACATCAAAGTTCCTAAATTCAAGCCTTGAAATTAAGATAAAATCTCATAAAAGTCTTAAAAACACTTGTACCACACTTTCTCTTAACATTTCCTGCGGTGCCACACTTTTTTTCTCTAAATCATGCGGAGCTAAAAATTTTTTTATTTATTAAAGGTGTGGACCCCTCTAAAAGGGAAAACAAAGGTGGAAAGTAACATTTAGAAGCCTAGCAGTCAAATCTAGAAGCTTATAGAAGCAGTTATCCAGTCTAAGGTTCGCTCTATCATGTATGTTCATTCCTCCATTATGGGAGCCTACCCCTTCATTTATGGAGCCCAATCCCTTCAAAAGAGCATTCTATCCCTTCTTAAGGGGAACCATAACCTCCTCTCATTTCCTATAAATTGAAGCCATAGTGTAGCTTCAAAGGTTAGACAAAGTTGGGAGTTAGTGAGTTAGAATTGGAGAATTTTTGAGGAGAAATGTTGTAGAGACTCATACTCTCATAGCCAATCATTATATGGGAATGATTACACGCCCATGTGCTTTTAGCTGAGAGAGTGCAATATGAATATTGTTTTCTCAATGGGTTATTTAATTAATTATCTCATTTATTGAATTCCTTGATCATCTTGATAGATGTTTGATTCATGAATTTATTTATTATATAGGTGCTTTTGATATTTTCTTGTGTTTGCAATTGCAGATCCTTGACGACGAATTTTTTAAAGCCATTGGAGAGAAGATCATCGCTGGACTACAAGTAGGTTTCTAAAACCTTGTTATAATTAATTCCATGTCAAACAATATCTAGAGAAAATATTTTTTATTTTTCCATTTGTTTCTAGTTGTCTATAGGACACTTAGAAGGTCTGTCTTGTCCGCAAGAATGACTTATTCATCTAAAAGGGTGAAGGGTTCTCCACTGCAATTCCTTGTCGTTAGTAGAAGCCAAAAGAACCTCATTTTAGCAGATGTCGTGAAACAGCTCAGCCTAATGACCATAGTACATCTACAACCATATACCATTAGGTGTCTTCACCCAGGGAGAGATTTCCGCATCTGTCAGCAGTGCCACTTTCCGTACAGTATCAAGCCATTCATGGATGAGGTATTGTGTGATGTTGCTCCTCTTGATGTAGTTGATGTATTATTGAGCCAACCATACTTGTGGAGGTGACATGTTGTGTATGAGTCTAGGCCTCATGCTATTATTATTTCTTTGGGAAATAACTTGTATAGGATACCAGAGGTAGTATCGTCTCATGTCATCTCTTTGACTATTAAAAAACAAGGCAGTAAGATTGTTTCCAAAACTAGGAAATTTATTTTCCTTACAACTTGCTCACAGGGAAAGAGGAATATTCTGGCCACAACCTCGACACAGGGCTCCCCTACATGGCTGCAATAGATGAACAAAGTCATGGAGGAATATGAGGAAAATTTCTCCTCACTCATAGAGGTTCCTCTACACTATCACGACAAGCACTCCATTGATCTGACCCTCGAATCACCATTGCCTGATGTTGACATAAATCCTGGAAATACACATAAATAATCCACACATGTACTATTTGAGGCTGATAAAGAAACCAAATTTACTAAACACATCCATCATGTCCACCCGTAGGTCCATGACATCTTCGACAAATCTAATACCCATTTCAACACAATTTACCTCATCTCATGGAGGATCTCAATGCAATGGGGACCATTGCTTCCTAAGGAAGGAGGAATGATCCAGGTGGATATTGGTGGCCACCCACCTATTCCATTTGGACCCGCACCATTAATTCTTGCAGCTTTTCACTTTTAGCACAACTTACCATTTTTAGCGGGTTCTCGGGTCCTCTCTCGGAGCCATTTTGGGGCCTTAATAATCCAGGTGGATATTGGTGGCCACCCACCTATTCTATTTAAATTACCACCATCAGTTATTTCATTTTTTAAGTTGTGGTAAAACATACTATTTTTAGCATTTTTCGGGTCCTGAACTTTCAGAGTCGTTTTGAGGCCCTAAATGACATTTTTTGGAAAAATCGGGAGAAACATGGGGAGATGGACTGATGTTTCTCAAAAAAAAATTTGTACTCCTCATATAGATTTTTCTAACAATTTATTGAGTGCTTCAAGTGAAGATCGTATGCCAAAGTTATGTCCCCGGGAAGTTGAAACATCAATTTACCCAAACGGGGCCCATAGTTTTGGCGCTTCATCTCCTAGGGTTAGGTTTTTGGAAGTTTGGAGCTTTCCATTATTTCTCAATAATAAATAGGCCTTAAAGCCTCATTGTAAAATATTTTAGAGGTCTGTAGTTTCCACATCTCTTCTTAGAGATATGCTACCAGCACCCTAGATATTTGTATTTCCATTATGCATGTAAGCATATTTTAGTCATTTGATTTAAATAAAATGAAGTATTGTTTCTGCTGCATATCTATCTTTATTTCTATTTCTGTATCTTATTTCATTCCTGCATAGATATGGATCAATGGTATCAGAGCCATTTTCTCTTTCTCTATTTTTTCTTTGCATGTCCCCAATGTGGTCAAAGTATAACTAGTTAGGGCTCGATTTGGTTGAACCCTTGCAAGATCAGCCTCACAATCCCCGACGACCTCCCATGGCGGAAGAAAAGAAATACAAGGGAGTAGGAAATCCTATCAAAATATTTCTTGAGGAGGCCCTTGAGAAACAACGGAACGCAATGATGGATAAATTTTCTCAGATCCTTCAACGAATACCCACCTATGGCGAATCTACATCCAACATCCATTCTAGAGGAACCACTCCCTTCAAGGTACAAGAAAACTTTGAAATTCCTGTATTTGAAGGCCAGATAGATGCAGACGCCATAGATAGATGGTTAAATTTGCTGGAAGGGTATTTCTCTGTCCATGATTTCTCCGACTAAGAAAAGATTATTTTTTCACTCTTCAAAGCCACTCCCCATGTCAAAGAATAGTGGGAAATCTACTATGAGCAAGAGGATGAAGGGGAACCATCTCTATTCTCAGCCACACCCACTTGGAATTCATTTTGAGATGACATCAAGAAACAATATTACCTCATGGGGAGCTATGAGGAAAAATACATACAATGGAACACGCTGCGGCAGCAAAGGGATCAATATGTGCATGAACTGAAGAATTTGTTCCATACCCTACACACAAAGTTGGGTATTAAATATTCAAAGAGAAATTTTCTACTCAAGTACCACGACTATCTACAAAAACACATTCAGAAGAAAATGGAGTTTCTCGAAATTAGATCGCATGGCATGACATATCGTTATGCCGCCAAGATCGAGCAGAAATTTAAGCAGAAGAAACGAGAATTTGGATCTGTGAATCCAAAGCCAGGGAAAGATGCCCCCGAACTGAAGAAAAAGGGGCAAGGCCAAAGCGGTGTGACTTAGAAAAACAACAAAAATGAAAATAAGGATAAGGGGAAGCGGTGTGAATTTCATAACAACCCCACTCGTAGCACAAACAAGTGTTGGGCTAAACTGTTGTTGGTGGCTGAACTAAAGGCACTCGAATCAGATGCATTTTATGATCATGAGTCAGAACCAGACAAAGGAAATGAAAAATGGAAGCAGATCATTGATACGGATCCCAGCGGCATTTTTTCCACCACCAATATCCAGAGGGAGGGTCCGGAGGATCCATAGGAGGGGGAGCGCCTCTTCCATTCACAGATGTGGGTGAAGTATTCTCCACTGTAATTCCTTGTCGATAGTAGAAGCCAAAAGAACCTCATTTCAGCAGAGGTCATGAAGCAGCATGACCTACTGACCATAGCGCACCCGCAGCCATATACCATCTGGTGGCTTCACCCAAGGAGAGATCTACACATTTGCCAAGAGTGTCACCTTCCATACAATATCAAGCAATTCATGGATGAGGTATTGTGTGATGTTGCTCCTCTTGATGTAGCGAATGTATTATTGGGCCAACCATAATTATGGAGGCGACATGTTGTGTATGAGTCTATGTCTCATGCTATTATTATTAGTTTGGGAAATAACTTGTACAAGATACCAGAGGTAGTATTGCCTCCTGTCATCTCTTTGAATATTGCAAAACAACGCAGTAAGATTGTTTCCCAAACTAGGAAATTTATTTTCCTTAAAAATCGCTCACAAGAAAAGAAGAATATTGTGGCCACAACCTTGACACAGGGCTCCCCTACACGGCTGCAACAGATGGACAAAGTCATGGGGGAATACGAGGAAATTTTCTCCTCACTCACAGAGTTTCCTCTACACTATCAAGACAAGCGCTCCATTGATCTGACCCCTGATGCAACGCCGCCTGATGTTGACATACCTCTTGAAAATACACATACATAATCCACACATTTACTATTTGAGGCTGATAAAGAAACTAAATTTACTAAACACATCCATCATGTTCCCCCGTAGGTCCATGACATCCTCGAAAAATCTAATACCTATTTCAACAGAATTTGCCTCATCTCATGGAGGATCTCAATTGAATGGGGAAAATTTCTTCCTAAGGAGGGAGGAATGATCCATGTGGATATCAGTGGCCACCCACCTATTCCATTTGGACCCGCATCATCAATTCTTGCATCTTTTCACTTTCAACACAACTTACTATTTTTAGCAGTTTTTCGGTTCCTGCACTCCTGGAGCCGTTTTGGGGCCTTAATGATCTAGGTGGATATTGGTGGCCACCCACCTATTCCATTTGAACCCCCACCATCAGTTCTTTTAGTTTTTAAGTTGCAGCAAAACTTACTATTTTTAGCATTTTTTCGAGTCCTAAACTTCCTGAGCAATTTTGAGTTCGTAAACGATTTTTTTTGGGAAGTTGTACTCCTTGAATAAGTATTTCTAACGAGCTATTAAGAACTTCAAATAGAGATCGTATGCCAAATTTACGTCCCTGGGAAGTTGAAATACCAATTTACCCAAACGGGGCCCATAGTTGTGGTGCTTCATCTCCTAGGGTTAGATTTTTGGACATTTGGAGTTTTCTATTGTTTCTCAATAATAAATAGGCCCTTGAGCCTTATTGTAACACATTTTAGAGGTCTATAGCTGCCACATCTCTTCTCAGAGATACGCTACTAGCACCCTAGCTATTTTTATTTCTACTATGTATGTAAGCATATTTCAGTCCTTTGATTTAAATAAAATGAAGTATTGTTTCCGTTGCATCTCTATTTTTATATCTATTTCTATATTTTATTGTGTTCCTGCATAAATCCGTATCGTTGGGTGAGACCTTAACCTACGCAATCAGGCCATTACCAAAGGGGCCAGTAGTACAGGGGTTTTTTGGTAAACCTAAAATTTGAACCTAGCTCAAGATCCCTCAAACCACCAAATGGTTCTGTTGCCGAGACCGAGAGAATTTTGAGAGAGATATTGGGTAATGCCACGAGGTCATTGGCAACCATTAAAGCCTGAACTTGAGGACTATTTTTAAAAGAATATTAAGGAGTTTTTTCCTAAAGGAAAAAATAAGTAATACACTATCTGTCGAAGAGTGGAAGAATAAGTATATTTTTACGGAGGTGCACGAGATATTCTTTGTAACCTTTGCACATGAACTATAGGAGTGGCTAGCAAGGTTAGTGAAATTCAAAACCTGTTAGAAATATGTTCAGGTCATGTAGCGGACCACTAATTTGATCCAACAGTTGGAGAATACTAATAACAAAATCACCGAGACTATAGATCACTGGGTTGAGAGTATTTTCGATGGATTTGTAACTGATTTTGTAGTCAATCAATTTGTGTCCTATTCTGTAGTTGAGCGAAGGTTATTCAAAGGAATTAGGGGCAAGTTCTTACAAACTTTGTCATTGATGATTAAAATTCTATTGTGTGAAAAGGGTGTTCTATGCAGTCACACCGAGTGAATGACCTTCGATTAGAGAGGAAGCAGGACATGAAGTTGTAAATACTACCGGGTTAATCAAGAAGGGAATAGCTCAGTATAAATTCCTCTAAGGGACCTGCCTGATCTAAACAAAGGTGGGACTACGCATGCAGAAACTAGTCCCCTAGCTATGCCACATTCGAACTCATGTAAGGGTAAGAATCCTCCTACCCCACCTCCACTATCACCTATAGATGATATGGCTATGAACATGAATTTATCTACCTTTAAGGGTACGGGGGATGAGGATATGGATAGGTTCTAGTTCATGGAAGACTTGGTATGGACTGCGCAGAATGTTAATAATGATGGTCTAAAAAGAGTGCATCTATCAATAACATTTGAAGGGTGGGCTCTGGATTGGTTCATGGGATACATTGCTCAACATTTGAATCCTAGAATACAGGAGATTTAGGATTCCCTAAAGCATCAGTTCCAAAAACCTAAGTCCTATTCTCAATGTGTAATAGAGTTGAAAGATATTAAGTAGGGACCTACGAAGTCTGTCTGGGAAGCTAACTAGCACCTAAATAAAGTCATCAGTGATGGAGGATTTTTCTATGATGAAAAACAACATAAGGAATAGTTTATTTCCATGTTATTACCACATCTGCGCAAACCTATGGGTCAGCAAAATATTTATTCATAGGAAGAGGCCCTAGAGATTTCCATGAAACTAGAAGCTGCACCAAGCGATGATGCCTAGTTTGGGGTCATGCAGATCCAGAGCCAGCTAGAAGGAATACACTTAGAAATTCATAATTTGTGAAGGGATCGGAGTAAAGAAGCTAGAGCATATGTCTAGTGCATATGCTATAGGGTATCAAGCCACACCAAGGATTAATTCCCTCTACTGTCAGATTATATGCAGGCTAGGGGGACCAAGTCCATTACACCCAAGAGATATTGCTAGACCAAGTATCCCCACACTGTGGTGTGCTCATTTTCGAGTAGCAACACCTCATTATATAGACCATTTCCCAGAATCCGGTGCCTATGTCCTAGAAATAAAGCAACAGTGGTGGAGATTCTTCTCTTTGGTGGATCACGATGAGAAAAACTACCGAACATATGATCTGATGATAGATAAGGGGAACCTATACAGGGTTCAGGCTGACCCTTCAACACTAGAATATCCCTTCGGATGAGGAGGATCCCCCGTAAGAGGGGGAGGGAGGAGGGAGAGGCTGAGGCACAGGACGAGGAAGAGGGAAACTAATTTTCTACAATTGTGGGGATGCTAGACATTATGCACAACATTGCCCAAACCCTGCGAGCCAGTCCTGCTGATATTGCAGATAGTTCGATCATGTAATTGAAGACTTCCCTATGCTAATAGTGAAGATGCAGGAAAAATAGAAAACTCCAACACAAAATATACAATGGGTTAAGGCGGAACCGCATGATGATGGACCCAATATCAATGTCATTACACGTAGTGGCATTGCCACTGGAGGAGCTTAGGAAAAAACTATGGCCAAACCACTAATAAAAAATACATTTGAAAAAAGAAAGCCTAGACTTGTAGAAGGAGAAAGAGACCTTCGTTGAAGCTAGGAAGGATTTTGCTAGGGATGAAGCATCTACCTTAAGGACTTCTGTGGATCCAAAAGAAGATGAAGAAGTTAAGTCATTCCTTCAGGCATGTATGAAGTTATAGTGAAATCATAAGGCTATGGAGAATCTCCAAGTATTAATAGACAATTGCGCATAAAAGGAACCTCCCCAAACAGAGGTTAAATATGTGAATAATATTTATAAGAACAAGAAAATGACTGGTTGGGAGATGCTTATGACTGCACAGATTAGAGAATATGAGATGGAAAATTTATCCTTGATCTAGGATCTAATGCCAATGCTTTGCCTAAAAAAACCTGGCAAAGAATGGGAGAACCCAATTGGAGTGTTCCACCATTCAATTATGTATGGCTAACCAACAGAAGATCATTCCATTAGGCAAGTTGTTGAAGGTTGTGGTAGACATTGTAAAAGTTAAAGTCTATGCAGATTTCGATAATCTAGATTGTGGATGACGTAGAACCTTACCCTAGGCTCTTAGGACTGGATTGGTCTATTGACATGGGAGGTATCATTAATATAAAAAGGAGGAGCATGGTTTTTAAGAATGATAGTACGTGGGTAATAGTCCCCTTGTATCCAACAAAAGTTGAACGATATACAAAGTTAGCGCATGAAGAGGAGGATGTTGACCATATTTACAAATTGACTGCCCAAGATGATGATTGGATCAACCCTACAATTGATGGAATGTTGTGTTGGGAAAAAGATAGCTCATGTCTCTCAAACTCAGATGGTGAGATAGAAAACTGGAAGAATCAGTTGCATGATGTGTCTATGGTGCCTCAAGATCACAAAGAGATTCAGATGCATCTCCTCAAAGGTAAGAAATTTTCCCTACTTTGATCACTCTGGTAGTATTAAGGAAATTATTAGAGCATTAGAAGTAGATGTATCTGAGAAACGAATATTTTGGTCACTTGACTTGGCAATGTGTGTGACCCCTACACGGTGGTGGGAATCCCACAAGAGGGCTTTTCAGGACTGGGACAGATGCCGAAAAATGATGATCCTATGATTTGAACCTCTATTGAACCCACCCATGGAGATATTTTCTGGCCGTGGGGACCTGCATAAGAACTTGGCTATGTGGATGGAGGTATGGAATGAAAGGACCTCGAATGAATGGGTCCATATGTTTATTCATGCCCTAGGACCAATCCCCACCACCTGGTATTTGTATGTGGAGCTACACCAGCACACTCACCACTAGGGAACAATGAAAGAGGATTTCATGGTGAAATTTGGTTTAGTTGGAGGGATACATAAATTGGATGAAGCCCTGCAAGATATAGATGCTCTTGTCTTTGATGAGTCTTTACCTTGGAAAGAATGTGTTGCACCAGCCTAGGATGCACAAATGCAGGACATTGTAAACTGTCAAAATTTGTTAGTAGAGGATTGTGATGAGGATCCTAGGAATATCACCATCCTAGAGTCAGAAGGAAAGTGCGTAGTTGTAGGAACCCTATTATAGACAGTAGATGTTACCAAACCATTGAAGTTGAAGGAGGTAAAAATTGTAACAGAGGAGAATCACAAGTTGGCTAAGATTGAGAATTACTAGGACGATGATAATGTTGGGAAGATTGCGAAGCTGCTGACCAAATATTAGGATCTCTTCCCTACAAATTTCTTTGAGCTCAAGGGAATTGTAGGAGACCCAATTTTCATAAAAATCACCCTGAAGCCAAATGCATGTCCTGTCAAGCAGTGGCCCTATCGACTAAACCCTATGTATAAGTAGAAAGTAAAGGAGGAAATAGATAAGATGGTGGCCATAGGTATCATTGAGCCAGTTGAAAAGTCTGACTGGGTAAGCCAAATGGTGGTCCAAGAAAATAAAACCAAAGGTGAGATAAGGATCTGCATATATCTGCGCAAGTTGAATGATGCTTGCATGCATGATCCATTTACTACGCCATTCTCTGATGAAATACTGGATAATGTTGGAGGCCAGGAAGAATACTCAATCACTGATGGATTTTCAGGGTACCATTAGATTAGAATTGCACCTGAAGATTGCAGCAAGACAACCTTCGCAACAGAATGGGGCTCCTTCCAGTACACTGTCATGCCTTTTGGACTGAATAACACCCTTATAATTTTCTTACGCGTAGTGGTAGCAGTAGTCAAAGAATTCATCCATAAGTTTTTGGAGGTTTATTTTGATGATTGGAAAATATGCGGGTTGGTGAAGAAGCATGTGTCGAACCTACGCATGATGTTGGATACCTACAGAAAACACCAGGTCTCGTTGAACCTGAAGAAGTGTATATATTATGTACCGTTTGAGATTTTTTTGCGACAAAATGTATGTATGTAGGGATTGATGGATGAACCAGCCAAGATTGCGGTCATCATAAATTTAGAAGTCCCCACCATGGAGAAACAATTGCGCTCCATCTTAGGGCACACAGGTTACTACATAAATTTTATTCAAGGACATGCCTTGATCACTGCACAAATGGAGAAGCTGTTAAAGAAGGATGTATCCTTTTTTTGGGATGAGGAGATTCAGAATATTTTTGAGATGCTGAAATAAACTATGGTCACTATACCTATTCTGATATTTCCAGACTGGGCGAAGGTATTTTATGTACATGTGGATGCATCAGGAATAGCTTTGGGGGTTGTGCTAGCGAAACCAGGAGAATGAGACATTCGTCATCTAGTCACTTTTGCTAGCAGGAAACTCTCCAGTGCTGAGCACAACTATTCTACTACCAAACGAGAAGGACTGGCAATGGTATATACCCTATAGAAATACATTCACTATCTATTGGGACAACAATTTAAAATTTTCACTAATCATTCAATTTTGAAATGCATGGTCAATAAGCTTGTGTTGGGGGAAGAGATTTGTCGATGGTTGCTACTATTTCAGGAGTATGATTTTGAAATTATTGTAAAGCCTGCATGACTGAACACAAGGCCTAATCACCTGTCTCAGATTAAGATTGGGGAAGAACAAACTAGTTTGGAAGAAGGATTACCCGATGCACAATTTTTTTCTATAAAGGTGGTTGATGAGAAACTTGCGGACATTATTCAATTTTTGACCACTAGGATGACACCTAAAAACCATTCAGCGCAATAGAAAAAGGATTTGGTGACCCACACAGCTTATTTCACTCTAATTTACGGTCAATTATATAATTTGGGAGTAGATGAGATATTTCAAAGGTATGTATTGGAATATGAGAGACAATCTATCTTGGTTGAGGCCCATGGAGTGGTTGCAGGAGGCCACTACACAGGGAAAGACACTGAGGAGAAGGTACTAAGGGTTGGGTTATGGTGGCCCATATTCCATACCGATGCACATGAATACTACCAAGCTTGTGATGCATGTCAATGAACCAGGAAACCTTTGTGTAGAGATGAAATTCCCCTACAACCACAGATGGATTTTCAAGCACTTTCAAAATGGGCCATAGACTTTGTAGGGCCCAAAAATCCCTTGGGAAAGAAGACTAGCGCACATTACATAATTACTGCCACTGATTATGTGAACAGATGGGCAGAGGAAAAAGTTCTAAAGGATCATACTGCAAAAACTATTGCGAACTTCATCTTCGAGCATATTTTGACCAGATTTTTCTCCCCAAAGATCTTTATGAGCGATTGGTGAGCCTTGGTATTGCACCAAGAGGGCTGCAACTCCCAGGGGCTGCCATTATTTACTTTATCAACCCGGGTTTCATACAAACTTTGAGGTGATAGTGCTATATACATAGGAGATGCATTCTGTTCATGTCATCCTCTTCTGCTTTATGAAAGGATGCTATTTCTAAGGGTTCTCAGTGAAGTCTGTCACACTTCAATGAAACTAAAATAAATTTCAGAAAGGAAATGACTGAAGGAAACTAAATTAAATCAATGAAAATAAATAACAGAAATGAAACTAATTTAATTTGCAGAAAAGGAAATTACTAAAAAGAAACTAAACCATATTGCTGAAAAGAAATGGTAGAAAGGAAATTAATCTCAAACCACGCTTAACTTGGCCAAACAACTAAATGCACTCTACCTATCCTATGATCTATCTACCATACTCCTATACATGCAACTAAATTATCCATGCCTTAATTTTAATTAGAAAGAATCAATTGTCAGCTTAGAGGGGAGAAAAAAAGGGCTAAAATGGCTAATGGGGGATTTAACACATGAAACAAGGTTTAAAAGCAGAAATCGGGGTTTAAACCCTTAGAAATTTTTTTGATATCATGAGAAATATCTTTGGAGTGGACAAGGGGGGTTAAATCCTTAGGAAACCTTATTATAACGAAAGAAATGAATTTGTAGCGGGAAGAAATCAACAATGTGGTGGCCAACAAAAGTTTCGATGTGCGATGTCGCAATCACAACTTCGCAAGTTTAAATGGATAGTATTAAGGATTTAATGGAATGAACTAAATGGTGTGTAGTGAAAAGTGTGAAGAGTGACATGGTGGGTCACGAATCGCAATATCGCAAGTTTACAAGGATAGCCAAGTAAGGATTAACAGGAATAAATTAAAATGTGCGTAGTGCGATTTGTGCTGCGAGCTAAGATTTTCGATTTGGTAAGTTCTGCGAGAGGTTATTTGCAATTTGGCAAGTTCCGCGGGAGGCGATTTGCGATGGCAATAACGTGGCGGTGAAAAGAAAAAGGAAAACGTTGTGGGATGCAATATGCGATAGGATAAGAACTGCGGGATGATATTTGTGATGTGGTAAGTTCCACATGATGCAATGTGAGATGGGGATGACATGGTAGTGAAAGGAAAAAGGGAAAAGTTGTGATTTGCGATATGAAATGTCGCAATATCCCATTCGCAACAAATGAGTGCTAAGTGTTAAAGTGAACGTTAAATGTTGTGATTTGCGAAGTGAGATGTATGTTGGCAGGAGTCTCAATGAGGAAGGTGAAGGTCGGTTTTTTGATGGTTTTCAAGTGTTTTTGTGTTAAAATGAGTATGGCGATGGTGACTGATAGAATGAAGTAATAAGGCAGGCAATCGGCGAAGGAGAGAGGTAAGTATTCAAGGCAAAATGTAAGCAGTGCGAAGTCCAATTTGCAATTTTGAAATATCGCAATAGCAAGGAACAAATGGTAAGTGTTAAAGGTAAACGTTAAATGTTGCGATTGCAAAGTGTGATCTACGGTGGTAGGAGTCTTGAGAAGAAATGGAATAGGTTGGGTTTTCAGTGGTTCTGTATGGTTTTTCACGTTCTTTTCATAAACGGGTAAGGCAGCAGTGAATGGAGAAACATAGAAAAATAAGGATGAAGGGCTTAAGGGTGTTCGAAAGAAAGTAAGTGTAGTGCTAAGGTGAGAAGTAAAGGAGGGAAATGGGAGCGTAATGACAGTGCTCAAAAGTGAATCACACCTGGAGATTCATGCACGGGAAAAAAAAAAAAACAATGCGGGGTGGAATAGTGAAGGAAAAGCTTGGACTTGGTAAATACAAATTCTTCCCCGAACTCGAATAGAAATAAATTTTGGCCTATGGGAAGGAATTCCCTACTTGAACTCTATTGAAAGAGATGAGAGGGGGGAGACTTGACCACAATTTTGTAGTTTTTTCTCTATTTCACTATACATAAGAAATTAAAACTACAACAACACAAAAAATAAATAGAAATGAAACTTATCAGAAGTATAGCTAACCTTAATGACAGAGGAAAAAATAGCTAAATGACAGAGAGGAAAAGATAATAACAACAGATAAATTGAGGCACATGGATTGGGCCCTAACCCATGAGCCTAGCCCTTTGAACTTAAATCAATCAAATGAAATCAGTCTACTCTTTTCATAAAAGAATAACTGCATAGATATCTCAAAGTTTTGATCCCTCAATAAAACAAAAAGCTTCAATAGTTCACAACTATAATTCTAAATGGAAGCGAGACTAGGATAGACTAACTCCTCCTAGCTCTAGCTCTACTCTATTTATTCTACAGGGTAGATACCAACAACTCCCTAGAAAATGGTGATTGAGTCCACTAGACTCCAAGTAAACCAAGATTGAGTGCTCTCCTCTTTGATTTGATCGACTACCTCTGGAATTTGAATTCCTAGAGAGAATCCTTTGGGATCCTTCGATTGCTTGTGGAATTTTAATTGTTGGAGAGAATCTTTGGGATCCTTCAGCTGCCTTTGAGGGTGGAAAATCCTCCTATAATTTCTCCTTGTTGTCTCCTACAAGTCTTTGTGATAAAATATTTATAAAAATGCTTAATAAATCATGATTTTCTGCACTTAACCTTATATTAGGCACTCAGAGTATGTTAGCCTTAATCACCACCTATACTAGCATCATAAACCCAAATAATAATAAAAATGCTAGAAAAAGAGATTTAAGAAGGCACAAAGGTGACTATTAACCCCTCCAAATATGTCTAATGATGAAGCTCATCATCACCCCCCTACTGAATGGTTGTTCATCCTCTGAGCAACTGATCCTCCTCCATTTCCTTCAAATATTTGACAACCCCCCTCATTTCCTGAGGAAGAAGTGTGGGAGTTTCCCTGAGGTGGTAAAATCCATCATTATTTTATGCATTATCCCACTCTCTATCTTGTGCATATGTGTCCTCTTAATAAGCCAGCCCTAACAGTAAAGGTGGGCTGAGCTTTAGTCCCAACCATCGGATCTTTTTGGCCTGCATGGCCCTCTTGTATAATGGTGCCTTTTCCAATGCACCCCTCAGTATTTCTGGAGTATGATACTCCCTATTCTTAAGGCTATTTGGGAGGATGTTTTGGACATAATGCACTCATCTTCTATCTGCCTAGAAACATTATCAAAGTGGCCTATCACCTGGTTTTGAGTTTGAAGGTAGCTTTCAACCAGTGTAGGGTTCTTTCAATCTGTCGATGGTTAAGGATGAATCCTCTTGGGCTGAACCCTTCTGGTCTGAGATGTAAGGGTTCTCTATTTCTTCTTCCCGTGACCTTCCGTATCTCTTTGGCTCTATTGTCCTCATTCACCATCCAAGATACTAGAGCCATTAACTACATATCCCCCATTGTAGGATTGGGGTCCCAAATCTCCATATTTGTTAGCACAAAGTTATGCATATAAAACTCTACCATATTTTTCTGATCAACCATGTTGGCGTGCTTGTAGAACTTCATGAATTGCATACAATCTTGGAAAGAGAGTGATCCATGGGAAGCTAGAATGTTTATTTGAAATAGAAGCCATTGTTCTTTGAGTTACATAACATATGAGTCAGAGGGTAATCTGTTCTGAAGGGCTTCTATGCATAAGTCTGCCATGGTGGCTAATTTCTCCTCTTTTTGCTACAATTGCTCCTTTAGCGCTACATTTTATGCATGTGCCTTCTGCTCCTTCAGAAATATTTCTTCTATTCTCTCCTCACCCCTTCGTTATTCTTCATTGACGATTAGGCTTATGGGAGAAGTTTCTGTCTTTGTTTGATTTTTGTCAGCTCCAGAATACTCAGAGGTCTACCTTTTTCTTTTCTCATTCAGAGGAGCCATGGTGGTAGTTATATTTTTGTAGTGAGGGATCTAATGTTGGGTTGTGAGTTTGTTTCTAACCCACTTTTTGATATCCCTATGACTTCTATGGACATATCTTCTATTTTACTTTGGCCCTTTGTCTCTCTCTCTCCTTATTCTGGTTCTTTTTGTTTCTGTTGGTTCTTCCTCCTCTTATTCTAGTTCTTCCTCTTCTTCTTTAAGCATTACGTGATTCCATCGGTCCTCTCCCTATAAAAGTTTTCAATTCACTGGTTTGGATAATATGGCATCACCTTTTATTATATGACGCAGCTAAATTTGAAGTGTTAATATAACTCTTCTCAGCTCCAGTTCTATCTTAGACAATTGGTTCCTCCTCCCTCTTAATTCAGGATGAAATGCACATTTTCCTCCCCTCATTCTCCTTTAATCCATTGATTTAAAAATTTTATTTTTCATTCCCAGGTGGCGTGTACTCACAATTTTACTCCAACCATACCTCACTGTGATGGCTGAGTTAACTGGCCACCTTTCTGCCCCTCAAACTCTAAGTCCACAAATTAATTATTTCTAGCTATTATGAATGCGTAGCAAGGGGTAAGAGCTTATACCTAAGTTTACTTATTCTTTCTGAGGCGGTTTCAGGAGTAGGAGGTTTGATAAAAGCCTTTTTAGATGTTGTTTTCTTTACTGTATTCCTCTTCTCTGAGTGAGGAGCTTGCTGAAAGAGAAAATTCCTAAATGAGTTGCTAATATTTGTATGTTGTTTCTCTCTGCTATGGATGTTGTGTGGGGTTATTGAGATGCCATGGATTGCATTATTGTTCTCCTGTAGTCAATTATGCAGCTGCCCTTGTTGTTCTTCTTGGCAGTCCATGAACAACATTGTTTTTGAAGGAATTTCCTGATGTTTATAGTATTCCATTTGTGTGTTGCTTCTCTTGCTACATTGTGCTCAGGAATGGAGAAGTGTGGTGTGTGGAGGTGATGGAGGAAGTTATGAATATGAATGGAGTGAATTATGGGATGGATGCCAAGGTAGAAGAAGGGAAAATAATATGAATTCTTCCCTATGATTTCTAGAAACCATTAACAACCTACAAAACAGAAAACAAAGAAAAACAAAGTGATGTAGATGCATTTTTTGGTTTTGTTATTTTTCTTTGTTTTCTTTTCTTTTAGAAATAAAGTGGGCTACCTCCATGGAGGTTTTCAACCCACAAAATTTCCTTAGGCACCTCAGAGAGGCTTTCACCCATGGATCTTTATTCTTTTTTTTCTCCTCTTTTTTTTTTTTTTTTTTGAGCAATTGAGCTGCCTCCATCGAGGTTTTCAACCCACAAGCTTATTATTATTATTATTATTTTATTTCAGAAGGTGTGGGAAATTATGGATTTTCCCATCACATACACCACTTTGCTTATTAAATTGATGAATTTTTCCCTTGACAAAGGCTTCTTGTAAATTTTAAATCTATGACCATTAACAAGCAAGGGGATCTGTTCCTCATCTATGGTCTTGATTTGAACTGTGCCATTATCAAATCATTTCTCCACTATGTAAGGCCCCAAAAATCTTCTCATAAAACTTCCTTTAAAGAATTTAAACCTTGAATCATACAACAATGCCCAATATCATTCTTGGAAGGTCTTTTCTTTGATGTTCTTGTCATGCCATACCTTCCTTTGCAGCTGAACTACCTTTGTGTGAAGAAGTGCTTGCATTCTGAACTCATCCAATCCATTTAGTTGTAGCAACCTATATTTTTAGGCATTTTTTAGATCTATATTTAATTTAGCTTCTATTCTTAAAGTATTGAATTTAAACTCAACTGAAAGTAGAGATTTCTTACCATAGACTAGTTCATAAGGAATGAATCTTGTTGTTGTTTTGCAAGTAGTGTTGTAGCTTCTACCAATACATCTACCCAATATTTTCTGCTACTTATCACATCCTTGGTGAGGATTCTCTCTAAATATCTATTAGTTACTTCTACTTGGCCATTCTCCTGAGTGTGATAGGCCATAGAGGTTATATGCTTAATCTTGTACTTCCTCAAAATATTCTTAATGAGGTGAGAGGTGAACTATGATCCCTGATCAGTGACTATTTCTCTAGGATATCCAAATTTGTAAAACACATTCTCCCTCGGAAATTTTGCTAGTTTTTCTTTGGTTGCTACCTTCACTGCTTTTTCTTCAGCCCACTTTTCTAGGTAATCAATGCAGACTATGATATAATTCTTTTTTTCCAGATGATGGATTGATGGGTCCAACAAATTCCATGCCCCACTTGCCAAATGGCTCAAAAGATACATGACGGTGTAAAGGAATTTAATACCTTTTTGTTGGTTTCCCCATCCTTTGGCACTGGTCACACCTACAGGTGTATGTTCTAGAATCTTAGTGAAGGGTAGGCCAATAGTAACTCGCCTGCAAAACTTTGTAAGTCGTTCTATTTGGAGAAAGGTGTCCTCCACATGGGATGTCATGAAATTCAGAGAGGATATCAAAAAAAATTTCCTCCCTCGCACTTCTTCTTAGGATTTGATCATGGCCTAGCTTGAAGATATTCCCCCCAATCCATGTGAAAGGGGCACTTTTTCTGATGATTTTCCTTCTCTCCCTTAATGAAATATTAGGAGGGAGTCTTCCAACAGCCAAGTAGTTGGATATATTAGAAAACCATGGTGAGAGTGCTGATATGGAAAAGAGGTGTTCATATGGTATCTGGTCATGCACCATTCCTTCTTCACCTGTAGGGATAACTAACCTGGACAAAACATCTGCGACAACATTTTTATTTCAAGGTTTATCAACAATAGTCAAATCAAATTGTTGCAAAAGTAATAACCATATAATTATTATAGCATTAACATCCTATTTTTTCATTAAATACTTGATGGTTGCATGGTCAGTGTGAACAAAGGTCTGATATATAGTGAAATAATGCATGAATTTGTTCAATGCATGGACAATGGACAACATATCCTTCTCAGTAATAGTATAATTCATCTTGTATTTGGATAAATTATTGCTGATGAAATAAACGACATAAGGGATTTTGTCCTCTAATTTTCCTAATGATTCCCCTACAACTTTGTCGAAGCCATCAATGTGGATGTGTAAAGAAAGAGTCCAATTTGTACCTTGGAGGATGGGGGTAGTAGTCAAGTGCTCCTTAATGAGCTCAAAAGCCTCTTGACAAGAAATTGACCAAATAAACTCAGAATCTCTGGCCAATAACCAAAATAATGGTGAATCCATCTTGCTAAAATCTTTGATGAACCTTCTATAGTAACCAGATAATCTTGAGAAACTCTTGACATCTTTCTGCTTTTGAGGAGAAGGTACCCTTTTGATGATAGTGATTTTTTTCAGGTCTACCTATATTCCTACTTGGGATATGGAGTGTCCTAATACAACCCCTTCTTTCTTCACGAATTCACACTTTTCTGAGCTCAAGGAGAGATGCATTTCAATGCACCTTCTTAGTAATTTACCCCAATTAGAGAGAGCTTCTTGGAATTTATCCCTATGTGGTGTGAAATGATCCATGTAAATTACGATAAATTCATGTACTAACTCAAAAAATATGCTCAGGACAACTCTTTGGAAGGTGGCTGGTGCATTGCATCACCCAAAGGATAGGAATATTTAAGAAAAGGTACCCCAACAGTAGGTGAAAGTAGTCGTATCCTAGTATTTAGGGCTGATTTGAATCTGATTTTACCCACTGAACCCATCTAAGAAGGAAAATAACTTCTTCCCTGCAAGGCCATCAAAGACTTGGTCTATAAAGGGTAAAGGGAAATGGTCTTTCTTGGTGACTTTTTTAAGTTATCAATAATCAACTCAAATTCACCACTTCCCATTCTTATTTGGGACTAGGAAAAGAGGAGATACCCACTCACTATCAGATATAATATATATGAACCATGCATCCAATAGTTTGTGCAACTCTTCTTTGACTATGTCCTTTAGAGCTAGGTTTATTCTTCTTTATGGTTATCTCACAGGATTGCATCCTTATTTGATGTAAATGTGATGTCTTCATACTGAAGGATGCACCCCTTTCATGTCCTTGTAATCCCAAGAAAATGCTTCAAGATTTTATTTCAAAAGTTGGCATAGCTACTTCTCTTCTTCATTTGAGAGGTTTATGTTCATTTTCAGAGATCTAGACGGGCCAAACTCGATAGCCTTGGTGGTTTCAAAGTTTGTCTCAACTAATTGCACTTCCATCCAGGATTGCGTTTCAGACTCTTTGACTAGTGTTTTGAGAGGAGTGTTAGTGGAAGACTAGTTTTGAATGGCATGGTCGATGAGTTCATATTCATCAAGCTCCCCCCCTCTAAGGATAGCATCTATGGTACACATAGGGTTAGTGTTATATAAATCATATTCTTCATCCTCCAACCATATAGGGAGATCATGATCAATGGAAGGTTGGGATGGAGGATATAACACTAGCTGTTTAGACAAAGGCCCATTTTTGATAGTCATGTTTCCAGCCCGACAACTAATATAAGTGTCTGCGTGGCTAACCAAGGTCTCCCTAAGATGAGAGGATAACCATTAAACTTGGTTTTTGGCTGCAGAACCAGTAAATCTATAGGATACTCCAAATATTCAATGGTAACCATAACATCACAACAATTCCTTCTGGAGTTACTATGGACTGATCTGCAAGTTGCAGAACTATTGTGGTTTTCCTCAAAGTCCCTTGGAGATTAAGTTTCAACACAGTCTCCTTGGTCATGATATTGATGGCATCCCCTAAATAAATCATAGTGTTGGGGAATATGACACAATCTATATGTACATCAATAACTGGACTACCAGGGTATTTTGGAAATATCACCTTCCCCAGCATCAAGTCAGACAGTTGTCCTACCACATTGATGGTGGGGGTATCTCTCTTCCTCCTTCCAAATTCCTTGAAGAAATTTTATTTGATGAGCCTATTGTAGACAGGGACATCCTTAATGGCCTGGATAAGTGGTATATTTACACACAAATTTTCCAATTCTCTCATGATTTCAGTCTCCTCTAGGGTGTGCTGACTAGGGTGGATCAAGCACTTTGGAAAATGAGGTTGTTGGATTTGAGTGTTATCTTCTTCCTTTTCCTCCTCAACCTCTATTGGTGGAGACGGGGGAAGGTTATCTGACATTACTCTTCTTGACCTTAGATTAACCTCTTGTATCTCCATAACATAAGCTGGATGGGAAGTTTTGTTTGTTCTCAACCTAGTGTTCCTAAATTGAGTTCATTAATTGTCAACCAGGGTTGGTAAACTGCTGAAGTGTGGTGCACTATATGTGCCTAGGTATTTGTTTCTCACTACGTTGTGTTTAGTGTTTTATGATGTTTTTGGTTTTATGGTTTTATGTTTGAAAAGGGAAAGAACTAAATGTTGGTGAAAATAAGTTATTGGTTATATTAAAGCATAACAAGGCCTAAACTATGGATGGAAAATAAAAAATGCAAATACTAAAATAGAACAAATCCTACACTATGGCTGGCAAACAACAAATGAAAATACTAAAACAGAACAAACCCTAAACTATGGCTGGCAAACAACAAATGCAAAGCTTGATAATGACTTCATTGCAAGGAAATAAATCACAACATGAGCTTGAACTTATCCAATTCATTCATTAAATATGTGTTGGAAGAGCTTGAGAAATGGACAAGTTAAGTGTGAATGAAGTTCTCCTAAATAAACAATCATCTTACAATGTTACAACATCTCATCCATGATTAAAGGTTCATTGGAACATATTTGGAAAAGAACATTTGTAGCACAATAAGATTTTACTCTAAACTAACTTTTAATTCTGTTCTGCAACTTAATTTAGCACCACTAGGCCTCACTCAAAAGTTATAAGTTTCTTTTTAGAATAGTCCTTGAGAAAAGGCTTATTTGTGAAATGGTAAAAAGGTTGCAAAATACTCCAGGCCTTAGACTGATACTAGCTTTTGTCTAGATGATTATGTATTAATATGAGGTTGGAACAAAAGAAATTTTTGTAAATAATGAAGACCTTGGTATCTAAATTTAACAACTAATACAATTTAAAATGCAATGGATAACAACTAAACTGGAATGCTAATACAGTGAGCTAAGACTAAACTAGGATGGTACTAATCTACTTGAAGTACAGTGAACAGAGTTAAATTAAAATGCCATTATCAAACTTGAAATGTAGTACTGAATGAAATCATCCTCCGGAATGTTATGACTAAACTAACATGCAGCTAGTCTATTGGAATTCTACAACCCATCTTGTTCAATGTGAATGATATTTTGGAAGAGTTTGTAAAAAAAATTCTGGCTATATTATTCAATGCAATTGAACATAAACATAAGATTTGAAAGAAAATACAATTAAAATATAAGATACCACAACTTTTTCTTATTCATTGTTAATGATATTTTGGAAGAGTTTGTAGGAGTAAGACCGGCTGTGACACTTAGTGTAAACAAGCATAAATCATAAAATTCGAAAGGAAATGCAACTAAAACCTACAACACCACAGCTATGCCTTATTCATCGTGATGATATTTTGGAAGAGTTTATAAGAGTAAGTCTAGCTGTGATGATCAATGTAAACAAGCATGAAACATAAACTTCAGAAACGTGCATAAGCTAGAAATGAAAAACGAGACTAAAATACTTATCTAAACCGTATAAACAAGGCTGCTCAGGAGGCAGGGGCCCTCTACCACCGGAGTAGCACACAAAATCTACTTCAAGATTGACTTGGTGCTTTCAATAAAGTGATACTTCTTGCATTAGAGAGAAATTACTTTAAAATAGAGTGTTTTCGTACTTCTGAAATCTAGCAATCAACCACCAAATCTAACCTTGTCCCTCGGTTTCCCGAGCTATATTTGTAACAAATTTACATAACTATTTTGAGATAACCTAGGGATAATTGTCTTTCTAAATAAAAACAAAACTAGGACTCTGATGGTGGTCACGTCATAGAATTAAGGACATCTAGACTTTCCTTGTCCTATTAGGAGTCTCTCTCCTAGTTTGAGTTCCCACGTACATAACCGCCTATAGAATTCCGTTCAAGCTTCGTGGAGAGCAAAAAATGATGAGGGAATGATGTGTAATACGCCCATATGTGTTTTTATCCAAGATGACACCTGGAACCTACGTAGACATGAAGACAGCTGCAGAATCGACAACTAGCTACAGAATGTCTGCATTCTGTAGCTAGATCTAGTTCAAAAAGTACTACAATGACAAAAGCATAAAAACATAGCAAGTTAGTCATGATATTCATTATTAAAAAAAATTTAACTAATTCTACTGATCATTTGAGCTTGTGATTAATAATGGACAAAGGAAATGGAGTGGAATGTGGTGGAAGAAAGAACATCTTTGGAGCTCAACAAGTTTCTCCACTGGGAGCCTGTTGTGCCTATCTGTGTTTGGGTTCAGATTGGGCTGTATAGGTATAGGTAGCTATAATATGCCCAAATTGGGTCTATCTGCAATGCATGTCTGAAAAATGTATTTTTCAGAAATGGATGCTACATAAGTCTAGATCAACCCTTGGATCCCTTAGATATGAAAAATTGTCATCTAAATCCAAGATAAAATTAGGAACAAATCCTTCTAGATGAGTTAAACAAGTCTCCCATGCCTAGTATGGCTGAAAATGCCCAAGAATGGGAACTGGATTGTTGTACAAAACAATACTACTCAGAAAATAACGCAGTTTAACAGAGTAAGAGCAAGAGGAAAATATGGAGGCTCAAAAATTACATGTACATTAGCAAACTAGATTTAAAATGTGGCCCATACAATGTACAAGAGAAAAATAGAAGACTTATATGAACAAATCCCTCAAAAAGAGGTGTTGTAACACATGTATTGACTGCAAAAAGGCTTAACGAAATTATTTTAAAGAGCTGTAGCAACTGTATATTAAATTTTAGATCTGGATCAGATCTATGTACAAAATATTATATCTATATCATATATGTACACTAGATGAGCTCCTTTACAAATTCCCCTTGGGTTTTTGAGAAAAACATGACATACATAGAGTGGATCTGAGATCTAAGTTGCAGATATGCAGCAATATTCAGGAATTTATGAATGTAAATATAATAATAAGCAGATTTTATTTGAACAGAACATGGATTATATCTGTAATCCATGGATCACCATAGTGAAGGGAAGAAGCCCAACACTAGAGATCTCGCCTTCAAAAGTGTGTCAAAACACCCTACAACTATACACTTGCAAATAACGTAGTCTTGGAAGGGAAACTATGTTGTAGGCTTTGGTACTGGTTTGGCCTAATGCCAAGATCTAAAAATTCAGCTCCAAAGGTCTAATACTCTCTTTTCAAGGGGATAGAAGGATTTCCCACTAAAAATAAGCACTAGATTGTCTTATATCTGAGTAGATATAGCCTCCACTTGCTTCAACTTACAAGGAAAATCAAACCCTCAAAAGGATCTTCATTGTAGTTGGAATATGATCTTGGCCAAATGCTTTATAGTGGACAAGATCAGCAAGACTCCTCCAAGAGCTACTCAATCGAAGAGGTGGGATTCCTAGTCAAGAACACCCTAGTGCTAAACAACACTATTCTCACCTAAACAGCAAGATAATGATATATGTCTAAACAGACAATATATTCAGAAATATACATAATCAAAAACCTTCTTCTATTGTTCTCCTCTTCCTTTTATAAGATGAAAGTCTTGCCAAACCCTAAACCATATCAATGATTTAGCTCCTTTCACATGTGTAGCCTCCAACTAAAACTGTGTTGTGCTTCTAAGGGATTCACTGTATCTAGACAACGTTGTTGATTTGGTCCTGGTTGACTTGGTTAAATGATCCAACCTCTTTCACACCTAAGTGTGCTTATGTAAATAGCGAAAATTTAGCTTTTTTCACATGTGACATTGATTTATTTTTTTGTTTAGGAGATTTATTGATCCTCCTTTACAATTTTATTCATGAAACAGAAAATTGAAACAAAATTGTATATTCCCATTAGCTTGGGATAATTGGGAATATTATAGTAGCCTAGGTGGAGCAACATGATTAAGTTGAGGTTGAGTTTTGGGTGGAGGAATTAGAGAAGGTAGCTAATTTTGTTGAGGCCTCCACCCTTGGGATGGATCGTTCCACTGAGGTTGTTGTGGAACATACTACTGAAATGGGTGGTTTATTGGCTGAGGATGATATGAAGGGTTGGAAGGCCAAGTAGGTTTTGTAGACCAGGATGGAGGAGTGGGGGTGTACCAAGGTTGCGTGGGTGCACTTTGATTGTTGTAATAGTAAGAGTGAGGTGCACCTTGCATGCCTTTTTGATATGGTGGAGGGCCCTGAGGCCTTCTCTGGTTGATGAAACAAAGTTACTCTAACATTTTTTACCCGCCTTCATATACAACTTTAAGTCTAGGCAAGGAGAGACACTTGTCTGTGGCATGATTCTCCTCACATACTAAGAAAACCTCTATGAAATTCAATGGACATTCACTTCTTGGGTGTTTCCTGGTACATCTAGGAAAAAATATGGCCGAGACTCTCTATGCTTCCTCTTTTTTCCTTTTGACCTGCATTATGTCCATTTCTAAAGAAAAGGTGTGCAACATGTTTCCAATCTCATGTTTTATGAAGGTGGAAGAGGAAGGAGTATTGGATGTACTTTGGATAGCTTTTCCCTTCTTCCTAAATGCCCTAGAATGGTTCTAGAAAGAAGTTTTGATTGTTTCATAGGGTTGTTTGTAGATATCTCCTCCTGATAACATATTCAAGGTTTCTATCATCTCTTCATTAATCCCTCGAAGAAGTACAATTTTAAGTGAATCAGGATCAAGGGAATATTTGGCTCTCTTATAGTTCAATTGAAACCACTCTTTATAATCCTCTAGGGATTCATCAAGCCCTAGAGTCATCATAAATATCTCATCCTTAGTTTCCTTGGACCTACAGTAGCCTTTGTACTTGCTGCTGAAGGTTTCTTCCATATATGCCCAGGTAGTGATGCTATCCCCAGGCAAACCCATGAAATAGAGCAAGGCTGCATCCTTAAGGGTGGATGGGAATAGATTCAAATTTTGATAATCTGAGGTGTCTTCATAAGTCCTACAGATAAAAACAAATTCAAACATGAATGTGTCAGGGTCCTCAAAGGTAAGTCCATGGAAATGTGGAAGATCTGAGGGGATAATGTTTTTCATGTTAGTGTGCCCATCTACCTCTCTTATGGGAAAGGCTCTCTGGGTCCTAGCCATGGTTAAGATAGGTGAAGTAGGTCCCTTAGTTGAAACAAGGTCTTCTTATTTTTCCCCAATAGGATCCTCAAAATATTCATAAGGATTTCTTATAGGGGATTCAATCTCACTGCCACTGAAGAAGAGTGAAGGGTGGCTAGGAGGTGATGTGGGGGTTTTAGGTAAGGTTTTTCTTTGAATATTCCTAGTCCTATGAGGCATGAAAATTAGATCTCTTTTGTACTTTTTCAATATTTCTGAAGTTGACATGAAAATAAAGGAAAGTAGAAAATAATGCTAAAACAAAATCAAAATATCTACTAGACACCTCCTCGACAATGAAGGAAAAAAGTGGTGAGCCATGGTATTGCACCAAGAGTGCTGCAACTCCTAGGAGCTCCCCTACTTTAATTTATCAACTCGGGTTTCATACAAACTTTGAGGTGACAGTGCTATATACACAGAAAATGAATTATATTGATGTCATCCTCTTTCGCTTTACAAAAGGGTGCTATTTCTAAGGGTTCTTAGTGAAGTCTATCACACTTAAATGAAACCAAACTAAATTGTAGAAAGGAAATGATGGAAGGAAACTAAATTAAATCACTGAAAATAAATGACAGAAAGGAAACTAATTTAATTTGTAGAAAGGAAATGACTGATAAGAAACTAAACTATATTGCTGAAAATAAAAGGTAGAAAGGAAACTAATCCTAAACCACACTTAACTTGGAAAAATAGCTAAATGCACTCTACCTATCCTATGATCTATCTACCATACTCCTATCCATGCAACTAAACTATCTATTCCTAAATTTTAATTAAAAAGAATTATTTTGCAATTTAGAGGGGAGAAAAAAAGGGCAGAAAGGGCTAATGGGGGGTTTAACACATGAAATGAGGTTTGGAAGCGGAAAGCAGGGCTTAAACCCTTAGAAAAATTTATGATATCATGATAAATAGCTTTGGATCATATAGGGGGGGTTAAATGCTTAAGAAACCTTCTTATAACACAAGAAATGACTTTGGAGCGGGAAGAACTCAACAATGCGATGGCGGAATGCGATGGCCGGCAAAAGTTGCGATGTGCGATGTCACAATAACAACTTCACAAGTTTAAATAGATAGCAATAAGGACTTAATTAAATTAACTAAATGGTTCACAGTGTCAGTTGCGAAGAGTGACGTGGTGGGTCATGAATCACAATATCGCAAGTTTACAAGGATAGCTGTAAGGATTAATGGGAATAAACTAAAATGTGCGAAGTGCGATTTGCACTTGGTAAAGTTTTCGGGCTATGATTTATGATGTGGTAACCTCTGCAGGAAAAAATTTGTGATGGGGATGATGTGCCAGTGAAAAGAAGAAGTAAAAATTTGCGGGCTGCGATGTGAGATAGGATAAGAACTGTGGGATGTGATTTGCGATGTGGTAAGTTCCATGGGACGTGATGTGCGATGGGGATGACGTGGCAGTGAAAGGAAAAAGGGAAAATTTTTGATTTGCGATATGTGATGTCGTAATATCCCAATCACAAAAAATGAGTGCTAAGTGTTAAAGTAAACATTAAATGTTGTGATTTTGTAATATTCCTAAATTAGCATGCAGCTAATTGGAATATTAATTTTTTATTTTGTCATTTAGATAGATAATAAGTGTGTAGGGAGACCCATAAATATATTTAGTAGGAATAAAACCCTTAATAATATGAAAAGGGATCATCTTAATAGCTGGATAAAGCACCCTCATGTGTGAACAGGGGCTAATTCATGTTGTCTAGGTCAAATTTGACCAAAGCAATAGCACTGGTATGGAGGGAGTGGATCATAAATGAGAGAAAAGGAAACATGAATGTGAGAAAGTCTCCATGATAGTAGTGAATTTAATGAGTGCGACCCAAGGTGAGAAGGCTCGCATTGTTTATAAGGAGGGCAAGGCAACCATAGATGGTTATGTTGTTGATTATTGATTTTATGGTTTGTATGACTTCTTGCACTCTCCAACTATTTAGATGAGATTGCTGTGTTTTTTAGCACAAGGTGTTCCCGAGCGGGAATCCCACCTCTTTGCTAGAGGAGCCTCTAGGAAGATTATTTCACTAGATTTACAAATTCCGGAATTCTAGCCAAGCTTCACTATTCAACTATAACGCATTTTCTGGTGGAGTTGTGTTGTGTTGCAGGGTAGAAGTAGTGGAGGATTTTGAGGGCCACTTTCATTGTTTTTTTTTAGTGGAGAGTTAGCCTTTTCATTGGGAGGATAGCAAGGAAGGTCCTGGAGCTTAATTTAATTATTTGGAATTAGGCCCAGCTATTCCCACCTCCTACAACATTCTTTCCCTCAAGGAATGCGTTATTCTATGGTGTATTTTTAGAGGAAGGTTCAATGATTAATTTGGAGGGTGAGGTCTTCAGTGAGGGGATCGTCCTTTCACTTGGAGGTTCTATTAGAGGAGTTCTATTCATTTCTTTATCAATTCAGCCACCTCCTTCCAGTATTCAGTTTGCAACTACTATTCAACCCTAGGGTTGTATTCCGATTTTTTTTACTTTGGGGTATTTGGAGAAACCCTTTATGGGTTGTCTTGGAAATGCACTTGGGAGCTTATATATTTAGTCTCGGCACTATTTGAGCCATATATCAGGAATCTACATTATCACATATTTCAGTAGCATTTTCCCTCATTAAAACTATGTTGTATTGGTTCTCCTGCATTGTATAGAATCTATTCTTCATGTTAACATATGTATTCATAGGAGGCTTGTTTGCCTTGATTATCTGAGTGTTTCCTATATTTCTTGTACTTATTTGTTGCTTATTTTCATAATAAAATGGCTCCATGTTTGTCACACATGTTGGTGTAATTTTATTCACTGTTAGTTCCATTATTTTGTTGTATATTCTTTTCTTTTCCATTTTGGAATATTATAGTGGTATCATAGCATAATATTGGCTCAGCCTGTGAGTTTCGGCCAATATGCTATATGAAGAAGAAGAGAAGAAGAAGAGATCTAAAATGATAGAAGGAATGAGCTTTGTCTCATCAATTTTTAGATCTATGAAGAACCTCTACAAGGAGGTCAAGCAGGTGAAAGAGGAGAGATGAAATGAGACCTATAGAGGGTTTCAAGATGAGGAAGTCCCATTTACTTCCTATCAACAGAAGAAAGAACTCGTATTTCATAGAGCTCCAAAGGAATATACTACGCCCTTTTCTTTTGAAGAATAAGATAAAAGGCATGGAGATGGAGGACACTTAAATCATGAGATTCTAAGTGAGTATCTTGCATAATACAAATCTCAATCAAGAGCTTTCAAGGAGAATCTAATTCTCCCACAGTTCATTCAGCTTAAGGAAGAAAGGATCCCTTGCAACTTTGGAAAGAGAAAGCACAATAGATTTCTATTGTCTACATTTGATGGGTCATCCACATGCACAAAAAACGATTGCGGAATGGAGTTGGATGCATTTTTTCTACTACATCCAGTAGTAGAGAAATAATATATTGAGGTTGCAGCGCTGCACCTTGATGGTGAAGAAAAAATTTAGTGGTTCAACGATTTGTTTCATGCAAGAGTAACTGTGTATGAATATTTTAATCAAAGGTTGATCAAGAAGTTTGACAAGAAGGAATCGGAGGAGAATATACCATCACCACCACTTGTTGTAGGAGTACTTGCATTAGAATAAGGGACGCTTGAACCTTTTCAAAGTGATCTTGATCTCTTGGAATTTAGAGTCCCATGCACTATTCAGGAGATGCATGAGGAGGAGGAGAACTATATCAACATTGGTAAAATTGTAGAGGGACAACCATCATCATCAGTAGTTGGGGAAGTCATCACACTAGAGGAAGGAACCCTTGTACAAGTACAAGATATTCCCAAGCTTTAACAAGGTATGCACATATTTTGACTTCCTATTATTTCAGCACATCATATGGAGGATGGTGGGAACATGCCATAAGGGAAAATACATGACCTAGGGTCGAAGAACATTGTTGATTTGGAGTAGGAGACTATCACTGTGTAGAGGAAACTTGATTTATTTAAGGAGGAGATATGAATCCATCCTAGTATGTTATTGATTAGTTTAACACAACTCTTGGGGTTGGAGTGTATATTTTTGGAGGATAGGATGAGCATTGTCCTAAACAATCCAATGCATAACTATATGTTCAACATTGAACATGAGCATGAGACAACATATGCACCATCATGGATATCGGTGTTGCTTTCATGGAGAAGCAGTGATGGGTTTGGAGCCCAACCATTATTGGATCATTCCAATGACCTTCCTACATGTATAGTGGAGGATAGGCAGATGGTTGATGATATACATATTATCTCCCATAGTTATGATGGATCCTTCTTGATGAGAACTTCACAGCTCAATGAGAAGATTTTTCCTTCAGTATACTTGGATCCTTATGGGTTCAACATGGTCATTGATGAGTGGTATTCATATGGATATCTACAAGATGTTGCACTTTAACATTCAATGAAGTGTAGAGATATTGATTTAATTTGGGAGGGGGGTATTCTCCATTGGAGGAATACCAATTTGGAGCATGATGATAAGCACTCACCATTGGTTGGATGGGTGATGTTGATGAGCAAGAGGCTGGGAAGCCACTTGCAGATCTATGACACAGGGTAGCAGGAGGTCAGGCTGCATTGGCTACTCTTGAAATAGTTTGGTCAGCATGTGACATATCCTATTCCAAAGGGTATGCTAGTGGTCAGAACTTGGAATGGCACTTGCATCATATGGAAGCAGGAAGTTTGGGTGCATTGGGATGATGTGGCATACTTCATGTCAATAATTATGTTTTCAATCTATGGTTTGTATGATGGAGGTGTGAAGAGGCATCAAGAGCTATTGTTGCTTTGGCTACTCTTGGGGGAGTATGGGCTGATTTTCTCCCAGAATTTGCATGATATTTCAGAAGATAAGGATGGCACAATCAGGGTGCAAAGGGGCTACCCTTTAACATTGGAGGATAAGGAGATACTTCCATGTATGGGGGAGTCTCCCACATATAGAAGCATGAAGGTGGATGAATTTGGCATATGTCATTTCAAATAATGGATTCGTGGAGTGGCAAGAGCCTTATCACCAAGGCAAACAACATTGTCACTTGGGAGTATGTATCTATTGATGGAGTGTTCCAAGGGGAGTATGCATCCCTTCATTTTTTAGACCACTATGAGGAGATTCTCATTAGAGGGCTCAACCATGGACCTCAATTTCAGCCTACTCACAATGCATTGTAAGAAATATATATTTTTTATTTATTAATCATTTTGCAAAGTATTTTCATTCTCTTACCATCTATGTACAGTGCATTTCTCCACAAGAGGTAAACATTATATTTGGGTTTCATGGTAATTCTAGGACCAAAATATATGATGGAGAAAGCCATTCCTTGCATGGCTTTGTGAAAATGTGGTTTCATTATTATTATGCTCAGCTGATATATAATGTCATTTACTACTTCCTAGTAGATGAGCAAACATGCACAGCTAGTAATTTGTTGGGAGACAACTTACCACATGATGTTCTGAAATAAAAGTTGGTAAAATTGTGCTATAACCACTTGGGAAACTATTGGTACCATAAAAAATTACACAAAACCTTCAATAACTTTCTTATTTGGATTCCATATTATGATAATGTCCTATTCACTTTATATGGGATGGTTTGGGCAAGAACCATAGAGTGGGTCTTTGAGGATCCAATTGCCTTTTTGCTTCATCAGGACAACAATATTGCAACCAAAATTCAGTAGCATCTCAACACTTATCATAAGTGGAGAGAGAGACAGTGTGGGATGGAGAATTTGATCCATCATTTTCAGCTATGCATCCCACCTACATTGAAGGAGCCTAAGGTGGAAAAGTTTTTCCATGAGTTTCCATGTTGGACAGTGACTCATTTTGTATAGATGATAGATTGGGGTTGGGAGCTTCGCATGGGAATGATGGTTCCCACTATATCTCATATTTCATGTCTCAGGAATGCCTCTAGATAGCATATTGTTGCCTCCATGGATATTCGACTTCTTCATGATGATAGTTATTTGGGATTGTCACCAAATGCTAACTTGCACACTTGGGAGGAGAAACTTGGAGACTTATTGATGAAACAACATCTTGTTCATTGGAGGAGCTTATCATATGAGGATGCTACAGGAGGAGGAGAGGAGGCTCTTCATGTCTATCCTTCCAGTTGCTTGAGGGAAAGAAACATTTGGGAGGGGAGGACTATAATATTCCTAAATTAGCATGTTGCTAATTGGAATATTAATTTCTTCTTTTGTCATTTAGATAGACGAATAAGTGGGTAGGGAAACCCATAAATATCTTTAGTAGGAATAAAACCCTTCTTAATGTGAAAAGGGATCATATTAATAGCTGGATAAAGCACCCTCATGTGTGAACAGGGTCTATTGCATGTCAACAAGGTCAAGTTTGACCAAATAAACAGCATTGGTATGGAAGGAGTGGATCATCAATGAAAGACAACGCATTGTGAGTAGGAGAAATTCTCCATGATAGTAGTGAATTTAATAAGTGGGACCTAAGTTGAGAAGGATCACATTGTTTATAGGGATGGAAAGGAATCCATAGATGGTTATGTTGTTGATTATTGATTTTGTGGTCTGTATGACCTCTTTCACTCTCCAACTGTTTAGCTAAGATTGTTGTGATATTTATCACAGGTTGTTCCCGAGCAGGAATCCCACCTATTTACTAGAGGAGCCTCTAGAAAGAGTATTGCACTACATTTCCACATTTCGGCATTCTAGCCAAGCTTCAGTCTTCAGCTACAACACATTTTTTGGTGGAGTTGTGTTGTGTTGTAGGGTAGAAGAAGTGGAGGATTTTGAGGGCCACTTTCAGTGTTTGTTTTTTAGTGGAGAGGTAGCATTTTCATTGGGAGGCTAACAAGGAAGGTCCTAGAGCTTAATTTCATTATTTGGCATCAAGCCTAGCTATTCCCCCCTCCTACAATGTAGTTTCTCTCAAGGATTGCATTATTATATGGTGTATTTTTAGAGGAGGGTTCAGTGATTCATTTGGAGGGTGAGGTCTTCAGTGAGGGGATCAGCCTTTCAATTGGAGGTTCTATTGGAGGATTTCTATTCATTTCTTTATCATTTCAACCACCTCCTTCCAGTATTCAGTTTGCAACTGCTATTCATCCCTAGGGCTGTATTCTGGCATTTTGTACTTTGGGGTATTTACGGAAACCCTTTCTGGGTTGTCTTGCAAAAGTGCTTGGGAGCTTAGATATTTATTCTTGGCACTATTTGAGCCATATATTAGGATATATACATTATTACATATTTCAGTAGTAGTTACCCTCATTAAAACTGTGTTGTATTGGTTCTCCTGCATTGTATAGTAGTTATTCTTCATGTTATGGCATATTTATTCATAGGAGGCTTGTTTTTCTTGATTATCTGAGTTGTGCCTATATTTCTTGGACTTATTTGCTACTGATTTTCATAATAAATTGGATCCATGTTTGTCACACACGTTGGAGTAATGTTATTCACTACTAGTTCCAGTATTTTGTTCTATATTCCTGTCTTTTCCATTTTGGAATATTACAGATTTGCGAAGTGCGACGTATGGTGGTGGGAGTCTCGAGGAGGAAGGCAGAGTTCGGGTTTTAGATGGTTTTTAGGAGTTTTTCATTAAAAAAAATTCGACAACAGTGACCGATAGAATGAAGGAATAATACAGGCAATCGGCGAAGGAGAGCAGTAAGTCTTCAAGACAAAAGGTAAGTAGTGCGAAGTGATATTTGTGACTTCGCAATATTGCAATTGCAAGGAACGAGCGGTAAGTGTTAAAGGTAAACATTAAATGTTGTAATTGTGAGGTACGATGTATAGTGGTGGGAGTCACGAGGAGAAAAGGCGAAGGTTGGGTTTGTGGTGGTTCTATGTGGTTTTCACATGTTTTTCGTAAAACGGTAAGGTGGCCATGAACGAAGAAACACAAAAAAATAAGGCTGAAGGTCTTAAGGGTGCTCGAAATAAAGTAAGTGCAATGCTAGGGGTGAGAATTAAAGGAGGGAAATGGGAGCTCAAGGGCTATGCTCAGAAGTGAAGCACATCTGCAGATTCATGAACGGGGAAAAAAAAAAATGTGGGGCAAAATAGTGAAGGAAAGGCATGGACTTGGTAAATAAAAATTCTTCCTCGAACTCGAAGAAAAAGAAATTTTGGCCTATGGAAATTTCTTCCCTACTCGAACTCTGTTGACAGAGATGAGAGGGGGGAGAATTGACCATAATTTTGGAGTTTTCCCTCTATTTCACTATGTATAAGAAATTAAAACTACAACAAAACAAAAAATAAATAGAAATGAAACTTATTAGAAGAAGGTCTAACCTTAATGATAGAGGCAAAACTAGCTAAATGATAGAAAGGAAAAGATAATAACATCAGAAAAGCTAAGGCACATGGATTCGGCCCTAACTCACGAGCCTATCCATTTGAACTAAAATCAATCAAATGAAATCAGTCTGCTCATTTCATAAAAGAATAACTAAATACATCTCTGAAAGTTTCGATACCTGAATAAAACAAAAAGCTTCAATAGTTCACAACAATAATTATGAATGGAAGCAAGACTATGATAGACTAACTCCTCCTAGATTTAGCTCTACTTTATTTATTCTATAGGGCAGCTACCAACGAATCCATATAAAATGTTGATTGAGTCCACTGGACTCCAAGTAAACCAATATTGAGTGCTCTCCTCTTTGAGTTGCTCTGCTGACTCTGGGATTCAAATTGCTGGAGAGAATCCTAGTGGATCCTTTGGCTGCTTGTGGAATTCAAATTGGTGGAGAGAATATTTGGGATCCTTCGGATGCCTTTGAGGGTGGAAAATCCTCCTATAATTTCTCCTTGTTGTCTTGTCCTAGTCTTTGTGGTAAAATATTTATAAAAATTCTTAACAAATCATTATTTTCTGCACTCAACATTATATTATCCACTTAGAGTATGTTAGCCTTAATCACCACCTATACTAGCATCATAAAACCAAATAATAGTAAAAATGCAAGAAAAAGAGATCTAAGAAGGAAAAAAGGTGAGTATTAAACCCTCCAAATATGTCTAATGATGGAGCTCATCAGTGATAGAGGTACACATTTTGTTAATGAAACTATTGAAGCTTTGACAAAATAATTTCAGATTTACCATGTGAAAATCACCCCATATCACCCACAAATTAATGGTGTAGTAGAGGCTTTAAAAAAAAAAATTGGAGAATGGGCTAACTAAGGTCTGTAATAATGATCAAAGTGACTGGTACGTGCACATTCCTTAAGTGTTTTTGGTCTATAGGACTACATGCAAGAAACTAAACAGGAAGACTCCTTCAGGATGGTCTATGGACAAGAGGCCATCATGCCCATGGAATACATTATCCCTAGCCTACGCATTGTATCTTTTACAAATATGGTGGAACCTGACATCATGGAGGAACATTTGGCGTAGCTGGTTTCCTTGGAAGAAGACCAGTTTATTGCTAATTTTCACCAGTAGGTTCAGAAGGCTCGAGAAAAATCTTGGCATGACCGACACATCCGACATAAGGTGTTTAATGAAGAAGAATTGGTGCTACTCTATGATAGCTAGTTCATGCGCCATGTAGGGAAGTTCCATAAGCACTGTTTGGGTCCGTATATATTAAAATAAATTACATATGGTAGTGCGGTGTTGTTGGCTATGCGGCACAAGGATTACCTGCCTAGGTACATGACTGGTAGTCATCTGAAACCTTACAAGGACAACTCGACACCTACCAAATGACTATATGGCCAGAGTATATGTATCAAGAGTGTTGTACACACTATAAAGGGAAGGCACAAGTAGGTGTGACAGGAGCGCAACAATAGCACGCAAGTAAGAATATGTGGTAAGGTGTGACAAAGGTGTAGGGGGGACATGCAACTAGAAAAACTAGCCATTGGAACAGTAAAATTGGGTGAAAAAGGGATTTTACCATTGGATGGAGTGGGTATTTGGCAATTAATGCAGCGATCTTGAAGTATTTTTTACTATTTCCATGATGATAAGCCACATTTAATGATAATCCGACCACTTTTACTCATGGTGAATTATAAAAGAAGGGGCATAGGTCATAATCAGTTCCTTTTATTTCTGAAGATATTATGCCCTGTGTTTTTCTAGGAATTATGTGTGTTATGTAACCATGCCATCTGTATGTCTGGGTGAGCTACCCCTTTTGATAGCAGCAACCCTAACTTCATATTCCGAGCAAGGATGAGTACCTCTAACCTCACCGAGTCTTCTCCCATTATGGCCTCTGCTAATATTGGATCCAAAGATGTGTTTGAAGTAACACTTGATGTTGAAGAGGTCATGTCCACGTCAGCCAGAGGAAAGAGAAAATGGAAGGAAAAAGGAAAGGAGAAGGGAAATGGGAAATCCACGAAGTGGGCTTCGGAAAATTTTCACAATTCCCCCAAGATCGTGCATTCCCCTAGGCAAGTGCCTCAGGTGCACTCACCCAATCCCTTGAAGCACCCTACGATAGCCTAAGAAGAAGCTCTGTTGGTGGCTCCAATCTTGTAGCTACCAGCATATGTTAAGCCAATAAATCAAATGGTGCACACCCCCAAAAATGTAGATGTTGTGTGTGAATATCTCCAAATTTCGTTGATCCCACAGGATGTCCCATTCATCGGGGACATGTTTGGCAGCATTTTATCTATAAAATTTAATGACCATGACTTAGCAAATGAAGACACCTTCCCTAATTTGGCCCTAGAATTGTACCTCGAATGATTATTGTATGATGTTGTACTAAAGGTGGAACAAATGTCATGGCAACACGGGCTGGAGGCCTTGGGTATATTGAACGTTTTGTGAATCCTCTACTTTGGGTGATATGCTATTACCATCTTGGTCATGCGACAACTACTTGCGCTAATCCATGATGGATGCTTGTGGATCCAAGTCCGCATCCAAATTGACGCCGCGCTGATTCATAGGATCACCGGCCTACCCATGAAGGGGACCCATCCCATGAAGGGATTTAGAAATAAATACTAGAAGAAGGTGGTTGATGATGTTAAAAAAAAATATAAGGTGGAGCATGACAAGAGAGGATTCCTAGTAAAGACCACCATTGACCCAGGAGTGTGCATGGTTACTCTGCTGCTTTCATGTAAGATGATGCGCAAGTGTTGGGAATCAACCATCCCTACCTATGTCATTCGGTTGGCAAGATGGTGCGACAAGGGGTTCCGCTACAACTAGTCACAGTACCTATGCAAAGAGTTTTTAGATAATGTGTGTGAGGTGCACAACTAGGGAAATCCCTTTTTCTACTCCTGGTTATTTTTGTTGATCACCCTGGTCACGTGGGAGACTCCCAATGATGTGGTTCTCCCTGAGCTTGATCTCAGTGTATATGAAGGAGCACGTTATGTGAACATGTGGGACTCCAAGGATTCACAATGCATCAAAGAGAACAAGGTCTTCTAGGTGCTATTTGATGGTACATTGGAAGAAGCATTACATTCTAGGTCGCACTTGTCACCTGTGGTATATGAAACATACAAGTGAATTTTTGAATTTCATGTCACCATGCACAATGTGTAGATCATGGTCCAAAAAATCCCGGTGGGGTACAACCTCCCATATATGGTCACTGAGGTGGAGGTCAATTAAGTCGTTGCAACATGGCCACCTCCATGGAAACTTGGCTTCAAATCCTCTACCTTGGTCACAGCAGGCATGTATTAAAAATATGCAGCGTTGAAGGATATTGTCTTACCAAGCACAACAAAGGAAAGTGAGGTGTTCTCCACTGATAAAAAAAACTACCAAGGAAACCCACAAGGATGCCACCAAGGGGGCGGAGCAAGAGCCTCAGCATGATGTAGAGACCAGAGGAGTCGGTGGGGAGGGCACAGAGTCCCCATGCAAAACAAAGCACATTAGGAGCCTCTCAAAGGGTAGCGGAAGAAGCACATGGACAACAAGACCAGGGGAGAAGAAAAAGTAACACTGATAGAGGAGGACCTAGAAAATATTGCAGATGCCAACACTACTGCCTCTGAGGATCACTATAATGCCTTGTAAGATCAACACATGGCCGCAGTGGAGGCTTTGTAGTCTAGATTGCAAGTTCTTCAGCTAAAATCAGATACCCTTCAAGCAATAATGAACCAAGCGAGGCTGATCTAAGCGAGCCTGCTAGCCACAACCATCATCACGACAATAGAGAGTAGGATTTTCCCCTTCCCAGGCGTGGCATTGATAGTAGAACAACCAGCCCTATGTGAGCAAGTTTGTGCATGTTCTGAGGTCGACCTCAACATTGCAAAAATAACAAGTGGGAAGCTACACGCTCTCCACTTGTTCATCTCTGGTGAAATATAGAACAAGGAAATGCGGGAGAAGAAATAATTGAGTGAGTCCAATCAAAAAATTGCCACTAAGGCTATTGAATCTACCTAAGCGTAGGTAGCACAGCTCGTGACAGTAGCACAACAAGAAGTGTTAGAGCACCTGATAGACCAGTTATGTGGAGACATACCGAAATTAATTCCTGCCTCTACTATGCCACAATCCAAGATTGAGGGCTTGGTGGCTGTGTTGTGTAGGTTTTAACCCTGTACAAAAATTATCTACAAACTAATCTTAAAATAGAAAATAAAAAATAGTAAGAGCATACAACATAAAACAAATAAACACAGAGATTTTCCCCTGGATCCAAATTCGGGACGACTAACTTGATTTTCATTATATTCCTTTTAGTGTTACAACACATATATACATGCCAAAGCATACATAAACCCCAATCTATTAGCCCTGGATTAGAACATAACTGTAGTTCCCTTGATTGGATCTACAAAATACCAGGGGCCGAAAACCGTCGTACCTCAAAACCATGTGCAAACCCATGCGCAAAACCATGGATGAATCCACCCACCAAATATAAGGACCAAAAAAAATTTCTGCAGCACTACCCTAAACCCCGACAGGGACAACTGCCGCCCCCCTTGTGATGCCCCGCATGTGATTAGTCATGGAAAATATATAACACATACCCAAGATTCTCCCACTTGTTGTTTTCTTTCTGCAGGGGGCCACAAGAGAGATTAGTCATTAGTCTAGTTCTACAACACCCATTGTTTCTCTACACTATGAGAACTTGTAAGTGCTTACAAAATTCGTCAATGCATCTGCAACATTCTTCAAAGTGTCCACCTTTACCAGCAACACCCTTCTAGCCTCAACCATATCCCTCAAAAAGTGATATTGAACATCAATGTGCTTTGTATCTGAATGATAAGCAGGGTTCTTAGCCAAGAAAAGTTCACTTTGGCTATCACAATTTATCCTTATAGCTTGCTGCACCAACCCCATACTTGAACACAATCTCTGCAAGAAAACTGCTTCCTTTCTTGCATGAGTGGCTGCTATGTATTCAGCCTCTGTAGTTGAAAGAGCCACTATAGACTGTCTTTTACTCATCCAACTGACTGCACCTCCAAATAGGCTAAACACATACCCACTTGTAGATCTTCTTTGGTCTAGATCTCCATCCCAGTCTGCATAAAAAAAACCACGAATTTCCAACACTCTTTCTAATCCTGGTCTTCCCTGGTAGCAAAAGCCGTAATCACTAGTGCCACATAAATATCTGAAAACCCACTTCACTACTATCCAATGCTCCTTCCTTAGGTTTGACATAAACCTTCTCAATACTCCACTGCATGTGCAATTTCTGGTCTAGTACATACCATTGCATACATCGGGCTACCCACTGCACTTGCATATGGAACACAGCACATATCCTCCTCTTCTACTTCTATCTTGGGACACTGTTCAGCATACAGCTTTGTACCTACAATAATCAGAACATTCACCGGTTTACTATCTTGCATATTGAACCTCTGCAATATAGTCTTGACATACTTCCTCTGGTTTAACCAGAGCTTCCTCTTTAGCCAATATCTCTTAATTTCCATGCCCAAAATATAGTTTGCAGCACCAAGATCCTTCATGTCGAATTTGGAGAACAGTTGGGTCTTCAAATCTTGGATAATTTCTTTGTCATTTCCAATCAACAACATATCATCCACATACAAGACCAAATAAATAACACGATCACCAATTAATTTAAAATAAACACAGTGATTCCTCTTACTTTTGGTGAAGCCAAGTCCCCATATGTAGGTATCAAATTTCTGATACCACAACCTTGGTGATTATTTTAACCCATATAGAGACTTCTTTAACCTGCATACTAGTTCTTTCTTCCCCTTCGTAAAGCCTTATAGTTTTTTCATGTAGATCTCCTCTTCCAGATCCCCGTGAAGAAATGTTGTCTTCACATCCATCTGTTCTACCTCCAAATCTAATGTAGCAGTAATAGATAAAAGTAATATAATAGAAGTAACCTTGGCAATAGAAGAAAAAATATCACCAAAATCAATTCCTGGCACCTGGGAATAACCTTTTTCTACCAACTGAGCTTTTTATTTCTCCATCTTTCCTTCTACATTCATCTTCTTCTTAAACACCCATTTTCTCCCGATGGGTTTCCTTCCAGCCGACAACTCCACCAGATCCCATGCCTCATTTTTATGCAAGGATGCCATTTCATCAACCATGGCCTCCTTCCAAAGTTTTCCATCCTCTGAATCTACTACCTCCCTGACAGTTCTAGGATCATCATCAGTTATAGTTAAAGAAAATTTTGAACAGAAAGAAGATGAAATATACCTTTCTGGTTGTCTTCTTTCCTGAGCTGATCTTCTCACAACTGGAGTTTGTGTCTCTTCCTCTTTTGAGTCTTCTTCTGTTGTAGAGTCTGATTCATCCTCCTTTAGCTCAAACTCTATCTTCTCAGGTTCCTTTGGTAGGAATTCATGTTTAACAACATCTTTCACCTCTCTAAACACCACATCTCGGCTGTACAAAACCTGCGTTGTTTCTAGGTTCCAAAGCTTGTAACCCTTTAAACCATCCTTATACCCAATAAATATCCACCATTCAGATTTATTATCCAACTTGGTCCTTTTCTCCTTTGGAACATGTACATATGCATCACATCCAAATACCCTCAGATTTGAAAGAGAGGGTTTCTTACTAGTCCATACCTCATGTGGAGTCTTATCCTCCAACGTTGATGAAGGTGATATGTTAACCAAGTAGCATGTAGTCTCCACTGTCTCTGCCCAAAATTCTTGTCCTAACTCGGTACCATTGAGCATGCTTCTTGCCTTTTCCATTAGGCTTCTTTTCATTCTTTCTGCAACTCCGTTTTGCTAAGGTGTGTATGGAGTAGTCTTCTACCGTGCTATACCACACTTCTTACAAAACTCTTGAAATTCCTTCTTGCAGAACTCCCCACCATTATCTATCCTCAACACCTTTATCTTATTCTCTATCTGGTTTTCCACCAGAGCCTTAAAGTCTTTAAATCGGTCAAAGAATTTAGATTTCTTCCTCAAGAAATATATCCATGTATTCCTTGAGAAGTCATCTATGAATGAAACATAGTACACAGACTTACCCAGTGATGGAACTGACACAGGTCCAAACACATCACTGTGCACAAGCTCTAATATCTTGTTCACCCTCTTAGCACCAGAAGGAAAGCTCACCCGATTCTACTTCCCATATACACAATGATCACAGAAATCGAAATCCAGAGAGCTATTAGACATGCCTTATACCATACCATTTCCATGCAGTATCTGAAGGCCCTTCTCTCCAATATGTCCATGCATTTGATGCCATAGCATGGTATTTTCTCCAGAGACCGCTACACTTTCCGCTCCACTTTCGGGAACCACAAAACTGTTGCACCCAGTAATAACAGTGCTTCCCTGAAGCTTGTACAAATTTCCAATCCAAACTCCCCACATTAGTACCAGTTCTCCCTGAACCATCTTACAGGTATCTTTCTCGAACACTATTTTTACACCTGCATCATCCATCTTGCTTACAGGAATCAAATTTCTGGCCAATCCAGGACACCAGGAAGTGTTCTAATCCTTCCACCTTGCAGCTTCAGCTTGAATTTTCCACGTCCGACGATTCTGGCCTTCCTATCATCACCTAAGAAGACATCACCGCCATCATATTTCTCATACTCAAAGAACCACTCCCTATGGGGAGTGAAGTCAAAGGATGCACCCGAATCTGTAATGTTCCAAATTTTGCAATAAAGTATTTGGAACATTAATCTTGCTTTTATTTTAATAAAAGGAATAAAATGGGTGAGGGAACCCATGTAGCAATTTAATAAACACTCCTAAGGTGCAAAAGGTCACTTAAGTGGCTTAAGATAGTAGCCCCAAGTGTGAAAAGGGCCAAAGTCAAGTGAGCTAGACCATGGTTGACCAAAGTCAACAACGTACCCTAAGAGGGGAAGCTTGCATAAGAATATTGTGTAGTTGAAGTGGAGGGAAAATTGAAATGAGAGAAACCCTAATGTGAGTGGGGTCCATGCATACATTGCATAAAATATGAAGGAGAGCCATTGTGGAGATCATATTCTTGGAGAATAGAATTCGAAGTTGAAGCTCTCTTCAACTTTGTGCTACTTAGCACAAGAGGGATTCCTGTTTAGGAATTCCATTCTCTTCCATGGGATGCCATGGAGATATTGTTCTTCATCTTCCTCACACCATGGCTTGAGGCCAAAGAATTCATTTGTAGCTAGTGTGTTATTCTTGCAGCAAGATAACGCTGGAGTTGCTGGTGTTGCAGTGGGGGAACCTCATCATCACATTTATGGAGCTTTTTTTGTAGAGGAGGAGCCATCTCTTTCTCTAGGAGATTAGAAAAGGAGATCCCAGAGCTTTATTTGCATATTTTGGCATTGGGCCATATGTTTTCTCTCATGCCCAGTGCAGTCTCCTTCCCATACAACGTTATTTTCAGAGGTGGCTTGCACAAGGGTTTCATTTGGTGGACTAGTGAGTGCAGTTTTCAGTAAGGGGATCCGCCCCTTTCCTTTTTGAGATCATTGGAGGAGGTTTGCACATATATTTTATCACTTCCCATCCTCTTCCATGTTGTATTATTATTGAGTTGCAGTAGCTACACTGCAACTCTGGCATTTTTCTATTTTATGTATTTTAGCCAATCCCTTGGAGGATTGATGCAATAATGTTTTCTAGGGTTGAGATCTTGCTCCCCCATCTTTATTTGAGCACATAATTTCATATCATCTTATGTATATCAGTTTGCAGTCATTTTCCCTCATAGACTGTGCAGTTATAGAGTATCTGGGTTTATGCAGCAATGTATTCTCTTGCTTATGTACATTTTCCTTGGAGATTGATTTGCACTCACCTTGAGAGGTATTTTATTCAAGGATATTGTATAATATTTGCTGCTACAATTTATGTATTATATTTTTACTCTTCTGTCATTATATGATGCATTCTTTCACTACTGCTCATATTGAAGTTTTCATGTTGCTGAAGATTCTCTCATTGAGCATAATTTCGGTACACTTGTTGGATAACCTCCTTAGGGTTATTTCTTTGGGCTTATTTTCTGCAAGGAGTTTGTATCAAATATGTCGCAAGGCATCCCAGCATTGGAAATCCTTATTTTCACATGGGCTTCCTTATACAACGTCCTCATGGACAGCTGTTGCAGAATTTCCTTGAAGGGAATTATTAGCTCTTGACAAGTTCTTTTGGTAGAGTCTGCTAGTGGGCGAGGTAGCCTCTGGATCTCATTCTCCCTTGTGAAGATGACATATCTAGTAAATTCCCCAACATTCAATCTCTGAAATAGTTCAGTGTTGATTGTTAATACTCTCGAAGGTGGAAAATAGGAATATCTCAAGATATTCCTAGCATTGCATAAATTTCCCCATTTGGAACATTAGAGTGGTATCGGAGCTTCGAACTTGGCTCAACCTGTGAAGTTCAAATTTCAGAGAATAAGAGGCTAGAATGATGTAGAGGATGGTATTAATCTCATAAATCTTCAAATCCAGCAACAACCTCTCCAAAGAGGTTGAGGAGACAGAAGAGAAGAAGAGGAAGGACCATGCACTTCCTATTCTCACAGAGGAGCAGAGCAGAAGCATGGAGAACACTTAGAATTCGAATTCTAAGTGAGTATATGTTGAATATCGGGCAAACCCTAGAGTCTTCCAAGAGACTCTATATTCTTCACACTTGTTCAGTAGGAAGAGGAAAGAACTTGGTGGTTCAGCCATGAGAGGCATGCAAGGGTTTCTACTCTTGCTGATTTTTCTCAGATCTTGATTATAGGATTTGGATAAAGGAGGGAGGAGCCCTCACCACCAGAGGCACATGCATGCACTGTCATAATCATGGAGGAACAACCTCCATCTTTAGCAGTTGAGGCAACCAGCACAGCTAGGGAATAAATTCTTGCAGCCACACATGACTCTCCCAAAATTTGCAAAGGTATGCATCAGTTTCCATTTTATGATTCAGCACATTCTATGAGAGATTGCATAATATTGCATGCTGACTGTCTTGAGGAGAATAATTCAACAGTTCTGTGCTACTTCAAGGAAAGAAACCCTCATCATCCTCATGCACTATTGATGAGCCATGCATCACATGTGAGGGTGGGGTTTGGAAATTTTTTCATGAAGGATTGCATTTCAATGTCCCATGAAATTCAAAAGCAGAAATATATTTTACGACAATGGTAGCTCTTATGAAAGAGGTACCAAGTGGCAGGATACTTACACCAAAGAGCAGAGCTTTGTGGATTAAATGTGCCCAGCAGAAATGTGGAGGATCCATAACCCATAGGTCGCAGGATCTTTTCACACTCATTGCACTTGATGGAAAAAGGGGAGAGTATGGGTGCATCATGATGGGGTCACGTTTCTCTTACCACTCATTATGTTCCCATTTCATATTGGGTATGGTGGAAGTATAGGGGAGAAACAAAAATTCTTGTTGTTTATATTTTATTTGGATGTTGCAAGAGCAAGAGGAGGCACTAGCATAGTGCAAGAGGTTTTCTCTTTGATCTTGGATGCCAAGTAGCACCTCTTCATGGGAGGAGCTGTACATTTGCAGCAACATGATGGGAGGAGTATTTGGAAAGATTCATGTCAAAGAGGGAAGCTTTGAGTTGGCAGTGGCCCTAATCCAAAGGCCAGCAGCGCTGTCACTTCAGAGCTTGGATTACTTGTTGGAGTGTTCCCAAAGCCACTTCACAAGTGATATACTTTGGAGGCATGTAGGTGATGAGCATGAAGGAGTAATGGAGGAGAGCACTCCTTACTACATTTTTACTCTCTTGTCTTGGTTGCACAAGAACAAGAATAGGGATCTACATGCAATGTTTATGGGTTCTTCTTTCATGCATTTCCATGAATATTCTTCATTGATGGAGGATCCCACTTGGGAGGGCTTCATAATTGATTTATATCAGCATTTTTCTAGATGCATAGCCCAAGAGATGATGGATGGTTGGCAAAACCACTCCCCTACTATGTTGCAGTAAGGGGGACTTTTCATTGGAGCCATTTCAGCTCAAAGGCCAAAGTACATGATGAGGGAGGTAACTCTTTGTGATATGCTTTGCACTCTCTTATATTTATGAGAAATATTTCATATCAAGAGGGATCCTTATTTCTTGCACATTGTATTTGTTGTACTTATGGTTCATTGCAGCAAAATGATGACTAATTCAACAGTGGGTTGTGGGGGAAAGCCACATGGATTTTAGTGAGCTCCTTGACACCAAAATGTGTTTCCATGATCACATCTTGAAGGATGGATGTGGCAGCAAAAAAGTGGCTGCAAAGACACTTGTTGAATCATATGTTGAGGCAGGAAAACAATTCCCTGTGCTGGTTCCATGCAAGGGACCATATTTCACCTCCTTGCTCTCATAAGTTTATGCTTCCATGTGTTGCTGGTGGAACATTGTTTAGAGGAAGCACTATTTTGGAGGAAGGAAATAAATTGAAGATGCCCATTGGGAGTATGATTCTCCCTAATTTGCATGTTGTATGTTTCAATAGAAGCAATGGGCAACCCATGATTTCCAAGCTTCATTTATTTCCTTCATGAGGGAGGAGTTATTTGGAGAGTTCATAATTTTGGGGGGGACATTTCATGGTTTGTATGATTGATGGGGTGGCTTGGGTCTATCATGAAGGCCATTTATTTCAGCCATATATTAGCAGAAACCCCATATGTATCATGAGGAGGGAGAAACTCATTGGGTGGATGTGCCCTTTGGGAGGAAAGACCTCCATTCTTTTTGCAGCACATGCTCCAAGGGGAGTATGGAAGATGATATGGTCACCATATGTAGCCATGAGTTTTTCCCATGAGGTGGACCATATGTTGTTTGAATTCCATATGTGGATGAATTCCAACTCATCACATATGAGATGATTTGGGCCAACTTGATTTGCAGCGTTGGAGGAGAGGTCCTTGGGAATCTAGAGTTCATCTTGCCTCTTGAAGGCAACACTATTGCAGCCCAAGTTCATATTTCACTCCAGATTCATCTTAAGTGGAGAAGAGGATAGCGTGGGGTAGGCTACGAAGCTTACCAAGTTCAGAAATTCAGCCCACCTATTTCTCATGAGCATAAGGTGGAGGAGTTCTGTCAGGAGTTGCCTAGTTGGAGGGTGACTCATTTTTCTTGGTTGTTTGCTTGAGGATGGATGATATACATGAGGATATTTCAGACTCCATGCCTTGAGTGGAAGAATTTCTGTAGTTCATCCTTGCTCTTGCTAGAGGACAAGCAAGTTTTGGGAGGGGAGGACTGTAATGTTCCAAATTTTCCAATAAAGTATTTGGAACATTAATGTTGATTTTATTTTTAATAAAAGGAATAAAATGGGTGAGGGAACCCATGTAGCAATTTAATAAACACTCCTAAGGTGCAAAAAGTCACTTAAGTGGCTTAATATAGCAGCCCCAAGTGTGAAAAGGGCCAAAGGCAAGTGAGCTAAACCATGGTTGATCAAATTCAACAACGTACCCTAAGAGGGGAAGCTTGAACAAGAAGATTGCGTAGTTGGAGTGGAGGAAAAATTGAAACGAGATAAACCCTAATTTGAGTGGGATCCATGTGTACATTGCATAAAATATGAAGGAGAGCCATTGTGGAGATCATATTCTTGGAGAATAGAATTTGAAGTTGTAGCTCTCTTCAACTTTGTGCTGCTTAGCACAAGAGGGATTCATGTTTAGGAATGCCATTCTTTTCCATGGGAGGCCATGGAGAGATTGTTCTTCATATTCCTCACACCATGGCTTGAGGCCAAAGAATTCATTTGTAGCTATTGCATTATTCTTGCAGCAAGAGAATGCTGGAGTTGCTAGTGTTGTAGTGGGGGAACCTCATCATCACATTTCTGAAGCTTGTTTTGTATAGGAGGAGCCATCTCTTTCTCTAGGAGATCAGAAAAGGAGATCCTAGAGCTTTATTTTCAGATTTTGGTATTGGGCCATATTTTTTCTCTCATGCCCAACGTAGTCTCCTTTCCATACAGTGTTATTTTCAGAGGTGGCTTGCACAAGGGTTTCATTTGGTGCACTAGTGAGTGCAGTTTTTAGTAAGGGGATTAGCCCCTTTCCTTTTAGAGATCATTGGGGGAAGTTTTCACATCTATTGCAGCACTTCCCATCCTCTTCCATGTTGTATTATTATTGAGTTGCAACAACTACACTGCAACTCTGACATTTTTCTATTTTATGTATTTTAGCCAATCCCTTGGAGGATTGATGCAATAATGTTTTCTGGGGTTGAGATCTTGCTCCCCCATATTTATTTGAGCATATAATTTCATATAATATTATGTATATCAGTTTTCAATCATTTTCCCTCATAGACTGCGTATTTATAGAGTAGCTGGATTTATGCAGTAATGTATTCTCTTGCTTATGTACATTTTCTTTAGAGGTTGATTTGAACTCACCTTGAGAGGTCTTTTCCTCAAGGTTCTTGTATAATATTTGTCGTGACACTTTATGTATCAGATTTGTACTCTTCTTTCATTATATGATGCATTATTTCACTGCTTCTCATATTGAATTTTTCATGCTGCTGAAGATTCTCTCATTCAAAATAATTTCCGTACACTTGTTGGTGGGAGATCTGAACAACCTCCTTAGGGTTATTTATTTGGGATTATTTTCTACAAGGAGTTTGTATCAGATATTTTCCAAGGCATCCCAGCATTGGATTGCCTTATTTTCACATGGGCTTCCTTATACAACGTCCTCATGGACAACTGTTACAGAAATTTCTTGAAGGGAATTATTAGCTCTTGAGAAGTTCTATTGGTAGAGTCTGCTAGTGGGCCAAGTAGCCTCTATATCTCATTCTCCCTTGTGAATATGACATATCTAGTAAATGCCCCAGCAGTAAATCTATGAAATAGTTTAGTGTTGATTTTTAATACTCCCGGAGGTGGAAAATAGGAATATCTCAAGATATTCCTGGCATTGCAGAAATTTCCCCATTTGGAACATTACAGAATCAATTGACCATGACTCATGACCTACATGTGTATTTTAAGAAGAAGCCAAATAAACATCCTCACCTTCATCTGTGGTATTTTTTTCCTCTACAGAAGGAGCATCATCAGATCCCTTTCCTTTCTCAGGAGATTTAGATCTCCATCTAGATTTATATCTCCCACTCAAAACCTTATTATTTCTTCTATTATGGGACCTTCCTCGTATAGATAAGGCATCTCCATTCTGACCGTCGATATTTCTCCGTCTCATTTTCTTAGAAAGTAAGGCTGAGACAATGTCATCAAAATTCAAGGTAGTTGTATTGCTACCTATTGCAATAAGTAGACTATCCCACGAGTCTGGTAGAGAAGACAACAAACTGATGAACTTATCTTCATCTAAGATTTTAATATCAATAGATGACAACTGAATGTTATGACCCTATAATGTACCTTTTTTATCATACATTTTTCTATCATTCCACTCTTTTCCAATCCATATTTGAAGCCTATATTATCACTTTCATCTATTCTTCCAAAGGTATATAACATTTCTTCTCTTTACTATATGTTTAACTTGTTTTACATGTAATTTTACATTAATTTCATATTTAGCCATGAATCAAAAATATATAGTTGCTGAAACAGTTTGAAGACTGTAGATTATTCATCGTTGCTGTCTGAAGACCGCGTTGCTAAAACAGTCAAAATAGTACGCAAATCCCATTGCTGAAACAACCCGTGATTTGCAATTCTGAAGGAGTATTTCAGGCATGATAGCAACAAGAAAAGATAAGTAAGGGAGCTGTTACACTGGACATAACAACTACAACTCGAAGCTAGCACCATCCTAACCATTGTAATAACATCTTTGCTATGGAAGAACAAAATATCCTATTCCAGTATAGAAGATCAGATTAGGTTAAGAATAGGATTTGTATGATGTAATCAAAAGTGTAATAGATGTCTCCTCTTTAAATATGGGAGACATCAACATTAGAGAACATTACAGATTACGGGAGGTTTAAGTCCTAAAGGGATTTATAGAGAAGGAACGTGGATATTGTTTGTAATATGTTACATTTGACAGATAAATAAAAGCTTGTTATGAGCATTTTGTTTTAATTCCTTCTTCCGGGGAATCTTGTGAGAAGGAAAGGGCCCACCTTCCTCACAAGATTCACCCATTTATTTCTGTAATGTGTTAATTTTTATTTTCCTTTACGCCTTGTTAAAACTCTGTTTTGTTGAAATCATTTATGCGTTATTGAAACTCTGTTATCTATTGTTGAAACTCTGTTTCCATTGATTGTCGCATTATTTTCATGTAATTCATTCCTAGTTAATCGTTGAATAATTCAATTGGTAATTTTTTTTACAGAATGAGTTTGTGAAAGCTTGGTAGTTAGAAATAGGTGCTAAAGATTCCTATTTGGGGAATAGGGTCTTGTTCTCTATTATAGCATAATCGGTCTTTTCTTCTGTAGATTGGTTCCTTTTCCTAGATTTCCATTTTCTTAATGTAATCCAGGATTCTTCTGATAATTGTCTACAATAGAAATATTGCTTTTGCTGTCACTCAAAATAGAACCTTAGTTTGTTTGAAACAAGGTGTGATTAGTGTAATTTTTACTACAACTTTTCATTTCTTTTGAGATTGAGCATATACAGTGCGTGATTGCCTTTGAAATAAACAGACTTCCCTGGGTTGAAAAATTATGTAGCACTTGATTTTTTAAATTAATAAGCAATTAAAGTGACCAACATTTTGGAACCGTTGCCGGGGAAGGCAATTATAAGTTTCAAAATCATTGATGTTTTTATTTTATATGTGCATATTGCATGAGAGGACGCAGAACCCATAAGAAAACTAAAGCTACAGGTGGAAAGGGCAAAGGAAGGGGAGGAAGAAATACCTTTATTGACGAGATCATATCAAAATCTGAACCTTCTTAGAGGCTAAGCTCGCGAAGGCGAAAGCCTCAACATCCCTCTCAATTGAACTAAAAAATAGAAGAAATCATGAGCCCTTAAATCATTGAAGAACCAGCATAAAATTTTGAAGAGCCATTAGAAAACATTGAGGATCCAGTAGAAAACATTGAGGATTGAGCAAGTGCAGTAGGATATCAAGCAATGGAGGGGAAAAATGAAGGATTATTCAGCGGAGGACAAGTGGATCCTGAAGGAGAGGGAAAAGATGAGAATTCTCTCTCTACCTTGGGGTTTCCTATTGGTGATCTCCCTAGAGGAGCAACCCCCATGAAGAATATCCCACTTTCAGCTTTACCTAACTTTCATGGTTTATCTTCTGAAGATCTTGACGAATTTATTTTCAAGTTTGATATATTATGCAGAAGTTACGGTTACATTACCAATTCCCAAAAATTGAAGTTATTTCCAGCAACATTAAAAGGAAATGCATTAATATGGTTCATGAGTCTTGGAGGCCATGTAATCACAACATGGGATCAGAAGAAATAGAAATTTCTGCTCAAATATCAAGACTACTGCCGGACGAGAGAAAAAAGAGATGAACTATTTAAGATGGTACAAAAGGAGGAGGAAAATATTGAGGAATTTGTGGAAATACTACAATATAATTTGCAGAGATCCAATCATCCCAATGTAAGTAAAGATATTCTTAAAACAATATTATTAAAAGGAGTAAGGGATGACTTTCTAGATATGCTAAATATGCTTGGTAAATGGGACATATTTAAAGAATCATATGATGAAATTTCTAACCTCTGCAAAATATGTTCAGGAGGAGCTGCAAGGAACAGGTCAAACAGCAGGGATACCACATATTCAAGAGTTCAAAAATCATCCAGCGGAGGAGAAACAAGAGTTGAAATAGGTAATTTACTTGAGGAATTGAAAACTGAAATGTTAAGTTCTTTTGCTTCACAGATTGACACCTTGCAGGTTAAGAAGAAATAAGTTGAAGCAGAAGCAACCTTGTCTGTCTTTTGCCCCAAATGCAGATATAAACACCCACTAAGCGAATGCCCATTGGACAAGGTGCCGATTTGCACCCTTTGTGAGAAGGATCATGAAGCACAACAATGCCCTTCTTTACCAGGAATAAAAGAAACATTGCAACCAACCGAAGAAGAAGCTGAAGCAGTCTATCTGTTGACACAAAGAAGGAAATGGAAAATGCAAGGACAAGGTATGAACTCTAATATTCCATTTACATCTTCTAATCATTGGAAAAATTATCCTTCTTTTAGTCAAGAAAATTACCCTCCCTTTAATAAAATGCAATACCGACCCTTCAATCAAATGAATTACCCACCCATGCAACAAACAAACACTCCCTTTGTAGACCCAGCAATATGGAATCCTTGGCCTCCACAACAATAATCTTACTTTAACCAATGGAATCCAAATTGGAGGGGTCAACAACTCCCGTTTCGAAATCGACTTCCTAAATTTCAACAACCACTTCCTCTACCATCAGGTGCTCCACCAAATAATCAAATGATGAGACCCCAGCTACATGTACAACCAAACCCTAACCCCAATAATAAATCTATGCAAGTTATTGATATTCAGAACTAGCCTATACTTCCTGTTTTCCATGCACAATGCAATGATATTAATTTATGATCTGGCAAAATAGTTGAACCCATTATTGATGGCGTTACCTCTTCTGATTCTGATAAAGAGGAAACAGAAAAACGTGACTCACATGAAGAGGTACCACTACCCTCTAATAAGGGTACTAGAAAAACATAACCACCATTCCCTAAGTGTTTAGCTTTAACTAAAATTCCTGAGCCACCTTCTTTCAATATTTTAGGAGAATTACAGAACCTTTATGTTAAAATTCCACTCTTACAAGCACTAAGAGATGTACCAATTTATGCCAGAACTATGAGAGATATTTGTGTCAAGAAACTCGGTAGGAAAACTAAAGATCCCCTTATAGTTCATGTTATGGGTGATATATCTGCATTAATGTCCGGTAAAGCTCCCCCAGTTAAATATGGTGATCCCGACCATCCTACTGTCATGATGCAAATTGGAAAAACAATAATTCCTTGAGTTCTGGTATATTTAGGTGCTACTATAAATATTATGACTCTTGAAACTTCACAACTTTTACAGCTGAAAAATGTATTTAGAGATACACCAACCATTCTAGAGTTAGCTGACCATTCCACAATAAAATTGGAAGGAGTTATTGAGGCCCTAGTCATCTCAGTTGAATCCTAGAATTAGCCAGCTGACTTTGTGGTGTTACAGACTAAAAAAAAGTTGGGGGGACATCCTCTAATTTTGGGAAGGCCCTGGTTAGCCATAGACGATGCCTTTATCAGCTACAGATCTGGTTCAATGACAATTTCTAATGGATATGAAACTAAGCAGCTTACTCTTTACCCTCATGCTACACCCATGATTAATAATGATAATTCTATATGGATGGACTATGATGATCATGCTACTCAACCTATTTTGACTATCGGACAAGCTTTAAGCCTTAAAGATACCACTGAGGATGAGGTAATTAATAATTTTATTTGTGAACCCTCCTCTGTGATTTCAGAAACACATAATCAACTGGCTACACTTTTGAAATCAGATACCTAGGAAAAGCTTAAACCTGAAGATCTTCCTCAAACATCAACCACCATCTCTTCTAAGAGTATACCAGTAGAAATTGAACCTGGAAAAACACTGATCATAAACCCCATTTTGACAGTTGCTGAAACACAAAAATTAATGAAGTTACTTCTTGAAAATAAGGAAGAATTCACATGGGATTATACAGATATGAAGGGAATCTCCCCTGAATTATGTACTCATCGTATCTATATCAAGGAAGGGTGTCGACAAATCTTTCAACCTCAACGACGAATGAACCCTAATTTAAGGGAAATTTTTAAAGAGGAACTTCAAAAATTGCTTAATGCAGGGCTTATATATCCTATATCAGATAGTGAATGGGTTTCCCCGTTGTTAATAGTTCCTAATAAAAATGTGAAATGGAGAGTGTGTGTAGATTATAGAGCCTTAAATAAAGCCACTAAAAAATACCACTTTCCTCTACCATTCATTGATCAGGTATTAGATAGCTTGTCAGGAAAGAAATTCTTCTCCTTTTTAGATGGGTTTAGTGGGTATAATCAGATCAAAATTTCACCCCAAGACCAAGATAAGAAAACTTTTACTAGTCCTTGGGGAACTTTTTTTTATAGAGTTCTCCCATTTGGACTATGTAATGCACCAACAACCTTTCAAAGAGCAGTTATAGGAATATTTTCTAATATGATTAATGAATCTATGGAAATATTTATGGATGAATTTACCCCTTATCGTGTGTCATTTGAGGATGCATTAAAGAATCTTGAGAAAGTACTTAAACGATGTATACAAGCTCACCTCTCCTTAAGTACCAAAAAATTTCATATGATGATGAGTGAAGGAGTAGTGCTTGGACATTTTATTTCATCTCAAGTAATTCAGGTAGATCCATCCAAAATACAACTCATTCAAAATCTTCCTATTCCTAAAACACAAACAGATGTGAGAAGTTTCTTAGGACATGTAGGATATTACAGGAGATTTATTAAAAAAAATTCCAAAACAACTTCTCCTTTGTTTGTGTTACTTATGAAAAATGTTGAATTCAAGTGGACTAATCTTTCCCAGGAAGCATTTGTTGAACTCAAACATCTGTTATCTACATCTCCTATTTTAAGGGGACCTGATTGGGCACTTCCCTTTCATATATCCTCTGATGCTTTAGATACTACAATTGGAGTTGTCTTGGGACAAGAGAAAAATCATCTTCCTTATGCCATCTACTTTATTAGTAAGAATATGACTCCTACTGAGCTTAATTACACAGTTACCGAAAAGGAATTTTTAGCAGTCATTTATGCTATTAATAAATTTCGACATTACATTACCGGTTACTCTACTTTTGTCCATACTGACCACTCATCTATTAAGTATTTAATGAAAAAATCTGTCACAAATGCTCAAGTCACCATATGGTTATTGTTATTACAAGAGTTTGATATTAAAATTGTAGATCAAACAGGTAAAGAAAATGTAGTTGTTGATTTCCTTTCTCAGTTAAAAGCTGGTGATAATACTCCAATAGTTGATTCCTTTCTCGATGAATATTTATTCTCAGTATCTACTCACTCACCATGGTATGTAGGCATTGCCAATTATCTGGATGCAGGGAAGTTACCATCACACCTATCCCATCGAGAGAAAAGAAAAATCATTCAAAAAAGTGCTCGGTGTAGCTGGATAAGTGGATGTATTTTCTACACAGGACTTGATCATGAGATCCGAAGATGCATTAGAGAAGAAGAGGCTTATGATGTACTAAAAGCTTATCATGATGGCCCTTGTGGAGGGCATTTTTCTGATAAAATAATGACACATAAAATTCTTAGGATGGGTTACTATTGGTTGTCACTCTTTAAAGATGAAAAGAAATATGTCAGGGCTTGTGATAGCTGTCACAGAATGGGTCAACGTAATCATAGAGATTAAATGCCATTAAATCCATAGGTAATACTTAAACCATTTGAAATATGTGCCTTAGACTTTATAGGACCCATTAATCCTCCATCCAACCAAAGAGTTTATATATTAGTCTACACATATTACATGACTAAATGGGTGGAGGCTAAAGCACTCCTCATAGCTAATGAAGAAGTTGTCCTAGCTTTCCTATTTGAAGAGATCTTTGTTAGATTTGGAGTGCCTAGAGAGCTAGTTACAGATGGAGGACCTCCTTTCATTTCTCATGGCTTTAAAGCCACCCTTCAAAAAATATCATATTCATCATAGAATGACTACACCATACCACCCTCAAGCCAATGGACAGGTGGAGAGTACAAATAAAGTAATAGAAGCCATTATAACAAAAAAAGTGAAGGAAAACCGGAAGGATTGGTCTCAAAGGCTCCCTAAAGCGCTATGGGATTATAGAACTACCTAGAGAAATACTACAGGATTTTCTCCCTATGAATCGTTTTATGGTAAAAGTGTTGTTTTTCCTGTGGAATTTGAAATTAAAACCTTAAGGATTGCTTTAGCTATTAACCTTGATTTGACTGATGCACAAATATCTAGGTTTCAATAGATTCATGAATTGGATGACAAAAGATTAGATTCCATTCATCAGACAACTATGATCCAACAAAAAAGAACAAAATGGCATGATAAAATCATCAAGCATAAGCAGTTCCAAAAAGGTAATTGGGCTTTATTATATGATTCTCGGTTTGAAAATTTTCAAGGGAAACTACGTACAAGATGGCTGGGACCTTACGAAATAGATACTGTTTTTCCCAATGGAACAGTAAGGTTCTTAACAATTGATGACTCTAAAACACTGCTATTAGTAAATGGTCATCAGCTGCATTTGTACCAGTGCCCTATTTCCAGAGAATATTTTAAGGCCACTTGCATGGCAGATTCACATTATCTCTTTTTAGGGGAGCCTTCTGCTCCTCATTGCATTTAATTTTTCTGAACTGTATTTTTAGCATTAGAATTAGATTTCTTAACTAATAATCCCTGTCAAGGGATGGCATGTTACAATTGATTATTTTTTCATATTCTTGATTTAGGAAAGGCTTACCAAGAAAGGACAATTTTACCACAAGCAGATTCAAGCTTCATTTTGAGAAGCATTGCTCCTCTCACTTCAACCCATTCATAGTTCATTTCCCTATCTTCCAGTAACATTTCATCATTCATTACCTTCATTCCTTTTTCCCTTTTCATGTCATTTTCCCTATTTTTCACATTGCTGAAACACCATTCTTCAACAAATACTTTCCCCATTTTTCACATTTTTGAAACACCATTATTCAGCAAACATTTTCCCCATTTTCCCACTACTAAAATATCACTCCTCAGCAACACTTTCCCTATTTTCCCATTGCTGAAACACCACTCTTCAGCAGCATTTCATCCATTTTTCCCATTGCTGAAACACCATTTCTTTCTCCAAAGACATGACTATGCAGCATTTTTTGTCATGAAACCATCTTCTTCAGTTCTTTCATTCTCACTTCTCTTATTTCTTATGCTAATCTTGTCCTTTCACTACCTTCTCCTATGATGAAATAGACCTCTAATATAATCTCCCTCATGTTTCAAAAAGCTTTTAAATTTCTTCCATGACTATTGACGAGCTATTATAAGCAAGCACTATATTTTTCAAAGTATGAATTAAAGGAAAACATGAGGTATGTAATTTTATATGTAAGTACAATTAAACTATGGTTAATGAGAAGAGTTTGTTTATTATCACCATAATACCCACACACTTAAAGACATCATTTCAACAGTAGTTGGGGGGGGAATATCGGAACTTTATGCCATCATTTCACAGCAAGTCGATTACCGTCATTTTTTTCTTACTTATTACCTTGTCCCTTCACCATCATTCCATGTTCTCATTCATAAAACTTAGTCTGTTTGAGTGCGGTAACTTGGCCCTTTGACTGTGCATTTTACCAAAGCTGATTAGCTATGGGAGGACCTAATATTCCACATGAACATGGCACGATAACCCTGCTCAAATTATACCCATAGGTATACCATATTTTTTAGCAGGCAGGTTGGGTAGGATATTTTCAGAGGCTTCAAGAATTTGATCCACAACAGGTTCTTGAATTTGCACGAAATCTTCAGGAAGATCATTCTATAGTTAAAGAAGTTTGGATTCTAGTCTCAGAGGGTGACATAGCACATGTTTCGGGCCTCCCTATCACAGGCATTTGACGGTTCAGCCGGAAACATACCATTCTTAATGCACAACAGGATTTTCTCCTGCTAGGAGAACAAGTTGAGCCTAAAGGCCAGGGTGTCCGACTCAACTCGTTGCCACCTCCTTGGCCAAAAGTTGCAGATTTTGTTAAACATTACCTCACATGTGAAGGCCACTACCAGGTAGTCTACCAGCATGATTTTGTCTTATTAAATCACTTACGACATGGAAGATTGTTGAACATTCCTTATTATTTACTTCGATGTCTTAGAAATATGTCGTATTATTGTACACGGGTAAAATTCCCCCTCCTTTCCCTCAACCATCACCGTCTCGTCCAGTTATTAATCCGAAAAGGTTTTTTTCAAAAAAAACCCTCCCTTAAACAATCTACCCATAGACCCCTAGCAAGCTACTAAAAATCCCCAAGAAATTGCTGAAAATTCCCAAGAGCAGCAACCACAAAACACCCTTGATACTCCAAAAGGTCCACCTGTAGAACCAATTGATCCAGTTCCCCCTCCTATCATACCAACTCCATCCCATTGCTAGAGTCGGTATCTTCATCCCTCCGTCAGAGATCAAAATCTCTTTTGTTGCATTTCATTTTAGGTGTCTCATTCAGTTTAGTCAGCTGCATTCCATTAGGAGCATGGATCTTCTGATGGAAGGGTCTTGTCACTCATGTTCCTCATGTCTTGTACCTGATAGTCCGTGTCTGTTCATCAAAATCAATTTTAAAGTCATTTGCAGTCATGTTCGCCAAAGAGTCATCTTAGGGTTTTTAGGTCCCATTAGGTCTAGGGTTTCTTTAATTTAGTCTTCAAGAATGACTAATAATGTAAGCAGGCACATGAGGGAGGTTCGAAATAAGTTTTCATAGCAAAAATTTCATCGTCATAATGATTGATCATGACTTTTCTTCAAAACTCTGTTTTGAAGAAAAAATGTCAATTTTATCTTTTGTAATAAATGTAATGTAATTTTGAAAGTTTCTCAGTTGTGAAGTTCTTCAGGCGCAGCCCTAGTCACCTTTTCCAGATCCCATACCAGCTATCCCTACAAAAAATAGACAAGAGATTCATCATCAGTTTAAAAATAAAAAGAAACAAACAAAAACTAAGTTTATTTTTAAAAGTGAAAGTGTCAAAGTTCAAACATTAGAAAGTGGTTTATTTCAAAACAAAAATCAAAATCATTTGTATATATAAGATATGTTCATATTCAAAACTTCAGTTGCACGCAAGAGTCATCAAAGAGCAAAGAAAAATCGTGGAGGAAGAAAAAGCCATTTTTGGAGGCCGAACTGTTAGTGATTTTATAGTCGCGGCCCGTTGGGTGAAGGTCACGGCGCACTGGCTCGTTGCAGCGCATAGAGCCAATCACCACTGTACAATTTTAAACTGGTGTGGCGCACACAGAGAGAGTAGCACACTGGGTTGTGCGCGTGGCGCACAGGGCTGACACTCAAATTCTCTTATCGCCTCCAACAAATTCCAAATTTCTCAGTCCCATTTGCTCCATGTAAGTTCGAATGATCTTGCAATTTCCATTGAATAGTGTTTGGTGTGGTTTCAAAGATTGGTTTTGAGAATTTGTAATGTCAAAATTCAAACCCTATCCTTTTGTTAAAACTGCCCCTTAGGGTTTTGAAATGGTGTTTTAAAAGTCATTTTGGTGCCAAATACTCCAACTCCATTTCCCACCTGTGATTCCTTTCCCATCACTATCATACTATAATTATAGTCCCCCCCCCTATTCCATTATATCCCATTTCATTTCCGCTCATTCTCCTTTTTCCATTTCATGTGTAAAATTTCCCAAAACCTCAAGTTCCCTAAATAGTCTAGTGACTGTCCATTGTCCCCAAGTTTGTCAAATTCCAAAAGGCAAATTATCACTTGACAAGACCCCATTGTCCTCACTGTCCTATTTCTCCCACAGTTCTTTCCCTTTGGCACATAGTTGAAAATTGAAACAAAGCACCAAATTTTCATTTTCAACAAGCCAAAAATACACCTTGCATGGACATTATGGAGACAGACACTGATTCATCATATGACAGAGATAGTGATTCTACCACTGAGCTACATGCACCGAGAAGGCCTCGTAAAGGTGGAAAACATGTGAGAGAAGAGCCCACCTCATTGACTCAATTGCAGGCCTGCCCATTTTCCATAGCATGTTTTCAAGAGTAGTCATGCTATCAGTATTGTGAGATGAGTGCTCAGATTCAGCATCATCAGGAGTTGGGTCGGTTGTTTGTATTACATTTGCGTGATTGTCAAGTAACTCTTGCTCGTGTAAATTTCATCTTGACATGGAAACCATTTCTCAAGCAACAGGAATACCGAATGTGGGTGAATAGTGGAACAAAAGATAGCAGGTGGACATAGTGCATTATGAACCATACATCAGGCCTAGCTATGTGAGACAGCTCAGCAGGGTATTCCCATTCCGGTTCCTGAGGGAATCCTATGCACCTTTGATGAGACTCATTATCAGATACTTCAGTTGTGAAGGCTAGTTCTCATGCCTTTATGCCTACCACATCAGGTTATTGATGTATTTCACAAGAGTGAATATGATGAACATACCTTATTTCATGTGCCAGAACATCGAGAGAATGACCACTCTTGTGCAGAAGAAGAATCCCGAGCAACAGTACAACAGTATTTATCACTATGCACTCATCAAGATTGTTGTTGTACATCAAATTGGATTGCAGGGTATTGCATGGGAGGATTTCATTTCCCATGAATTTTTCACAACTCCTCAGGTTCCTCCAGAGGTTTTCCTTGATGCAGATGAACCTTCACATCAGCCTGAAGGTCACGAGACAGAGCCTATCAGTGTGCAAGTGTTTGTTACTTATCAGAGAGGCACCAGAGTGTTATTTGCAGCAGCCCGACAACTACTATCTCCACCTGGGGTGGAAGGGGTCTCGTTGTCGTCATCAGCAGCACAGGTACCGGTACAGGTACAGGATAAAGGTAAGAGGCCTATGTAGGATGAGGGCCCTTCAGGAGGTCAGGATACTAATTTCATATTGATTGATGAGGATTTGAGCTCTCCAAGCTCAAATTTGAGAGAGATCATTCAGGAGCAGAAGGATGAGATCGACACATTGATCGACAAATTGCAAAGAGCTCAATGGATCATAAAATATTTGGAGCAGTGGAAAAAACAGTTGGAGGATCAGCAAATGATCATGGAGTTGCAAAACATCTGTGAGAACCGGCAAGCTGCTCGGAGAAGCCTAACCGAGATGACACCTATTGAGCGGGAGATTGAGGTTGATAGAGAGACATGGCTTGAGAGGGTAAAAATTAATCTTGAGAAAATATTGGCGAAGGAAAGTAAGGAAAAGAACATGCTCAGATACATGAAGAACCATTATTGGGCGCGAACTCATGTTTGCAAAGCGAGGATCAAAATCCTGAAAGCAAGGCTAAGGAGGGCACTAAAGCGTCACAAAAGGCATGATAGAATCCAAATTTTGGCCGAAGCTTCTTTGGTCTAGCACAGTTCTTGATGAGGGAACTTCAGCCTAAATTTCAAGAAATTTAGGAAAAATTTTGTCAATTTTGAATTTTTTGGTCTCAAAACAGATTTTCCTGCCCGACGCGTAGCGCCACTTGGCGCGCGCTTATAATTGGCAGATCTTTAGGAGGAAAAATTTTCATTTTTGGATTTTTCATCAAAATTTATGCATGCTCATGGATTACCTAAGGATTTCATCAATTTTTGGGTTTCCTAAAGGGTCAAAAACACCCTAAAAATGGCCTTTCTGCCACTTTTTGCACACACAGGAAGAAATGTTGGGAGCTTTGATTTTTGGAGGGGCAAATGGAAACCAAATCAGGAAATTCCACTTGGGTTGGAAAGTAGACAGGTAGGGATTTCCAACGAGCTATCCTACGTTCAATTTGGACTTTAGGAAGGCCCTCAAAATCAGCCTCAAACTTGTGCTACGCATAGAGATTTCAGGCGCGACGCATAGAGAAATTTGGCCTATTTTTCACTTAGCAGCTCACAATTTTGCCTAGTTTTGGCCAGTTTGACTTTTTCATATAAATCTTGATGTAACTTGATGTAAAATCATGAATTTGATGTAATTTTGGCACATTTTCACTCATTCTAGTAGATTAATTCACTAAAAGGTGAAATGTAAGAGAATGAATCAGTTTCCTATCATATAGAGGCAAGTTGTTTCATTGCCTATTTTTCAGTTCCTAGTTTAGATATGGTTGAAACAACTCTTAGAATGATGAGCTCAACCCCTATAGGCATGGGAATGAGTTATGCTTGTCTATATCATGTAATTCATCAGTCATTTTCAGGGTGGGACATTTGGGATTGCTTGGCACTTCATTGTACATTTCATTTCTACACTTTTGGCAAAGGAATAGACCAAGGTTTGCAGCACTCTTTGGGATCCATGTGGCTCTCTGTTTTTATGGTGTTTTTCTCTATGTAATTTTAAGTTCACTAATGTTTATGTGTATCATTTCCCTTCTCCTTTCTTCTTAAATTAAAAAAATGAGTTATAAAGGTGGAATTCATTAGATTGCTTTGCTCTGCCTTCAGTTTTGTTTAATTTTCCATGTTTTCATCTATTTGAAGAGGATTCTTGAAACCCTCTTGCCCTCTTTAGCTCCTCACCAGTCTGAACCATCCATTCATTCAATCTAAAGCATCAAAACAATTGCCTTCCTTGCCCCAATCAGAACTCTGCAAAAACTAGGCCTTATCCCCGGACCCAAAACGACATTTTCCCTTGATTCCAACAAAAACCCCCAAAATCAAACTCAAACTCCTTCACTTATATACCTAGCCTAAAATTAGATTTTATTTCAAGTCATCTCAAGCCCTATTGATTATTTTTGCTGAGATTGACTCGGAGAGAGCCCTTTCCTGATCTAGTAGGGCTAGCTACCAGACTAAGCGTGGTTTGATGTTACCCTGAACTCTGCCTTCCTTCAGCCTGAGGTAGATTTAGGCAGTAACACCCACAATTTGGAAGAATCATTTGATCCTACTATTCATATCTCTACTGATGATTCTCAAACAGATAACCCCTATTCCTCTACTTCCAAAAGGAAAAGGTGAACCACGACCGCCTTTCTATCAAAAAGCAGAAGAAGGGCCTCAACCAAAGCAACCACTACTTCTCATAGCCCTCCCCCTCAAGAAAAAAACTACTCATAAAAGAAAGAAAACTACTAATTTTTCTGCCTTTTTACCTAGAAGACGAATGAGGGCGTCAACTAAAGCAGCCACCATTGCCACTACCCTAGACTCTCCACCCATTCTTTTAAAATCCCATACACCACCACAACCCAAAATCCTGGAATCTTTACCTATCTCACCCAGGGGCACTGAAACACAAGAACCAGATGCCCAAGGTATTGCGACATCATTTATTTTAGAGCAAGTAGCTGTCACACAAGAACCAGCTACTCATTCAATAGCTATCACACAAGAACCAGCTATAGCTGCCACACAAGAACCAGCTACAATTGAAACACAAGAACCAGCTACTGATGTACAAGAACTAGATGCCTAGGATGTTGCACATCACATAGCTATCACACAAGAACTAGCTACTCATTCAGTAGCTACTACACAAGAACCAGTTACTGAGACTATGACTATTACACAAAAGCCAGTCACCCTGGCTCCCCTCTTACAAGAAAACAAGTTTCTAAGATCAGAAATTGAAGCCTACAAGCAAGAATTGGTAATGGCAAGGGAAGCCTGGGACAAGGAGCTTAATTTGTATACCTTAGCTCATGCAACATCCATGGCAAAAAAAGAGAAACAAAATGAGCAGTATAGGAATACATGTGCAGCCAATGTGGGAATATTTATTATCAAGAAAGATATAAAGTAACTCAAATCCCAATGCCAAGAGCATATACGTCTTCTGCAGTCAAATAATAATGCCCTACTGTTACACAAGAACCAATAGGACCTTCAAAATTTTTAGAAAAAGAAGCTAATTTACAAGTACCCTGTCCTACTGTAACTGATTCTACTACTCAGACTATGCCTCAGCCTACCACTTGCAATGATGAAACACAAACTGAAGCATGGGATGAGCTGGAAATAATGAACAAGTGGAGGAAAGAGTATGCCATTTCGCAAGACAAAATCTTGCAGGAGCATAAATCACTTTGGCATAACCACATATACTCAAACTGGAAAGCTTTGGAGAAAATAATCCAGCAATCTATGGCTCATAAGAAGCAGAATAAAGAGCTAAAAGGAAAACTACTCTTGATTTTTGAATTGGCGCAAAAATTATTGGTTGCTAGGAAACCATCTCTAAATTACTCTCTATTCCTCACAGAACGCCTTGCTTTCTTTCAGATGAAAGCAATCAAATATGGAAGACCCCATGAGGTGCTTACATCTGAAGAGTTTGTGAAAACATTTTCAGAAGCCTCCACTAGTGATCAACACTTACTATGTGAATTGTATCTTCACAATGAAGCCATTCCTGAAAACAAAAGGTTTAATCTTAACCCTCTTGTTGGTGACATTCAGATGAGGGCATTTGTCTCTTTCCTTGCTAATCAGATTACATGGTAGACTGATTTTCTAGCAGCCATGCATAATGAAGATAACCATCTTCTCTGGATACGGCCAGAACCATAGAACCCTGCCATCTTTGTGGCACAATATTATCAATTTCTGAAGAAACCAGGGATGACTGAACACATACGGAAATTACAGGCTTCAGTACTCCAAGACTGTCAACATTTTATTAAGGCCAAAGAAACTAATACCTTAAGAGAAAACAATATGTTTTTGAAACAATATTCTAAGGAAAAGAAGAAGTATAATCCTTTCAGTGCTACTAATCTTGAAACAACAATCTCCAGAAGACCAGACTACATCAAGTGTGTTTAGCAATGTGCTGAAAAATAGATAGGCTATCACTTTCATTTTCCTATTCTGTGGATGCCAACAGAGGAATATTATGCTCATCATAGGTTGGCAAAAAAGGATGAAGTAGCAGCTTGGAAAAAGTTGAAAAATGCGCAAGGGTTCAGAGCTTCAACAGACAATAGCTTCCATAGCTACTGCCTAAGTAACTTGCATTTCAAAAGCCAATATGCGGACTCTGATTCAAACTGAAGTTGCTTTAGGACATGCAACCTTTTTATTTGGGGGGGATGTTAGGACCCTATAATGTAACTTTTTTATCATATATTTTTCTATCATTCCACTCTTTTCCAGTCCATATTTAAAGCCTATATTATCACTTTCATCTATTCTTCCAAAGGTATATAACGTTTCTTCTCTTTACTATATGTTTAACTTGTTTTACATGTAATTTTACATTACTTTCATATTTCTCCATGAATCGAAAATATATAGTTGCTGAAATAGTTTGAAGACTACAGATTATTCATTGTTGTTGTTTGAAGACCACGTCGCTGAAACAGTCAAAATAGTACGCAAATCCCGTTGTTGAAATAACCTGTGATTTGCGATTCTCAAGGAGTATTTCAGGCACGATAGCAACAAGAAAATATAAGTAAGGGAGCTGTTACATTGGCTGTAACAACTGCACCTCAAAGCTAGCACCATCCTAACCATTTTAAGAACATCTTTTCTATGGAAGAATAGAATATTCTATTCCAGTATAGAAGATTAGATCAGGTTAAGAATAGGATTTGTATGATTTAATCAAAAGTGTAATAGATGTATCCTCTTTAAATAGGGGAGACATCAGCATTAGAGAGCATTACAAATTACGGGAGGTTTTAGTTCTAAATGGATTTGGAGAGAAGGAATGTGGATATTGTTTGTAATATGTTACATTTCATAGATAAATAAAAGCTTGTTCTGAGAATTTTGTTTTAATTCCTTCTTCCGGGGAATCTTGTGAGAAGGAAAGGGCCCACCTTCCTCACAAGATTCACCCATTTATTTCTATAGTGTGTTAATTGTTATTTTCCTTTACGCCTTGTTAAAACTCTGTTTCATTGAAATCATTTATCCGTTATTGAAACTCTGTTATCTATTGCTGAAACTCTATTTCCATTGATTGTCGCATTGTTTTCATGTAATTCATTTCCTAGGTAATCGTTGATTAATTCAATTGGTATTTTTTTTTACAGAATGAGTTTGTGAAAGCGTGGTAATTAGAAATAGGTGCTGAAGATTCCTGTTTTGGGAATAGGGTCTTGTACTGTATTATAGCATAATCGGTCTTTTCTTCTGTAGATTGGTTCCTTTTCGTAGATTGTCATTTTCTTAATGTAATCCAGGATTCTTCTGATAATTGTCTACAATAGAAAGATTGTTTTTTCTGTCACTCAAAATAGAATTTTAGTTTTTTTGAAGCAAGGTGTGATTAGTGTAATTTTTACTACAACATTTCATTGCTTTTGAGATTGAGCATATACAATGTGTGACTGCCTTTGAAATAAACAGACTTTCGTGGGTTGAAAATTTATGTAGCAGTTGATTGTTTAAATTAATAAGAAATTAAAGTGACCAAAACAGACTTACCACAGTATTGAAGGCATTCAAATGCTCTATCACCGAGTCTCCATCCTTCATCCTCAGGTTATACAGCTTTTTCCGTAGGAAAAATTTATTCACCAAAGACTTAGATTGGTACAAAGTCCCAAGTTTGTCCCACAAATTATTTTTTGTAGCTTCCCCAAATACATTCAAAAATACTGAATCTGAGACACACAATCTTATTGTGCTCTTTTCCTTTCAATCCAGCTTTTCCAGTCTTCATCTGACATTGCCATTGGTTTAGTACTTGGATCTACATCGATCCACTGATCTTTATCCACTAGCAGATCCTCTATCTTCAGATTTCACAACTCAGAACTCTAACCATTAAATTTATCAATCTCTATCTTCCTGCTGCTCACCATCTTCTTTCACCGCAAGAATCGATCTCACATATCTCCCACTGAACAAGGTCTACCACAGGCCTAAGCAAAAAACCCTCAGCAGCAAAGGCATCCCCTTGAAGACGAAACAACTCTGATACCAAATGTAGGTTTTAACCCTTTACAGAAATTATCTACAAATGAATATTAAAACATAAAATAAAAAATTGCGAGAGCATAAAACATAAAATAGATAAACATAGAGATTTTCCCCTAGATCCCAAATCGGGACGACCAACTTGATTTTTCATTATATTCCTTTTAGTGTTACAACACATGTATATACATGTCGAAGCATAAATAAACCCCAATCCATTAACCCTGGATTAGAACATAATCGTAGTTCCCTTGACCAAATATACAAAATACCAAGGGCCGAAAACAATCGTACCCCATAACCATGTGCAAACCCATGCACAAAACCATGGGTGAATCCGCCCACCGAAAAATAAGGACCAAAATGTTTTTCAGCTTGTAAAGAATATAACACATACCCAACATGTTGAAGGAATCCAGGAATGAAGTGAAAACTATCAAAGCAGATTACGAACAAAATATTGATGCATTGCAAGCCAAGATGCAGCGAGAAACCCCTCCAGAGGTGCGAGCCCAGTGAGCCAGACCGGTAAATGAAGAAACGGGAAGTATTTTAGCACATATTGCCAAGGGCTCCAAGTTGTTAGACACCACCATAGGACTATGGTCCACTATGCAGTGCGATCCCCTCCTCCATAAATTTAACCAAGAGATGTGTCGAAAAGAGTAGGACTTTGAGAAAATGGAAACTACCATGCCCACCCTTATTGGAGCCCAACACCTATCACATCTTCGCACCATCCATGATCTATGGGATGAAATCGAGGAGATCTGCCACAAGAATAAGGTCCTTAGCAATCATCTGAAACCCTAGGTGGATGAAGAACTAAATTTTTCACAAGACTGAGACGCGCCAGTCAAGCAGCTGAAGTAAAATTTGGAAATTGTCACTGCGGATACTGAAGGATCGACTTCCCAAAAGTTGGTCGATATTGCCCATAATGTAGCCGTGCAGAGAGAAGGCTTCCTACTCTCATTTTCCACCATTTTTTAGCAGCTCCAAGCCAAGATGAAGACCCCAATTCTACTGTGACTTGGGACAAGTCATCAGATTGTCTTGGGGGCCTATTAGAGCAGGGTCCCCTAGCAGTAATTTTGATGCAATTTTGTAATATTTTGTAATATTTAGTTTGGCGTAGGGGCTTTGGGGTGGGTTAAAGCCCCTAATGAATTGTAATGGGTCAAAGGGTAGACCAAAGGTCTGCAAACCATGGTTTGTGGACCATAGAGCAACGTAGGCTAAAATAGTATAAATAGATGGATAGATCAAGTCTCTAAGTAAGTTTTTATTAATTTTGGATACGAGTGTTGGATCTGTAATAATTGTTGTGTTGATTTGTCTGGGTAAGTGCTCCTACTAGCTGTGTGTGCAAAGACCATAAGTCCTACTATGTGCAGACCCCGCTAGCTATGTATGCATGTTGATAAAGATTATGTAAGTGAACTTTGAAGTGTTAATGAATGAGAAGACCCCTTTTGCTAATGTCAGAATATCTCTGTGTACTGTTATTGGTTGTGTTATATGTTTATTTATGAGTTAAGTCTATATGCTGAATATTGGTAGTTAATTGATGTGTACGTGGATGTAAAGCTTTAGAAATTAATGAATCCATATATTTGGTTATGTTTTGTCACCTTGCTTATGTTGACTTGTTCTCTTATGGTTTACGGGATTCACATAAGGCATTTAGTTAAGTATATCATTAAGGGTTTTCTGGGTTAGGGCTTCATCAATGCAGGCTTGTTAGACCTAAAGTTGCCCACTTTAATTAGCTCTCTCTCTGTCTCAGGGTGTTGAAACCTAGTTTTGACACGCTCCCATACTACTTCAGGTGAGACCTTGACCTACACAAGTAGACCATTCCTGAAGGGGCTAGTAGTACAGGGGTTTGTTGGTAAATCTTAAATCTGAACCTGGGTCAACATCCCTCAAACCAACAAGAAACCTGCCCAATCATCATATCAAAGTTGTGAAAAATCTTGTCATCATGTTCCACAGATTGACAGAATGTCCAGAAACATTGTTGTAGCTCCAAAATATATTTACCAAGCCTAGGGAAGAATTCTATCATATCCAGCCTGTTTGTTTGGAAAATTATGCACTGTAGTTTGGGAACCTTGCTAGGCCCTGCCCCATTCTTAATTAGACTTAGTCCTACAACCACTATATAGTTAGTATATATAGGATACTGATACATGTGACATCCCTAGTCTTTACAACGTTTGCACGATACTCCTGCACACACATATTTTTCCTTCTCCTTTTGCAATGTTTTTATTTCTAAGTGTAGTGCAACCAAATGGCTTTGTATTTTTTGACCCCAACCTGTGTGGCAGGTACAGATGAGGCTTCTAGCTTCATGGTAATCTCCATGGCTTCAGCATGTGTCACAATGTTCTGTTGGTTTAAAAACTAGTGCAGATGTGGCAACAACATAGCAATGAGCCAATCTTTGTCTTGCTAGTCATCGATAGTAAATCCTCCATATTTTATGGTGCACTTAAATCATTGATGTACCTCCTATATAGATTCATTCAATTCTTGGTGGATCTCCTTTAATTCAACTATGCATTGAGAGTAGGATTTTGGATTTTTGAATTGTTACTTCAATGTATTCTTAAGCTCGTCAATCATGGCATTAGGATTGATTGTCATATACCTCATATACCAATCCAATGCATGTTCTTGAAATGCAGTGGCCATCTATGCTTTCTTAAATTACCATTATTGATCTGTTGCGATGTTCATACAAAATTTGCGACCAACCAAGATTGGTCAACATCTTCATTTCCAACGCCCTTGAAAATTTTCAGCTTGATAGAGGTAGCCATGCCATCTTTGGGAGGTGGAGTGGATGGCTTGTTAGAGTGAGGAAAATTTGGGAGTGGAGTGGATGGGATCTGAACTAAGGCCAATGACCCAAGAATATCTTGATCTTTCAATCCATATTCTATTGAGTTTGCAGATTCACTAGAGCTATTTATTTCAGACTCCTCATCACTATCACATTTACCTTCAAGAGGGTTATAAACAAAACCCTCTTCTAGGTCTACTCTGTAATTTTTTCCACTGCAGGTAGTTGGGCCTCTTCGAGACATTCACTCAATGTCACTGCACATAGTACCCTTTTCAAATAAAATCATTTTAATCCATAATTTGAATGAGTGTGGAAACTGACCTCCAGGGCTTTTGAAAAATCTTCTTTCATATTTAGGATATGATACACAAGTATCAATAGAAAATTTAGTGACAAACCCACATAGAACACTATCAATCCAATAATTAACTACGCGGGTAATTCTATTGTTGGACCAGCTCAGGAGTCAACCTGGTGATAGTTTCAGCCTTTGTAAGTTTGAAATTAAGTCAGCTGAGATAACCACTCGTGTAACTCAGTTGCAAACGAAGAAAAGAAAATTTTGTGGGCCTATGTGTAGATATATGTTTTCTCCCAATCCTCGGTAAATAATTTAGGTTTTTGGTTTACTTGGATTGAATATTCATGCACCTTCTTGTTGATCCAATCTTGCAGTTCATTCTGTGTCAGATTCCGCAACATCAAATTCCCTCAAAATGATCTCGGTCCTCGAAATAGAAACATTTATTGGCTTAAGGGGTCCTAACTTAGGCTCAAAGTAATTGCACACCCAACAAAACCCTACAACTACTGGCACTTTCAGTAGTGATATGCTCACAAAGGCCAAAGTCTCACCCGAAGCAGTATGGGGGGTGATGGAACCAGGTCTCTGCACCCTAGGGGAGCTTTTGATGTGGTAGATCTTAATCCTTCGTGACAGATCTAACACTTCATAGAAACTAGGTGTACTTGCAAATAAACCCTTAAATAGTAAATCAATTTCACATGACTAGATAATAATAAATAGACTTAACCCTTGTGCATTCACATATTGCTATACTTAATTCAGATCTAATAGTTAAAGTGGAATAATACTTGTGTACAAATGTAATTAAATTCAAATTATCATTTACTAAAATAAATATGCATTCAATAGAATAAATCCATTTCTATAATTTTAGTAAGCAACAGATAACACATATAAAAAATGTATGACAGTTAACCAAAACAATCATATAAAAGTCTGATTTTTCCAAAGTTTCCTTCTTTATTAAGAGATATTCAATTTAGTACAATATTTATGCTTACGCAAAAAGTAGCAGGGTCTTTGCACACAGCTCAAGACTAAGGTCTCTGGGCACAAAGCTAATAGGAGCCTTTCTACCCAGACAAAACCCAGATCAACAATTCACGCATACTACATTCAAGATAAAAAATATATCTATCCTTCTTGACTCTTTTGTATTTATATCTTTCCAAACACACACATATCATGGTATCAAACCAGGTTTGAGACTCATGGTTTCCATTTTTCTCGTTACAATAATTAAGGGACTTTCACATCTATGCGCAATGCATAAAAATAAAAACTTAATAAAAAATACTCAAAATTTCCTTACCCCAGGGGACCCTACTCCAATAGAGGTCTCGGGAGCAGAAATTTTCATTTTAATAACCAAATATTGAACTGTGAAAAACAAGACATGGAGTTGGCTAAGTACCTAGTGACCGAAAGTGACGTAGGGGACAAGCGGGAGTGATGAATGGGTTAGATGAAGGCTTGCACTAGCTCTCGAATGATAACTATTTGTGGAGTATAAAACAACGATCAAGTGGATTATGCAGGAAAAATGGGGATTTTAGGCCAAAAGGGGAGAACTGGAGGGGTGACGTCAATGGGCCAACACGTGTAACTCGTTGATTGCAGGGATCATATTAGGTAGGTGGAGGATGTAGCGCAAGCATGTGGCGAGTTCAATTTTACTGCATTACCTTACCTCATTTACCATTTACCTTGAACCTTGATCGGTGGTCCCCACCACATACTTTGGTGATTCGAGATCTCCTCACAGAGGTAGGAGGCTACCCCGTGGAACCACCTTGAATAGTGGATCGTTGCACTGATGTGTGAAATTCCAAGGGGTCACCTTTCGTGGAGAGTCGCGGTCCTTCCCTCGTCGGAATGCACTGTGTCTTTTTGGTGTAGTAGACTGTTCGGTAGACTCAGGTTCTGGGATGAACCAACCAACTTTTTTCCTTTTTTTTTTTACTTGGTGTGTGACCTGATGGCACCCCAACCTTTGCCTTTTGCACAAAAAATTATTTTGGAGACCTTTTGGGCTTGATAAAAACATTTTCTCCATCTAGGGACAACGTTTTTTGGGAATCATGTTGAGAACCTGCAAACTTGATTCTATGTTCCTTTGGGCATGGAGTCACTTTATTGAAAACATTACTGAATAATATGGTAAAAAGAGAAGAAAGAAATCCAAAAGAAAAATATTTATGATCAGATGGTATTTACTATGAACTGGGAGTACCTTTTAATATTGGAAATAGAAATTGATGAACTTCCCATTGATTGACAACTCCAATATATTACCTTCCAAATTTTCAAGCATGAATTCATTGTTACCCTTTGCTTCAGTGATCTTGAATGGTCCAAACCATAAGGGATAAAATTTTCCATGTTTTCCTTTGTCAACTCTCCTTACATCCCACCTTAATACCATATCACCTAGTTGGAAACCTCTATCGGTGGTTTTCCTATAAAAAAATTACTTCATCTTGTCTTGATAGCTGATAATCTTGTGATTTTCCTGCTCCTTGACTTCCTAGAGCTCCATTAGATTATTTAACATCCTTGTTATAGTGTTAGGCTCTTCTTCGTTGTCCTGCAAAAAATTTCCACTGGAAATTACAACTGTATAGGAAATACTGCTATCTTACCATAAACCAACTCATATGGGTTTTTGCTGGTGGATATCTTGGTGGTAACTCGGCTTGCCCATAGAGCGAATCTCTGTTGTGAGTCCTAGTTCTTTTTATTTTCTGCTATTGTATTTTTTTTTTAAATCCTTATCAAGGCCTTTTTCAAAGGTTCATCCAACACATTACCCTGTGGATAATAAGTGTTTGAATTCCCAACTATATATTGTACTTTTGGCATAAGTTTAAAAACTTTACATATTTGAAATCTTGGGCATTTTCGGTTATTATTTTTGCCAGACATCTAAACCTGGAGAGTATGTTTTCCTCCAAGAAATTCATTACTATCACATAAGAGGCATTTGTGGCAAGCACAACCTCTACCCACTTTGTAAAGTAATCAATAGAAGTGAATATCAATTGGTGTTGACTGCTAGATACAAGGTGTATTTCACGAATGAATTCAAGTCCCCATTGGCTGAAAGGTTCCTCCACATGCACAGGGATGAGTGGAAAGGGGGGGAATTTCTGCTTCTCTGTGAATACTTTCCATTTCTCACATGCCTGGACGTAAGCCTGGACTTACCTGAATATTTTTAGATAGAAAAATCCACCCTAGAGTATTTTGCAAGCTATCACTCACCAACTGTAATGTCCACCACACAAGAAACCATGAAATTCATCCATCACCTACTTAGTTTCATATTCTTTCAAGCATAAAATAAAGATTCCTACCAGATCTCTCAAATCCAACTACCCATTGGAAATCACAATTTTTTGAGATCTCAGTCTCAAGGCTCGATATTTCACCTTGTCGAAGCTTGGTGGGCACCTCAAGGTCAAAAAATACTCCAATATGTCTTTGTACCAAGGGGAGACTAGGTATTTGACGTGATTTTTCTACGTCATGGTTTTGATCCCAAACTATGGGCTATTTTCGCTTCCTTCTCCACCAATCTCTATCAATAAATTGATTCAAAATCCTGGTAGTTTGATTCTGATAGGATTTTTTCCAAGCCCTTCCCTTTGATCAACTTCTTGGGCTTAATTTCCATCTTGTACACATGTATTTTTTCTATCCATTTGCCCCTCTTCCCTTCACTATCCACTTGTACTAGAATATCTTTCACTGCAATGTTAGGTACATAGGCTGTTATGCTGGACTATAGAATGTACACCTTGAAATCTTTCAGGTATTTTACTAGAGTGTATGCCTGCTTCTCCAAAATGTTGTATTCTAGTTAAGCTTCTATGAGCACCTAACTGAAAAATGAAATGGATTATGTCCATACTCGTTCTTTTGCAACATCACAACTAATATTGTATGGGGAGAGGAAAAGGAAAATATGAGGAAAGGTTTTAGGTAATCTAGGCCAACTAGGACCGGTGCTTCCACAGAGGCCTGTTTAATCCTTGTAAAGGATTCTCGAGAAGGTGTGGTCCATTTTCCCTTGTTGTTCTTTTTAACATCTTTGTGATGTCTTTGACTATTTTTGCATAATTTGGTATGAATCGTCTCAGAAATTTTATCCTACCTAGAAAAACTTCGATCTCCTTCTTTTTTCTAGGTAGTGAGATGTTTTTTATAATCTCAACCCCCTTGGGGTCAATTTTGACTCACTCTTTTTCCACTATACGTCCCAATAACTTTCCTTATTGAAAATAAAACTAAGAATTATTGGGGTTTAGTGATAATCCATACCTTCTATAATTCTCAAAATTCCATTTTAAATGTTTAATGTGTTCTTCGTTGGTCTTCAAAAAGACAGTGATATCGTCAAGATACACTACCATGATTTTTTCTTAATCTCCGACGAAGTAAATTTCCATTGCCCTTTGAAATGTTGCTCCAACATTTATGAGACTGAAAGGCATCCTGGCATACATTGAGGTTCCCTACGCCATGGTGAATTTGGTTTTCTTCTGATCATCTAGGTGCACTGCGACCTGATTATACCCTGAGAATCCATCTGTTATGGTCTTTGTAATTTTGCAAGATTGGAAAATAAAAAGTTTCAGAGCCTACATATGAACCACTGTGGGATTCTAGGATCTAGACTTCCTGAATCCATAGAGGGATCTCTCTATAAGTGCAGAGATTGATTTATCTTTAAGGCTTGAAATGTGAAATTAGGCTAGTTATTAAGAAAAAGGGTTTTGTTTGGTTTTGGTTGGGCAAGGATATGATGAAGGTGAAGGAAGTCTATATGAAGGTTGAAGATGTATGTAGGTGAAAGAATTGTTCAATTAATAAGATAGGCAAGGAGCAGCTTTAATCCATTGGGCTATGGAGTCATAAGAGGGTTCAAGCAGCAAGGTTCAAGAGTGGTCCATGGGGCAAGTCATCTATGTCAAAGGATCTCTTTAAGTTGATTTTATGGAATGGAACAATAAGGAATGGAGTGAGGGAAATCAAACAGATGAAGAACAAAGAGTATCCTAATATCAAGTAAGTACTTTGAAACTATCATGCTTTTGGAATGAACTTAAGGAAAGACATAAAAGTAATCTAAGATCAGGTATGTACTTCTAAACTAGCCTTATTTTGATGTACTTTCAACAGAAAAAAATTAAAACACATAGAATAGCATAAGATCAAGTAAATACTTTTAACTTAGCCTGATTTCAGCATATTCAAAAGAAAACATTCATGTTAAAAATAAAAATTAGTCTAAGATCAGGTAAGTACTTTTAAACTAGCCTGCTTTCAACATACTCTTAAGGGAACTCTTCAAAGAAACTGTTGGAGATAAACCAGAGGAAAGGGCTAACCATAAACTTCTATAGCTCAGCTTTAATTAGCAAACTTCTTAAGAACATTCAAAGACAATATTTCAAGCTACACTCAGAAAAATATGGGCTAGCCAACATTCCTTGACTGATCACACTCTATTGAATTATATTTAAATAAACAATCAGCAGAAAAAATATAGATAAAGCTTATCAGTGAGATTTAGGGTACTTCAAGAGTAAATCCTAATCTATATTTGTTGTTCTTTATCAGAGAAAGTGGACAAAATGGAAACAAAAAGAAAATAAAAATTTACAATAAGAAACACATCACCATCGACATAGACCAGGATCCCATAAATCAACTATTTGTAATTGATGTTCAAAACAGTTACAATCTTCAAGTCCTGTGGGTCTCTACAGATTCAAACTTCTCATCTCAGCTTATGTGCCTTCAATTACAAACAGAGATATAGCAACTTCAAAAAATATTTACATGCAATAGATATCCAGAGACCAACCCTTTACAACGTGCTCCTCAAGGAGATTTTATAAGGAAATGAGGAGGTGGAATAGTTTCTAAGGTTCAAGTGTTATTAATTCTATACTAAATTCAATTCCTATCCTTGAAATTCATGCAAGGCATAAGGCAGGAATGCATTGAATTACAGCTCTATTTGATTTATTTGATTTATGTTTTTTAGGCCTAGCGGACAAAAAGATTAACTTTAAGGCCTTTTCTTACCTTTATAATAACTTTACTGACAATTTAAAATATATTCTTTAGTTTGAAATAACTGTTTAGCTGTCTTTAGGTAAAATAGCACTAACTAGGCAATAACTATGCCTTCTTCAATTTATGAAAGCTTGTAGGTGGCACTTTGGTAGATGAAGAGGATATTTTGGCCTCTAATGTGTTAGTGGAGGCCTTTCGGACTGATATATATCTTTATTTTTCCTTAAAACCCCTTTAACTTGTCTTTAATATGTGTTTTAGGCTTAATTAGCCTTTATCTTTGTTCTAAGGTGTTTGTTCCTCAACACTACCTTAATCTTTTAAACTGAGGGATTAAAACTCGGATCTTTAGGTATTGGCATTAATCCCTCTTTAACCTTGATTCTTCATTACTGATACCCTTTTTTTCTCTGTCTTAGTGGCACGAATGATACTATGCAGTGGAGGGTTTCTGAGATCGAGGGTCGTGAGATCCCTAATAAAATGTGAACTCATAACTCACTGTTCCTTTTTCCTTTGATTTAAGCCACAAAATCATCATTATGGGCCCTTTTGTCACCTATCTGTGACTGCGGAAAAACATAGAGCAAACACCGTTAAATCCTACAAAAAACAAAACAAACTCATTGTAAAATACTGTAGAATTTGGTTCAGACTACTTCATAGGTTTAATGGAGGGGATGGAGCTGTGTGAAAAGGAGGAATTTGTAGAAAAACAGGAGAAAAGCCCTTGGTGGAAGCGAAACAGGTGCAAATGGAGTTTGGGCATGATATTTAATAAGGGTGGTTAGATTAGATCAATCAACAGAGATCTACAGTTGAGATCCTTCAATGAGGTCGTTTGGAGGATGGATGAAAAAGTAAGTGAACGGGGTAGAGATTAAATGTGGGTCGTTCGATTAGAATAATCAATAGCGGGGACCACCCAATGGAATCATTTGGGAGAATGACGGAGGGTGATGGCTTGTGGTCAAAATGTAATGAGGGCCATTATATTAAAACAATCGATGGTAGAGATCGATATATGAAGTCTTTCGAGAGCGAATTGGGTGAAAAGTGAATGGGGTTGAGATTAAGTTAGGATTGTCCGATCTCAGAGATCGAAGACCAAGATCAAATAAGGAGTTACATTGCGGAGGGGGGAATGGTATAGTGGAAAACACTTAGTGGACTTCGTGTGGTGTTTGCATGGTTTAAGAATTTTGCCAAAAAATATGTGATACCATACACTTGTTGACACTTGTCCCTCCCAATACCGCCCATTTCGCATTTTTTTTTCAGGATTAAACTGCAAGCGCAAAAAAAATGCGAAACAAAATTCTGGTCATTGGATGAGGGGCAACAGATCCAACAGTGTGGATCACATGCAATGGAAGGAAAGATGCATGGGCGGAAGGTGTGGTGGGATCAACGACGGTTTAAATGTGAACCGTTGGATCAGGGGAATGGACAACAGAGATCTATCGATGGGGGAGAATGAGAATGGCGAGCTTAGAAGAGAAGAAGTAATGTGGATAGCCCAATCTAAAAATATCAACGACAGATATTTGATTGGAGAATCACATCGGTGGGAGGAAAGAGCAAAGTGCCAATGCAATATGCCGATGCGATTGAGCGCGGACCATTCGATATAAGAGAGATCAACGGTCAGGATTAAATCGGTGGGTGCGATGGTGAAGGGCTATGAGTAGAGTGCGATTAGATCCTAACCATTGGTTCTTGTGGATTCAATGGTCCAGATCAAATCAGCGGATCAGAGGAGAAGGGCTCATCGCATTAGAGTTTTTGAGTTTGCGATGTGCGATTAAGCACTGGCTATTGGATCAGAGGGGAGTTCAACAGTAGGAATTGATCAGAAGGTGTAATGATGGAGGGTTTATGAGCGAAGCATGATTGAATCTCAACCATCAGTTCTTGTGGATTCGACGGCTGAGATTAAATCATAGGATTTCATCGGAACTTTGAAAGGGACGGAAAAGGAATGACCCATGCAGATTTGCGATCCGATGAGCCAATGGTCGTTAATCTGCAAAGATCGATGGCCCAGATTTATTTCAAATCACGTCAGGTTTAGATTAAAAAAAAAAGGAAAATAATGTTCCGGAAGAGGTTTTAAGCTCATTATCACCCGATTGCGGGGCTATGGGTTATGTGAAGGTAGAGGAGACCGAGGGTTTTTAGAGGAAGGCACTTATCGCATTGGGGAAATAGGATGAACGGAAGTTCGGGAAAGAGGAAGCTTGAAATTGTGATTAGGCCTTAGCATTTGGTTGTAGTGCGGGTTGTATGGAGAACAGGGGTTGAGGGCTAAGCCGAAAGGGGCTTAATCCTTTAGTGAACAAATGAAGGTTTTTTAGGATTTTTTAAGGGTTTTTGAGGAATTTGGAGGGTTTCGGTAGGGGAGAAAAAGGGTTTTTAAACAAAATAAAAGGGGGAAATAATGTTTCAAAAGGGTTTTATAATGGTTTAGAGGTTATATGAAGAGTTTTTGAGGGATTTTATGAAGAGGGAAAAATGGGTGAAAGGAGGAGTGAAAATGATGGAAAATGGGCTCTCTTAAGTAGTTTTCTCTTGGTAAAACAACGAGTTATTTAGGAAAAAGAGGGAAACAACAGTGAATATTAACTCAAAGATAAAAGAACATTATAAGACCTAAAAAGATGATAGGTTTTCAAAGAAAACTATCTCTTGAAGGCTAAAAAAGATTTAGCCACCATTTGGCATGACAAATTTTTATAGGTGGCTAACAGCAGCTCCAACTTGGGATGGCAACTCCTTGGAGGTGTCTAGAACCTCAGAACAATATTCTCTTGATGTAGATCAGTGGCTTTGCACCCTGACAACATTTTTATTAGCTGCTAAAAAAAATGATTAAAACTTGATATATCAGCAGAAAAGTATTTCCCAAACAACTACCTACACAACCTACTTCCTAACATTTTTTCTTCAAAAGGTGCATTTGGACTTGCAAAACTTTTCATGAACATTTTATTATTTTATTTAAAACATAAAACTAATATAAGTCTACCTTTATTTCTCCATGAACTCATATTAAGCAGTTGAGTTCATAAGTTCTCTACCTAACTACTATCTATCAGGATTAGATTGTCTGACAGACTTTTATTCTCTAAATTCTAAAACAGAAAATTTAAAAGCAGTCAAGTCGGGATTAAGCAGTCTAACTTGTTGTTGATCTATGGCATAAAAACAAGATGCACATAGAATTTTATTTCCAAAAAATTTAAAACAAAATGTGAAGGTTTAAGATATGAAAAATTTAAATGCAACCTTCATTATTTCTTCAGCTCTGGTTTTGATTTTGTTTGAGCTATTTTATCTTTCTTTCCTGGTTCAAGTTTTGAGCTTTTTTGAACTAGTTCTTCATCAATCTCATAGGTTCAAGATTTGAGCTTTTTTGAACCTTTGTTTTTCTATCCTAATCTATTTCTACTGATAATCCAAGATTGTACTGTTTGGATTATCTAATTCACTAACCTATCAGCAGTAAATTGAAAAACTAGTTAGTCATGATTAGGCTGTATGACTAACTAGAAGTGTGTTTTTTAGGAGTGGCATTTTAGCTTGCACACTTTTAGACTTTGTTTCTCTTTTTTTGGTATGGGGCTATACCTTTCTTGTTTTTACTTCTGCCCTCTTTTCTTTTCTATTTTTTTGTATTTTTATATTTCCAACTTTGAATGCAATGATAGATATGATAGTTACAATGAGAAAAAATAAAAAAGCTTCAAACTAGTATAGTTAAGAAAAATAATGCTTGAGCATCCTACCATTGACAGGACCTCCAAGAAGTTCAGTTCCATTCACTTCCTACAAGAAATAAGCATTGTTACCAGCAGTAGAATGAATGATATAAGGACCTAGCCATAAGTTATCAAATTTTCCATGTTTTCCCTTATTTTCTCTCCTAGAATCCCACTTCAAAACCTTGTCACCAATGCTGAAATAACTGGCCTTTGTCCTCTTATCAAAAAGCCTCTTGATTTTTTCTTTCTTGTGTAGTGATCTATTGTAGACTTCCTCTCTGGTTTGTTGAATATGTATAGTCTGAATGATCCTTCTTGTCATATCATTATCCTCAGACTGCACTTCTTGGACCAGCTTCATGATTGGCACTCCTAAAATGGTTGGAAAATTGCATTTGCCCCATAAACTAGCTGGTAGGGTGACATTACAATTGATTTCTTAAGTGTTAATATGCCAGCCCATATTTCATGTACCAGCTTTGTGTGCCATGATTTCTTATTGTCTTCCAACAAATTTTTTATTATATTCACCAAACTCTTGTTTGAGGATTCTGCCAACCCATTACCTTGAGGGTAATAATAGTAGAATGGCCCAATATAATTTGATATTTATGATAGAATTCAACCATATTTTTGGATCCAAATGTAGCAGCATTTTTAGTGATAATCTTCATAGGACATCCGAATCTAGATAGGATATGAGTTTCAAGGAATTTTATGATGTCAGAGTTAGTGGCTTGTCTATAAGGGATGGCTTCTATCCATTTGGTAAAATAGTCTGTTGCAGTGAGATTCCATTTATGTTGGGAAGATGAGGCTGGATGGATTTCCCCAATGAATTCGAGACCCCACTATTGAAAAGGAGCTTCAAAAGTGATTGGTTGCAGAGGTAGGGGAAGAAATTTTCTTTTTCCTTCAAAGAGTTGGCATTTGTGACAGACAATAATCATTTTGTGGACATATTGAAAGAGGGTGGGCCAGTAATAACCAGATTTGAGGATTTTATTGGCAGTTTTCTTCCAATAGAGGTGGCCCCCACATTCTCCTTCATGAAATTCATGCTTGATCTTATCTGCATCATTCTCAGGCAAACATTTAAGCAATAATCCACTAGAATTTTTCCAATGTAGACATTTATCCAAAATGCAATAATTAACAGCTTTCAACTTTAAAAATCTTTCCTTTGTTTTAGATAAACCAAGAGGTGTATTTAAATTGAGAAAAACATATAAAATATCAGCATACCAAGATGAAAACAGAAAATGATCTTCAATAATGGGAGTTGACAACTCCTCCTGTTCATCTAAAGCATCTAACATGTTTATATCCAGAGCTTCAAAATTAGATTCGACCATTAGTCTTGTTAGTCCTTGTCCCTTTATGAGCTTAGTGGGCTTGATTTATAAATAATATGAAAGTATCACAACAATCTGATTTCCTCTTTTTCCATCTGGATCCTGGGTTAAAATGTCCTTTACAACTGAATTTGGTACAAATGCAATTATGTGGGAATGTAAAATGTAAACTTTGAAGTCCTTTAAGGCTTTGACTAAGGCAAAGGCTTGCTTTTCCATGATTTTGTACTTCATAGGTGCATCTCTTAATGCCTTACTAAAGAATGCAATTGGCTACTCTTGTCCCTTCAAGTTTTTCTGTAATAAGACAACAACCACTGTGTGTTCTGATGCAAATGAAAAAGTGAAGAAATCCTTTGTAGAATCAGGACTAATGAGAACTGGTGTTTTGGTTAATGCTTGTTTTACCAGTTCAAATGATTTCTTTGCTTCTAAGGTCCATTTAACTCCTTCTTCCTTTTTGAGCATATTTGTTATGTTACTAAAGAGTTCAGCTAGATTGGGTATGAACCTTCTCAAGAAATTAATCTTCCAAATGAAATATTGAAGTTCCTTGATGTTTCTAGGATGTTTGGTTTGCAATATACCGTGAATCCTCTTTGGATCTATCTTTATTCCTTCTTTTGATATGATATGTCCAAGTAGTTTTCCTTCTTGGAGACCAAACATTGTTTTCTTTGGATTTAAAGATAACCGAAATTTTCTGCATTTCTCAAAGACTTTTCTCAACTATTCCAGGTGTTCTTCATCTGTTTTGGAAAAAACAGTGATATAATCAAGGTAAATAATGATGAAGAAGCCTAATTCTTCTGAGAATGAAATATTCATGGCTCTCTGAAATGTAGCCCCAGCATTCATTAAACCAAAGGGCATTTTCACATACATGAAAGTACTCCAAGGTGTAGTAAAGACTGTTTTGAGTTGATCATCAGGATGTACTAATATCCGATTGTATCCTGAGAAGCCTTCTAGCAAAGAAATCCTTTTAGAACCAACTAACCTTTGTAAAATGTGATCCATCTTGGGTAAAGGGTAGTTGTCCTTCAGAGAGGTGTTCTTTAAGTTCCTAAAATCAATACAAAGCCTAATATCTCTTATTTTCTTCCTAACTAACACCAGATTAGACACCCATTCTAAGTATTTGATAGGAACAATAATTCCAGCTTCATACATTTTCTTAGTTTCCTTTTCTACTAAAGGTAATTGAACAGGGTTAATTCTACGCAATTTTTTTTTAAAAGGTTTCTGGTTTTCCTTAAGGGGTATATTATGCTGAATTATCTTTATATCATAGGATTTTAGATCCTCATGACTCCATGCAAATACATCAAAAAATTCCTTGAAGAGCTCAATGTATTTCTGTTTTATGTGATCTGGTAAGGTTTTAGACAGTTTAATCATTTTTGGCTTTAGTTCACTACCTATGTTACATCCTCTACTTCAGTTTCAACAGGTTCCAGTTTTGGTTTTTTGGCAACATCATTGAAATCAAACAATTCTTCTAATGGGACCAGTCCTTCTGGCAAGTTTTAAGTGTTAGATTGTAGCATTTCTCAGTCTTCTTTTTCTAAATCTGCACTTATTTCTGTTGTATGTTCAAATTTATTAGATATCATATTTATATCAACAATCTCTGGAGACTTCACTTCTTCATCAAGTGGGTTTTCTTCAATAGGATAGTCTGGTTCATAATATGAATCTGAACTTGGAAGCTCAAATTCATTTTTGGAATGCAGGAAGTCTTCTATTTTTTTATCTCCATCAAAAACTTTCCAGTATTTTTCATTCTCTGGGATAGATGGTCTAAATTTGACTTGGGTGGTACATTTCTTGGTTTCATAAGGTGTTAGACAAGTTCTAGCAGCAAAGGCTAAACCATTGGCAAGGACATTTTGGTTTATTGGGACAAAGATAAGTTGGCATTCATCAAATGTTTTTAATACATCCATGACATCATTCCTATAGGCTCTAAGTCCAGGGTGTTTGGCAGTATATTCCCCATTCACTTGCTTAATAATCAACTCTCAATCCCTATGAACTTTTATCATTTTGGCCCCTAATTTCTTCAATAAGTGCAGGCCTAAAAGGAGGGCTTCGTACTTAGCTATGTTATTTGTACATTGAAAATTTAACCTATAGGAATGCCCCTCAGCATGATTTTTTTCAGTGTTGAGTATCCATATGCCTACTCCTGCATCATTTCTAGTGCAAGACCCATCAAAGTTCATACTCCAAAGAGGACTAGTTTCGGATTTACTAGTTTGACTACTATCCTCTTTATCTTGTGTGCTTTTAGATTACCCCTATAAGTCAGAACTATGTTGAAATTGATCTAGTTCCTTATGTTCTTCATTATGTTGAGGACTCTTCTCTTGATTCTCAAGGTTGACAACAAATGGATGATTGTTTTGTAGCCCTAGACTAGAGATTACTTTGATGTCATTTTCTGATTTGGAAAACTGTCTTGATTCTTTTGTCTTGTCTTCCTCCTATTCTGTGTCTACCACAATGTTACAGTGAGGGATGGCTACTAAGTGAGTTAAGGTTTCTTGCTCATTAAATGTTTTATGATTGAAGAGAATAAATGAGTCAAGGCCTATATACACAGAATAAAGAGGAGAGTTTTCAGGTCTCTCTTGGCTACTAACCATGTATTGCATGTGAGATTCACTATAAAGTCTTCTAGTTTGATTAAAAACAAGGCTAGTAGCATATGTCAAATCCATTTTCATTGTTCCTTGTAACTTAGCTCCCCATGATCTTGAAAACATCATACCATATTTTGGGGGTACATCAGCCACTACAATATCCATCATTAAACACTTGGGTAGAATTTGTGCTAAGTTTACATAGAGGTCTTTGATCAAACCTAAAAATTTCACTCTACTGGAGTCAAAGGAGTATAGATATTTGTATGGTCTGGTGATTTCAAGGCCTAGACTCTTAATTACTGCTTTGGGAATTAAGTTATGAGAGGCCCCTGAATCATGCATGGAATTGTGGAAAATTTTGTCATGAATTTTCAAACTAGCATAGAAAGGAGGAACTGGTCCTTCTTGGTATCTTCCTTCAATCTTAGGACAAAATAAGAGCTCTGGTTGGTCATCATTGAGGTTGACCGTGTCATTATTTTCTGTTATGTTGAAAGCTTTCAAAATTTGTGATATATATACATCTTGGGTGACTAATTCAGTAAGGGGAACAGGGATTTTAATCTTGGAAATTTCTTGTTCCAAACTAAAAGGCCGCTAATTTTTTACAATGTTTTTTTCAGCCTTGTTAATCACCACTTTATCAGCGAAATCAACTTGTTGATTTCCTCTATCTACATTGGTTAAAATTGTTTTAATAGGAGCACTAGTTGAATTACTAACGCTGCTAAGATCTGCACTCTATTTTTCATTAATTTGAGTGCCCTTCTCTTTGTTTTGATCAGAATTTACAACCACTGTTTTGTCCTTTTGTTTAACAATTTTGGGTTTATTCACTGGGCTGTTTTTTGCAGAGTTTCCAGAGGTGTTAGTCTTGGGATTTTCCTGATTCTTTTTACTCCTACCTTCATATTCTTTTGGAGTCTCTATGATAACATTTTCCAGCTCTTGATAATAACTTTCATCCTCTGTTCTTCCATCATCATAGGGTGTATATAGACCTTTTTTTCTATTAATAGGAACATCAAAGTGGTCACTATCTACTCCCAACATGTTTATATCATCTTCCTCTGTTTCTTCAATTTTTTCTTCAACCTCACTTACATAGTTTTCTTGGAAAGGAGGTCTGATCTTTTGGTCATCCTCTATTTTTTTGTTTTGAGGTTGATTTCTCCTAAAGTTCTGAATTTGATTTTGAGATTGATTTTGATTTCGGTTTTGGGGAGCTAATTGGTTTTCTCTAGCTTGTGCTCTCTTAATTATGCTCATCTCCTTCATCATTTCCTCCATCATCCTTTCCATTTTCGAGCTAGATGTAGAAGGTGCAGATTCCTCCCTAAATGATACTTTCCTTTCATTCTTCATCCTCGCTTTTTTATCTATTAGATTTACCTCCACAACAAGAGTTCCCTTTTGAATGTCTTCCAAGGTTAAGGGGTCTCTTTCTCTTAGCTGATAGGCCATCTCAGCATCCATGCCTTCAATATATTTTACTAAGGCCATGCCTAGGGGAGGTTTCATGTGAGGTGGAAGAACATTGTAAACACTGTTAAACCTAGTGGAGTAGTCATGAACACTCTCCCCTTGATTTCTTTTAAGTTTTTCATACTCTGCTAATATTTGGAGAGGGTTCTTTTTTATTTCCCATCTGTTTATGAATGTTTGAAGTAAAAAAGGGAGATCATTGATGCTATTAGGAGTTAAGCCTTTAAATAATTTTTTTACTTCTCCTCCTAAACTTTGGGCAAACATTCTCATTTTAATAGTCTCTTCTTCTATCTCCATGTAATCAAAGGCATCACTTATTTTAGTTACGTGATGTTGGGAAGTAGTAGGTTCATTTTCATTGAAATGAGGGATTTTGGATTGGTAATCATTTGGTAAGGGAACCATGGGCTGTGGTAACACTAGTGGAGCATACCATGCTGCAATGGCTAGAAGGAAAGGTGGATTTATAGGGGGTGGATTGACAAGAGGGAAAGTGGGATGGAATGGAGTGTTTTGGACAGTGGTAGTATGGATTACAGAAGTGGATGGACCAGTAAGAGATTTTTGAGCAGATATAGGATGTGAGAAACCAAAATTATGAAGTAAATGCAAATCAAGTGGTGTAGTTTCTCTGCTACCAGGATGTTCACCTCTATCTTGGGATTAAGTTGGGGGCTCAAAATCTATCTAATATATATCATCAAGTGACCTAGTTCTGAATGGGTTTCTTAAGTCAACTTGTGAATCTTGTAGAGTTGCAAAGTTTCAGGAATAGAATTAAATATTTGTATTGGTATGACAATAGTTGAATTTTGAGCCTTAGGAGACTTCCTAAGTATGCTTTCAGGATTATCAAATATCTCAGGAGGGTTTGGGTCAGGATAGGCTCTAGTATGAAATCTTCTAGAAGCCACTATGCTATGTTTTCAGACCCAATATTTAGAAAATTTTAACCAAATATGACAATCTATAGGAGGCTAACTGATCTTTAGCAAGGAAAATTTAATCCTCAAAGTTTTCTTAACTAAGTTTGTATGATGTTATGATAGTAATGGGTTTCCCAGTGGAGTATTTACATCTATTTAGGTTTGCGGAGTCACCAAGTGGAAATATTTAGCTCTTTTGTAGGTAAAATGTTTTATGGTCCACCATCACATACCAATCTAAAATTTTTTGGGTTTTCTGAGTTTTTTGTTTTTGTTTTTTTGAAGTCCTATAGGCTATGAGAGTGTCCTAAATTTGTTTCAACACTTAGCTATGGTGATGAGACAAAGAGAGTTTACTCTTATGGATTAGCTAGCTAATTCCTTCAAGGTTTTATAAGGCTCTATGAGAATCCTAAGGGTTACTTAGTTTGTCACTGATTCAATTAAGTCTTATCATGATTACCATTTTCTTCCGTAGTGCTTGAAGAGAGCTAATTATACTGCACTGAATACTGAGTGTTTTTTTTTAAGGATTTTACTCAGAAGTCCCCAGTGGAGTCGCCAGAATGTTATGGTCTCTGGAATTTTGCAAGATTGGAAAATACAAAGTTGCAGAGCCTACATATGAACCAATTTGGGATTCTAGGATCTAGCCTTCCTGAATCTATAGAGGTATCTCTCTATGAGTGCAAAGATAGATTTATATTTAAGGCTTGAAATTTGATATTAGGCTAGTTATTAAGAACAAGGGTTTTTTTTTTTGTTTTGGCTGGGCAAGGATATGATGAAGGTGAAGGAATTCTATATGAAGGGTGAAGGTGTATGTAGGTGAAATAATGGTTCAGCTAATAAGATAGGCAAGGAGCAGCTTTAATCCATTGGGCTATGGAGTCATAAGAGGGTTCAAGCAGCAAGGTTCAAGAGTGGTCCATGGGGCAAGCCATCTATGTCAAAGGATCTCTTTAAGTTGATTTTATGGAGTGGAACAATAAGGAATGGAGTGAGGGAAATCAAACAGATGAAGAACAAAGAGTATCCTAAGATCAAGTAAGTACTTTGAAACTATCCTGCTTTTGGCATGCACTTAAGGAAAGACATAAAAGTAATCTAAGATCAGGTAAGTACTTCTAAAATAGCCTGCTTTTGATGTACTTTCAATAGAAAACATTTAAAACACATGGAATAGCTTAATATCAAGAAAATACTTTTAACTTAGCCTTCTTTCAGCATATTCAAAGGAAAATATTCATGATAAACATAAAAGGTAGTCTAAGATCATGTAAGTACTTTTAAACTAGCCTGCTTTCAACATACTCTTAAGGGAACTCTTCAAAGCAACTGTTGGAGATAAACCAGAGGACATGGCTAACCATAAACTTCTCTAGCTCAGATTTAATTAACAAACTTCTTAAGAACATTCAAAGAAAATATTTCAAGCTACACTCAACAAAACATGGGATAACCAATATTCCTTGACTGATCACACTCTATTGAATTATCTTTAAATAAAAAATCAGCAGAAAACATATAGATAAAGCTTATTAGTGAGATTTAGGGTACTTCAAGATTAGATCCTAATCTATATTTTTTTTTCTTTATCAGATAAAGTGGACAAAATAGAAACAAAAAGAAAATAAAAATTTACAATAAGAAACACATCACCATCGACATAGACTAAGATCCCATAAATCAACTATTTGTATTTGATGTTCAAACTAGTTACAATCTTCAAGTCCAGTGGGTCTCTACAGCTTAAAGCTCATCATATTAGCTTATGTGTGTTTAATTACAAACACAGCTACAGGAGCTTCAGAAAACTTTTTACATGCAATAGATATCTAGAGACCAACCCTTTACAATGTGCTCCTCAAGGATATTTTATAAGGAAATGAGCAGGTGGAAGATTTTCTAGGGTTCAAGTGTTATTAATCTATACTAAATGCAATTCCTATCCTTGAAAACTATGCAAGGCATAAGGCAGGAATGCATTGAATTACAACTCTGTTTGATTTATTTCATTTATGTTTTTTAGGCCTAGAGAACAAAAAATTGACTTTAAGGCCTTTTATTATCTTTATAATAACTTTACTAATAGTTTAAAATATATTCTTTGGTTAATTGTTCAGTTGTCTTTAGGCAAAATATCACTGACTAGGCAATAAATATGCCTTCTTCAATTTATGAAATCTTGTAGGTGGCACTTTGGTAGTTGAAGAAGATATTTTGGCCTCTGATGTGGCAATGGAGGCCTTTCGGATTGATATATCTCTTTGTTTATCTTAAAACATCTTTAACTTGTCTTTAATCTGTGTTTTAGGCTTAATTAGCCTTGATATTTGTTCTCGGGTCTTTGTTCCTTAACATTGCCTTAATCTTTTAAACCGAGGGATTAAAACTCTGATCTTTAGGTTTTGGCATTAATCCATCTTTAACCTTGATTCTTAATTACTGATACCCTTTGTTTCTCTATCTAAGTGGCACAAATGATACTATGCAGTGGAGGGTTTCTGAGATCGAGGGTCGTGAGATCCCTGATAAAATGTGAAATCATAACTCACTGTTCCTTCTTCCTTTGATTTAAGCCACAAAATCATCATTTTGGGCCATTTTGTCACCTGTCTGTGACTATGGAAAAACATAGAGAAAACACCATTAAATCCTACAAAAAACACAACAAACTCATTATAAAATCCTGTCGAATTTGGTTAAGACTACTTCAGAGGTTTAATAGAGGGGATGGAGCTGTGTGAAAAGGAGGAATTTGTAGGAAAAAGGGATAAAAACCCTTGGAGGAAGAAAAACAAGTGCAAATGGAGTTTGGGCATGATATTGAATAAGGGTCATTAGATTAGATCAATCAACATAGATCTACAGTTGATATCCTTCAATGAGGTCGTTTGGAGGATGGATGAAAAAGTAAGTGAATGGGGTAGAGATTGAATGTGGGCCGTTCGATTAGAATAATCAACGGTGGGGATCGCTCAATGGAATCATTTGGGAGAATGATGGAGGGTGATGGCTTGGGGTCGCAATGTAATGAGGGCTATTGGATTAAAACAATCGACGACTGAGATCGACAGATGAAGTATTTCGAGAGAAAATTGGGTGAAACGTGAATGGGGGTGAGATTAAGTTAGGACCATCCGATCTCAGACATAGATGGCTAGGATCAAATTAGGAGTTACATTGTGAAGGGGGGAGTGGTATAGCAGAAAACCATTAGTGGTATTCAAGCGGCGTTTGGGCGGTTTAAGAATTTGGCCAAAAAATAGTGATACCATACACTTGCTGACACCTGTCCCTCCTAATAATGCACATTTCGTGTTTTTTTCTTTCAGGATTAAACTGCAGGCACAAAAAAAATGCGAAACACAATTCTGGCCATCGGATGAAGGGCAGCAGATTCAACGGTGTGGATCACACATGATGGAGGGAAAGATGCATGTGCGGAAGGTGCGGTGGGATCAACGAAGGTTTAAATGTGAACTGTTGGATCAGGGGAATGGACGGCAGAGATCTGTCAATGGGGGAGAATGAGAATGGCATGGTTTGAAGAGCGAAAGTAATGTGGACCATCTGATCTAAAAAGATCAATGGTGGAGATTTGATCGTAGAATCGCATCGGCGAGAGGAAAGGGAAAAGTGGTGATGCAATGTGCCGATGCGATTGAGAGCAGATCGTTCGATCTAAGATAAATCAATTGTCAGGATTGAATCGGTGAGTGTGATGGTGAAGGGATATGGGTGGAGTGTGATTATATCCTAGCCATTGGTTCTTGTAGATTCAACAGTCCAAATCAAATCAACAGATCGGAGGAGAATGGCTCATCGCATCGGAGTTTTTGAGTTTACGATGTGCGATTAAGCGCTGGTGGTTGGATTAGAGGGTGTAATGATGGAAGGTTTATGAGCAGAGTGCGATTGAATCTCAACTATCGGTTCCTTTGGATTCGATGGCTGAGATTAAATCGAAGGATCGCATCAAAACTTTGAAAGGGACAGAAAAGGATTGACCCATGCAGATTTGCGATCCGATGAGCCAATGGTCGTTGATCTGGAAAGATCGATGGCCCAGATTTATTTCAAATTATAACGTCGGTTTTATATTAAAAAAAAAAGGAAAATAAGGTTTCGGAAGAGGTTTTAAGCTCTTTAGCGCCCAATTGTGTGGCTCTGGGTTATGTGAAGGTAGAGGAGATTGGGGGTTTTTAGAGGAAGGCGCTTATCACTTCGGGAAAATAGGATGAACGGAAGCTCAGGAAAGAGGAAGCTTGCAATTGAGATTATGCCTTAGCGTTTGGTCGTAGTATGGGTTGTATGGATAATAGAGCCTGAGGGCTAAGCCGAAAGGGGATTAAGGCTTTAGTGAAAAAATGAAGGTTTTTTAGGATTTTTGAAGGGTTTTTAAGGAATTTTGAGGGTTACGGTAGGGGAGAAAAGGGTTTTTAAACAAAATAAAAGGGGGAAGTAAGGTTTAAAAAGGGTTTTGGAATGGTTTAGAGGTTATATGAAGGGTTTTTGAGGGATTTTATGAAGAGGGAAAAATGGGTGAAAGGAGAAGTGAAAATGATGGAAAATGGGCTCTCTTAAGTAGTTTTCTCTTGGTAAAACAACGGGTTATTTAGGAAAAAGAGAGAAACATCAGTGAAGATTAACTCAAAGAGAAAAGAACATTATAAGACTTCAAAATATGATAGGTTTTCAGAGGAAACTATCTCTTGAAGGCTAAAAAATATTTAGCCACCATTTGGCATGACAAATTTTTATAGGTGGCTAACACCATCCATCATGGATATTCGGGCAGACCCTACTACCTTCTGCAAAGTATCATCCATCTTTGGTAGTGGGTAATTATATTTTAGTGAGGCTCTATTTAGGTTTCTAAAGTCCATACAAAATTAGATTTATCCATTCTTCTTTCTCATTGGCACTAGGTTTCCCACCCATTTTAACTACCTTAGGGGCATAATAATATTTTCATATACCAACATTTTTACTTATTTGTCTATTGCAGGGAGAAGGAGCTAGTTAATCTGTCTCAGTTTCTATTTATGAGGCTTCGATCGTTTCTTTAGAGGAATTTTATGTTGTATGATATCAACATCAAAAAAATTCAAGTCCTGATACAACCAAGAAAATACATCGTTATGAGCTCTAAAGAGATTCAAATACATCTTTTTGAATTTCTCTGGGAATCCTTTGGCCAATTTCATGAAATTTGGATCCTCCTCCAAACTAATTTTATGATCTTCCACATGCTCATTGAGATCTGGCCTGCGAGGGTTGGAAGGCACATCATTTCTATTGGAAGTCCATTCTAGAGGCACAAGACCCATGGGAATAGTATTCCATTTCATTTGGATGAACTTATGCCCAATTATGGTTTCTTCCCAACTTGAGGTATCCTCTCCTGCCACAATATCCTCCTCTTGGTCAATAACCAAATTCGAGAATTCTCCTATAATATCCATAAAATGTTTGATTTTTTTTCATCCTCAAGGAATTTACAATGTTTGACATTTTTTGAGATGGAGGGCCTATATCTGACTTCAATTTGACATTTTAGGATAGGATTATGTGGGGGGTGAAAATTAGTAGCAGCCACAGCTAGCGTATCTACCATTTGATTTTTTTTACGGGGCATGAACTAAATATTTAAGGCCAAGAATTTTTTTTGAATTAAGTCCCATACCTCATTTCTGTAGGTTCTAAGCCATGGATTTTTTTTTTGGGAACTAATTCCTTGCCTACTTCACCACCAAGTCTAAGTCTCCAAATACCTTTAGGCTCTGGATATTCAAATTTCATGCTACCTGCAAACCCAAGAGTACAACTTCATAGTTGGCCACGTTGTTGGTGGCTTCGAACTCTTATTTGGAAGAGAGAGGCATAAATTAACCCTCTCGAAAGATTATTAATACCTTGGATCTATTTCTTTCTCTAGAGTAGGTTCCATCAAATTTTAAATTCAATACATCATTTACTTTTGTCGCTTGTTGATTTATCTATCGCGACACCAAGATTTTAGTTTCCTCTAAGATAAGTATTTTTTTTTCTAACATAAGGTAGGACAAATCATATTCCTTCCAGTATATGGGAGTGTTGGTAGAGCTATAAAATTTGGTGAACATATTCACAAATATCTATTCTCTATACAATCTCCTTTATTCCCCTCCAAAACCGGGAATGGTGGCATGTGTTGGATCAATTTTTATCAAACCTCCAATTTTGGATCCCCGTGACTGGGATAACAACATTCCAAACCTAGCAGGAATATCTTCCACCACAATATCCATCACCACACCTTTTTCTCAGATTTGAGATAATTTCGCAACAGTATATTTTATCATCCCCGAATACATGATTCTCTTAGAGTTGAAAGAGTAAATATCTTTGTAAGTCCGAGTGATATGTAGTCCTAGTTGTTCCATGATAGACAGGGGAATTAAATTATGTGAAGCTCCTAAATCTAGCATGTAATTATGTAATAAGAGGTCATGTACTACGAAGGTGACATAGAAAGTTGGGGTAGAGGGATCTTGTTCTTTTACGTTAGGACCAACTACTACCATAGGTATTTCTTCTTGGAGATTGAGGTTGTCTGGAATGGGGACTGCAGTGGATAGGCACATGAATTGAGACACCTGAGTCTTGTAGGAAGGTTTCTTCAATAACTCTATAAGTGGTACATGAATATTTACTTTTTCTAATTCCTTTTGTATATTTAAGGTAACGAGGCTTATTTCATTAGGTTCCCTATCACATTCAGTTAGGGGATGAGAAGGAAAGGGGGATTTCTCAATTTTGTTGGATTCGAGATTTTTCATTGATGGTTTAGGGGTTGTACCATATTTATGGTCAACCTGATCTAATGGATTCTTTCCCTTGTCCAACTCATTTGACGAGCCTCGAGGTTCGAACTCTTCATTTTTCTCTTACATGCGAAACCTCTTCCTTGAAGATATGAGGTCATACTTATTATGTAATTGATATTGCATGAATTCCATGAACTACCTGCAATAGCTATCAAAATCCTTTTCATATGGGGGAATATCTTGCTCCTCACCATATTCTTGATGCAATACAATTTCACCTTCTTCATTAGAATAAGAAAATAATTGATTCTCTTGTGTAGTTTTAATCTCATTGGTCTGTCCTTCCATCTCTTCTTCCAAGTACAGTGGGGGTTGCATGTGATCTTCTTGTTCCTTCATTTCTATTTGCAACAACAGAAGTGTGGGCATCAATTAATGTGGATTGAATCCTAGATTGGGAATCATTTGATTTTGATGAGATGGAGAACTTTTCCTTTCTAATTATAGCTTTACCAACATTTTATACAAGTTCTGAATCAACTTGTTCATTTCTTCCATCTTCTGTTCTTGAGTTTTCCATTCTTGGTTTGAGGAGTTGGCCTGCTCCTTGCATCTTAGTCTTTCTCCATGATCCAGTTTCCCCTTTATTTTTCCAGTAGAAGTGAAGTTGGCTTCCACTTCCATAGCATTAGTCTGGATATGATCTAGGGATGTTAAATTTCTCTCTCGGAGGGTGAAACTGAATTTGGGTTCGAAAGCTCTAGCAAAGACCACTTTATTTGTTGCTCAGTGAGGCTTTATCTCTATAGGAAGGCTATTGTAAAACTTATTGAACCTCTTAATAAAATCAATGAAATCCTCATTATGTCTCTTTTTCATAGCATTGAACTAAATAAGGATGTATCCATGGTATATTTTCTATCCCCAGTTCAACGTGAAATAATTCTCCATCTCTTCCCAGTCATTGATAGAGTTATCAAGAAAAAATTAAAACCACTTCTGAGCTTTGCCATATAAATACTGGAAAAATATTCTTAGCACCACATCGATGTGCTTAATGTTTAAGTTCTCCACGAAGGTGCATAAATTCTCAATGTGTCTGTTGTATCTTAAGAGACAATTCCTTGGATGTGGAAAGGAATCAATGCTTAAGAAATTTTTAAAAAATGTGTCACAAAAGTAATTATATCAAGTGGTGTACATTCAATCCCTTTGGAAAATAATTCTTTAAAACCCTTAACAATCTGGTATAATGAAGACTCTACAATTCCATTAACTACTAATATCTGAATGGAAAAGAAGAAATATAGAGGAAACTCAATGTAATATGCTATAACACAAAATCTATCACTTTAAATTTCAGAGAGAATTTGTGAAGAGAGACAAAACTAAAAATAATATGTTGTAAACACAGAATCTATTAATTTTAAATTTCAGAGAGAATTCATGGAGAGAGAGGAAACTGGAGTGAAGGAGTGCAAACTAATGTTATTTAACTCTTACTCATAGATGTAATTAGGAGACCAACAACTACATTACTTCACTTCTTTCAAGGAATAAGGAACACAAAATGGCACAAGAAAAACAAATCAACACCAACAGTTGTAGGAAACTTGATGCTTATTTCATTAATTCCTAAGAAAAGTAAGTACAAAATTTTTAGTCTTCCAGAGGTCCAAAACTCAGAACCTCCCTTCTTTCTTTCTGTCTTTCTTAAATACATCATAAATAGTTCATAACTTCTAGAACTTATTGAAACTAGTTTGACTACCTAAATTGTTAAAACTACTTATTACATTGCAATTGAGGACATCACTATAGCTTCAATCTTAACAAACAAAGAAAAGAAATTAAAACTTGAAATATTATTCTTTTTTCTTAATTTGATTTGCTGTTGATGCATCTCCCTAAAGTGATGACGTGTCTCCCTGACATATCAGACATCCTTGCCTTGCATTTCTTCCAGAGTTCAATGTTTGCCTTTTTTTCTTGTTGTCATGTGTTTTCTATTTCTGATGTGGTATTCAAACAGTTCTGAAAAAATGCATCTTTTCCTGACTTGACCTAGCCATTGCATTTCCAACAATGCCACCATTTTCTCCCTTTTCTCAGCTCTGCCTATGCCTATACATTTCAAACAATGTTATCGTGTCTAGTTCAAACCGACTCTACTTCTTATGCTCATGCCTGCAAGATTCTATCTTCTTTGCTCCTTTTCTCTCTATTGGGTCATTTACCTGAGTCCACTTTCTATGTTCATGTTTCTTCATAAAACAAAAAAAATACACATAATCTTGGACCTAAAATAAATTCAAATTTTCCTTTTAAAACTATAGCGTACAAACCTTTATTGCATTTCACATTTTGGCATTTATAACATATTCTTGAGCAACAATCCTCCGAGCTTACGATGTGTGATGTGTGATAAAGGTAGGGATGATGTGGAAAGTGGAGGTGGGGCCGATTTCAAATCACAATTGGTGATATAAAACCTTATCGCACTTCACATTTCAGAATTCATAACATATTTCTGAGCAACATTCCTCCTGAGCTTTCGATGTGCGATGTGCAATAGAGTTAGGCATGACTGGAAAGTGGAGGTGGGGCCGATCCTAAACTGCAATCGGTGATATGAAACCTCATCGCATTTCTCATTTTATCATTTATAACATATTCATGAGCACCATTCCTCCTAAGCTTGTGATGTGCGATGTATGATTAGAATATATTAAATCATAGTTCTAAGCTGCATCGCGCCTGACCCTTGTCACACTTCACATTTCGACATTAATAAGATATTCCTAAGTGCCATTCCTCCTGAGCTTGTGATGTGCGGTGTGCGATAAAGGTAGGGATGATGTGGAAACTAGAGGTGGGGACACCCGACTCCACCCTGTCATGTAATGTTTTGAATGCATCCATCGGCCCAACTCTTGAAATGTTCTTCACGTGAATAATCATGACTCGAACCACCTTCACACCTCTGCACATAATTTTAATACACCAACATATAAATCAAAAATTATTTTTATGGTGTACAAAAATTTCACATTTTCTAACATATATGCTTCTTCTTTTTCCGGGTTTTTTTAGAAATATTTCAAAATAAAATTCAAATGAACCACAACATCTGGCTCCACCTAGGGATAGTTCTTTTTTCCATGAAAGTGCTAAGAATCACAGATTAGTGCCTTATCCATTGGGCATGGAGTCAAATATTTCTTGGTGACATATGAAAAATTAGCAATTCAGTATTTACGATGGTGGAATGCTAAATTTTAATGCTCAAAATAATGCTTCAAATATTGCCCATTCACAGGCAACTACAGAGATTCTCCATCTAGTGCTTCTAGGATGAAATTATTGTTTGATCTGGCTTCAGAAATTCTATACGAAAAATAACAGAGAGGGTCAAAATTACCATGCTTTCATTTATCTTCCCTGCTAGTGTCCCATCTCAGTACTAAATCTCTTGCATGAAAGAGGATTTATTTTTCCTTCCTATCAAAAATAGACTTCATTTTTTCTTGATAAGTCATCAAATTATCTCTAAATTTGTCTTTTTTTTTCATTTAACTCCATCACCATATTAATTCTTCTTACCAGAGCATTAGGTTCTTCATGAGCTTCTTGAAGGAAACAAATCACTGGTTTTGCCAACTAACTAGGAAAAAATGCCTGAGTTCCATATACCAACTCAAAAATTGATTTGCAAGTGGACCTAATAGTAGTTACTTGAACTACCCAAAAAGAAAATTTTAATTTTGAGTCCCAGTCTTTTTTATTTTTAGTGATTTTTTTCTTCAGAATCCTGACCAATGTCTTGTTTGAAGACTCTTCCAATCCATTCCCTTGTGGATGGTAGGTTGTGGAATGATACAAAATTACATTATATTTTTGGTAGAAATTAATGAATCGGGCAGAATTAAGTACCTGAGCATTATCAATTACAATATTGACTTGACAACCAAACCTACTAAATATTTTCTCCTCCAAAAACTTCATCACCCCTTGGTCATTTTCTTTCTTGGTGGGGATTGCTTCGAACCACTTTGTGAATTAATCAGTAGCAGTTATAATCCATTTTAACTGACCACTTGATGTTGGATTGATCTCTCCAATAAAATCCAGTCCCCACTACCTGAAGGGCTCTTTTATGGATACAAGGATAAGAGGTAATGGAGCAAGTCTTTTCTTCTCAGAAAAAAACTAACATTTCTGACAAATTCTGACCAATCTATATACATCTGCAGACAAGGTGAGCCAATAGAAACCTCACTTGAGGATTTTATGGTTTTTGACCTTCCAATTATAATTTCCTCCACTTATAATCTCATGATATTCCTTGATAACCTCAATGGATTCACCTTCAATTAAACACAACAGAAAAATACCAGCAGGATCTTTGTAGTACAACTTTGCTTCTACTATGACATATGGCTAAGATTTAAGCTTGAGAGCTCTATATTTGGTTCTATTCAGTGGATATGGACAAGAAAATAAACACAGGTAATGAGAAATATCTTTATACCAATATGAACACAAATATTTGTATTGACTACCTGTTTTGGGCTTCTTCTGACCTTCTTCGTTGTCAGCTCCATCCACTGGTGCCAAGAGGTTAATTCCCAATACTTGAAAATTTATTTCTATTAGAAAATTTGCTAAACCCTGTCCTTTGATTAACTTGGTGGATTTAATGTCCAAATCATACTCCTGGATTTTAGCTATCCATTTCCCTCTTTTTCCTCCAATATCACTTTGAACCAACACTTCCTTGACAACATAATTAGGTACATAAGCAATTATTTTGGATTGTAACACATAAGTCTTGAAGGATTTGGGTTCTTTAACCAATTCATACACTTGTTTCTCCAAAATGTTATATTTGAGCTTAGCATCTCTAAGGACTTTGCTGAAGAACTCCACTAGTTGCTCCTTACTATCCTCATTTTTCTGCAATAACACAACATCAATAGTACTAGGGGAAGCGAATGAAAATATTTGAAATACCTTTTTATAATCAGGACTTATTAAAACATGAGCTTCCTGGAGTGCTTATTTTATTTTGGAAAATGCTTCTCTTACTTCTTCATCCCATCTCACTTCTGCATTTTTATTCAACATGTCAGTTATATTTCTCACAATCTCAGTGTAATTTCGTACAAATATTCTCAGAAAGTTTATTTTTCCCAAAAATATCTAAATACATTTCTTTCTTCTGGGTAAAGGAATTGTTTGAATTTCTTCCACCCTTGATGGATCAATTTTCACTCCCTATTTTGAAACTATGTGACCCAATAATTTACCTTATTCTAAGGCAAAAAAATATTTCTTGGGGTTTAGTGACAGACAAGAATTCCTGCATTTTTCAAAAACAATTTCCAGATGTTCCATGTGTTCATCATCTAACCCTGAGAAAATAGTCACATCCAGATATATAACCACATACTTGTCACCTATAACCGTTATGTCAATGGCCCTCTGGAAAGTTGCACTTGCATTCATAAGACCGAATGGCATCCTTGCGTACATGAAGGTGCCCCAGGGGGTTATGAACGCTGTCTTTTTTATGATATTCCTTATCAACTACCACTTGATTATATCCAGAGAATGCATCAACCATAGATATCCTGTAAGCTCCTGTCACCTTCTGTAAGACAAAATCCATTTTAGGTAAAGGATAATTATCTTTTAAAGATGCTCTATTAAAATTATTGAAGTCCACACACAATATTATCTCTCCATTTTTCTTCCTCACAGGAACCATATTAGAAACCCAATCCAAATATCTAAGAGGCACTATAAGTTTTTCTTGTAGAAAATTCTTGACTTCCTTTCCAATTGGAGCTAATAGTAATGGATTAATCTATCTGAGATTTTTTCTATGTTGTTTGATTTCTTCTTTCAATGGGATCTTATGTTGTATTATGATTTTATCATACATTGTTAGGTATTCATATTACCAATAAAACACATCCATATACTTCTTAAAAAGATAAATGTATCTTTCTTTACAATTTTTTGGGAACACCCTTGAATAATTTCACCATTTTTGGCTCTTGCCGAGTTCCCAAATAAAAATCTTCCATCTATTCCTCTTGATGTATTTTATTTGAATTAACATCAACCTCATTAGAATCAAATACTATTTTAAGGGGAATTGGTCCTTTAGGGAATATATTGTCTTTCAATTGGATAATTTTATGCTCACCTATTAACTACTTAATGTTTCTTATCTCTTCTTTCTACTCTGTTTGTTCTCCTTCTTGATCTATCTCAGCATCTTCAGAGTTTGCAATCATTTTCAAGAAATTATTTATATTATCATCATATTCAAACACCTTCCAATGTTTCACATTGTCAGGAATAGAGGGTCCATGTTTAATTTGAATCTCATACCTTAACCTTGGATTCATTGGAGGCTTAAAGGTACTAGCTGTAACTACTAAAGAATATTCCAACCTATTCCACTCCCTTAGAATGAACTGAGGATTGAAGGCCTCAAAATAGTTCTCCATCAAATATGAAAATTCATTTCTATATGATCTTAATCTCGGATGCTTGGAATGACAATGATTTTTAATATGTCTTATTATCAATTCAGAGTCCTCGAAAATTGAAATACACTAAACTCCCATCTGTTTAGTAACTTGGAGGCTTAGGATTAAGGCCTTATACTCAGCCACATTATTTGTTGAATAAAATTATAATTTAAAATGAAAATGCATGAGGTTACCTTCAGGTGATATCAGCAAGAATCCAGCTCCTGTGCTTCCTTGCAGTAGTCACCATCAAAGTAGGATTTCCAAATATTTTTTGAGTGCATATCATTATTTACAACTACTAAAGAGAGCTGCTTCTCTTTGTCTTCAACAAATTTTGCATCTTTATGCAACATGAAACATGAAATATCTTATGTTTCTTGACTACAAATAGGGGAATTTCCTTTATCTTTCTTAGTAGTGGTCTTCACGAACATTTTTTCCCTGTACAATATCTTTTCTTCCCCATTAAAAAAATAATGATAGTGTTGAACAAAATTGTGAATTATGGATAAAACACGCTTCCCTAGACAGGTGCTAATCTATAACAATAGGTGAAATACTATACAACTAATTTTCCTAACTAAGAACAGACACATAGAATGGATTAGATGCTTACTTGGAATCCAAGCGCTTCCAAATGATTCCTTCTGTTGCTTCCATTGTAGCTTCAAATTCCAGCCAACTGTGAAAAATATTTCCTGTAAGAATGAACACTAAACAACATAATATAGCAATAATACAAATTTCTATTCAAGTTATTTTTCTAAATCAGTAAGGCATAAACCATATACATCAACTAAGATCTTACAATATGGAAAATCAAAGCCAATACAGATGAATATAGGAAAAATTAAGTTGTATTATTTATTAATGATAGAAGGGGAGGTTACAACCAAATGACTGATTTAGTGTCACCATCTCCAGCAACATCCCAACCTCATCACAATGTAGATATCTCCAACAAATTGTCACTCAAATCAATCTCCTCAATGAAAAATCCACCAACATTTCTCTACACAAATTCTTCCTTATCAAACACTAAGATCTGTGCTCAATTTATAAAGTAGCTGAGGTAGTTTTACAATCAATGAATTTCCAATAATAGGCAAGACATGTTCCCCATATTGTATATGTCAAATGGACACATGGATTCAAATTTTGACGCATGTGAACTCTTTTAGAAGGCACTAACCAAGTGGAGATTCCAGAACAATGAGAATTTCGCTCCCAATGTGACCAACGCGCTCATATATGTCAGGAAGTTCTTTTCAGAGCAAACTTGCATGGGGTTACTTCCATATGCAATGCACTTAGTCCCTTTATAGGCAGCGTTGGTTAGCTCTCATATGATATATTATAAACTTCAAACCTTGGAAACCTTTGAAGATGAAAGTTTTTGATTTATTTGTCTTGTTCTTTATCTTAGGCATATAAAAATTGAAATGTTAGGGGATGATAGATTGTATTGATCCTACAGATGATGCCCAATTAACCAGGTCATTGGGAATGATGACCAAATTGACCTATAACAATTTCCCCTAAAGCATGAAGTTATAATAATAACAACAATATTTTTATTGATATGCTTTAGACTGTGATGAGTTGGAGATGAAGCAGAGTGGCAACCTGCATCAACCTACAATACATTACATCATGATGTATCCTATTTGATCATAATTGTTGAAGTTAGGAATTCCCATGTTTAGCACATAAATAATCTAATAACATGTAAATAATTCAAAAATTTGTCGACATTGGAATGTTGCCCAATGCAGACACGCCTATAGATATAGGCCCATGTTCGGATGATGATTTGTTTGTAGGGTCACTAAATAGATGTTGTGTACAAAAATCGTGAAATCGCAGCCCAGATGGCTGAAACTAGATCCAGGGTCTTCTTATCTCGTTCACTCGATCATTCAGGTACAAGTCTAGCCATGCGAATATATGATTTGTCATCGAAAATGAAAAGACATCATTTGATTACCAACCAATGATGTGAGATGTTGACAAACATGAGAGAACCACCATTAATGAAAATGGCCCTCAAGGTATTGCATTACATTTCGTAAGGCGTGAATAGATGATTTCATGTTGAACGGCAAACAAAATCTTTTGGTCAAAAGTCCAGAAGCGAGGATCTTGTTGATGTTGTCAAAAGCCTCATGGTACTAGAATCTTATGTTTCTAAGTGAAATTCTTGGATATTGATTTGTCATCGATAGGAAGCCACCTTATTGCGAAATGGGAGTTACTAATTTCAGAGAAAAGGGTATGACTTGATATAGAAATTTTCAGGGATGATGGTCATGAGAATAAAGGTTTGAGTATTGCAGAAGGACGAGTTATTCACTAGATGACTTCTCTGGAACATATCAGTGACACTGTGATGAGTTGGAAGCATTGACCCAAAACTGAAGTGAAGTTATGATGAACCATAGGTATGAATGAACCATCAAGATGATTACCCAACCCAAATGGTCACAGACATGGAGTGAAGTAAGTGTCATGTTCAAGAGCGACTTGCTACCATAAAGAATTTTCGCTCACTTTTCCCAAATTTTCCCTGGTCATTTGTCGACCAATACATCTTTATTTTTTAACAAGCTTGAGGAGGATAACATTTTCTTGATCTATAATTCAACCCTTCGGGCGAATAAAGTATCGCTATTTAATAATTTAATGAGTCTAGCGATGAATGAAACTCAATTCTTGCCATGATTGATAAGCCCGTTGCTATTTATGTTTTAACGAGCTTAACGATAGTGATAGCCTATTCCTTTTTCATATTTAGAGAGTTTGAAAAAGTGGACGAAAGAAAACTCCATAAGTAATTTTTCGTAAATTTGTCACTCATATCCAAAAATTTGTAAAATAATATTTGAGAGAACCTCTTTGGTTATGTTTAACCAAGGTATTCATTTTTCGTAAATAATCTATCTCAGTCCATAAAAGGGTTAAACTTATACTGAGTAGATATCAATTAATTTACTTTTACGAGGTCGCAAATACAAGTGCTCAGAAATATTTTCACATTATCAGAGTCTGAAAAGAGCTGAAAGAAGACTCCAGGGGTTCCTTTTTCGCTGTTATAGAAGCTCAAAAAAGAGATAAAAGTGTGCTTCAAATCCTTTTTCGTTTTTAACAAAGCTCGAAAAATAAGGAGAACAAGTATGCATTGTGGTCAAGTCATTCTTTGAAATAAATCTGCATGACTAATTTGTTCATCAGTTGTATATCCTGTTCAGAACAACATCAAATGGATTAAAAATACCTGTTTCATGATAAAAACATAATAAAACTATAGTCATAGCAATAAATTTAACTCGCAAATAATGAAATCACTATTAAAAGTAGTTTCACTATTCATTTTTACCATTCCATAGTTAGCATTTGCATTTTGGATCTCTAAACCTGATTTTTCCCCTGAACTTCAGCTACTAATTGTGATCATTTCTATGGATGGTTTTCATTGCCACTTGATCCAGGTTAGTAATATGAACCTCCTCTTTACTTTAGTATTCATTTCATTTCCAATTTATGCAAATTTTTAGGCTTTTAAAGCCCCTATGGTAAATTCTACCCAAAAAGAGGGCAACACACCCCTGAATGTCGAAACCTGCATTGCATAGCAAGTATAGTGAAGGTTACTTGCATATTCAAAGCATTGTCTCTTGTTATGGAGTGCGTTGGGTGCAATCTAAGTTTTTGATTTTCTCATTATGCCCAAAATTGGCCTAGTTTTTTGCAATGAATGGAACCTAATGGACCTTAAGGTTGTATTTCAGGTTTCCATCAGATTAGAATGACGATTACATGGAGGGAAAGAGAACATGAAGAACAGGATATGATTGTCTTAAATGATCTGGGTAAAGTAAGAGCCCTAAAATATTGTGGATTTCTTATGTACTTCAAATTATCTGGGATGAGACAAAAAATAGAAATATTGGAGTTCTTAATTCGAGCATGGGATCTAACTATAGAGGCGCTTCATATTAAGAACCAAGTGGTTCCTATAACAGTCGAGGATGTGTACTTTCTTACAGGTTAGTCAAGGAGAGGCTTGCCCATTTCTCTCTCAGGGTTTTTTGTTGGAGGAGAGACAGTGAGAGATTATGTTTTGCAACATCGTTATTTAGGGTTAGAGCTAAGAAAATATGGAAAGATAAACATCCGACATGTTAGATATTTTCCCTTGAGAACTATCCTTTTCATGATCGCAAAACTTTCTAGCACCGTTATAATACATGTAGAGAATAGATCATATATGCAGTATGCGCTAGAGTGTATGGAGCCAACAATATTCAACTGGTCTGAAGTTGTTCTATCTCAAATAAAGGAACAACTGAATAAAGCAAAGGGAGGAAGGAAGAATAATTTTAGTTATGGTTCTATCCTTATATCCTTCGTCTTGGAACAGATTCGACTGATGCAGCCACAACATGTGACACTGGATATAGCTAGTTCTAGAGATCCTTGGATGTAGAGATGGGTAGAACTCATCAGTCGGCATGCAGGCCAATCTACCATTGTGTTCTCGACTTTGTTCTTCACCTGGTTCTGGTTATAGGTTGTCACCATTGATGAGGATGCATACACAAGCATTGATTTCTGAGGGGATCCAGATTTAGCATTACCAGAAGGCGCTCAGTGGGGTGCAATAGGTAAGAATGTTTTGACCATGTTTTTTATTTTTATAAGGTTTATACAATGTTTTTTTATTTTGATGTTTTCCCAAGACTAAACTAAGTGTTTGACGTAATGCAGATGTTGGTCATGTTCAACCAGTAGTGGAACTGGAGCGTGAAGTAGATATGCCAGCTGAGAGGGCTATCGGGAGATAAGTCCTTTAGGACCTTGATATGGTTGAGACTCTGACTGAGCTACAGTAGCACATAGAGGGTTTGACCTTCAGGATTCCAGATTGCTGGATCGAAGAGCTTCCTATGCGACTGCAACGACACACTATTGGGGTTCCTAACTGCTAGATGCAGTTACTTCATAGGATAGCTATATATATAGCATGTTACCACGAGCACCACTAGTTTACTTGTGATATTTTTCATACATTTTTAGGTCATATGACCAATGTGTCTTGGGCACAAATTTTTTTAAAAACATATAACTATCTATATATATGATTTCAGTGCTTTCCTATGTTTATTATGCAATCATATTCAATGATGTGAATGTTTTATTTATATATGTTGCAAATGTGTGTCTAAAACTTTATTAGCTAATGAATCAGTCAACGTGTTCAAATTTATGGAAATGTATTTATATTGAATAAAATCAAAGTGTCTTTCCAAAAGTCGAACTCTAAGGAAAAATCTGTGTAATGTTGGAATTCTAACAGTATAAAAACTAGTAAGTTGTAATACCACAAGTTGTGAGTCTAACCTTGTGATAATACAGTTAATACCAAATGAAATGGCATCAGAGAGAAGTTCAATCAATGTGCTATACTCAGCGTTATTGTTCATCGATCTACCAATAAAATCCCTTGAAAACTCACTAAATTGTCGTTCGGAGTGAAAATGGCCCACGCTGTAGAGGATAGATTCTACGTACTACGACTAGAACCATCAGCATATCCAACAAAGGGTTCCGAAGATTTCGACATCTGCGATATATTGTAAAGCAAATTACTAACTTCAAGAAAACTCTGAAAACAAATTAAGATTGTGAATGCAAATCACCAACATATATATACAATATAATACAAAAAATTACTATGCTAAATATTAAGCGTAGTAATGTTTCAAATACAAGCCATTTATAGCCTGTGCCAATGGAATTCCATCGTAATAAACCAACTCATAGGTGCCCTTAGCAAGAACTCTTTTGACAATATAGGGGCCATGCCATAATGGCTCAAATTTTCCTGTACCTATTACATCAGCTTCTTGATCGTAAAGAAATACCAAGTCGCCCTCTGAGAAAATGTGAGGCTAGACATTTTTGTCGTATTGCACCTTTATACATCTCTTATGTGCTTCGTTGGCCAATTGGGCTTCACGACGTTTTTCATCAAGATGGATGAGGTTAAGGAGACACGCTTCTTCTTCTGAGGTGTCAGGTAACAAGTCAATCACGAGTTTTAACGACGCTATTTCACATTGGATTGGTAAGATAGATTCTAGACCATACACCAATTGAAAAGGAATAAATCTAGTTTCATTTCTCACTGAGGTTCGATACGCCCACAAGGCAGAGTACAGGATCAAATGCTAGTTTCTTTTACAAACCCCTATCATTAGTTGAAGCATATGTTTAAGAATTTTTTTTATAGCCTCAACTTTTCCATTCGATTGTGGATAATAAGGAGTAGAACTATCATGTGAAAATCCTAACTTGGCAGTTAATTCAGCCATCATGTTATTGTGAAAATGCTTTCCATGATTTTTAACTATAACCTGTGGGACCCCTAACCCTGCAATAACATGATTAAAGAAAAAAAATGCAGTTGTTTGTCCTATGTTGTTGAATGTAGGCATCGCTTCGGCCCATTCGGTAAAATAGTCGACTATGACAATAATATAACTGTGCCCCCCAAAAGAACGAGGGTTACAAGTCATGAAGTCAATACCCCATTTCGAAAATGGTCCCACAGAGACAACAGGATGCATTGGCACTGGTAGTTTGCGGATTTTGTGATAAAAAAATCTGGCATGCATGACAACTTCTGACCACGAGGATGCAGTCTCGAAAAATAGTAGGCCAAAAGTAACTGGCATGGAGTATCTTCTGCGTGGTAGCATATCCAAATAAATTTCCACCACAAGCCCTATCATGACAATCATTTAACACTTTTTCGGCCTCCTCATGAGTGAGACACCTACTTATAATGGTATCGACACCATGACGATAAAGTGTATCACTGACAATCATATAATCTTTGGCTTGGTATCGAATACATCACTTTTCAGAGTGAGATTTATCAGGTTGAAAATTTTTGGTTTGGAGATAAATGATGAAATCCCCATACCAAGGATCAGATGATCCTATCAGAAATAGAGACTTGTTAGGAATTGATGGTTTCAATGTAGTTGCAGTACTATCAGAGGGAAGGTCATAGAGAAACTCAACCAAAACTAAAGACTTCTTTGACTTGGATTTGATGAATTCCAAATCAAATTCTTGCAAAATGAAAATCCATTTTGAATATTTCCCCCCAGCAATTGGCGTGATAAGATATAAGTCATGGGATTGCAATCCGAAACTATTGTTGTTTTTCTGAGCAGGATATAAGGGCGAAATCTTTGGATAGATTGAATAGCTACCAAGGCAAGATTTTCTATGTATGAACACTTAACTTTTGTATCATTGAGATTATGACTCAAATAATAGATTAGATGTTCAATTCCATTTTCTACTTGGAACAATACCATAGCAATGGTTGTTTTGGTTGCGGCGATATATAGGAAATAATAATTCTGATAATTAGGGGGATACACTAATGATGCTCGGACAAAAGTGTCCTTGAAAAGATCAAAAGAAGCTTGTGCAACCTGGTCCCAATGGAAGGGAACCGCTTTTTTCAATAGTCGAGTAAATCCTTTAGCCATTTCGGCGTAGTTTGGAATGAACCTTCTTAGGAAGTTAGCCTTTCCTTGAAGTTTCTGTATCTGAAGTAAGTTTGAAGGTGCAAGAAAATCAAGAATGGCCTGAACCTTCAATGGTTTGATTTTAATTCCTTATTTTGAGACTACGAATCCAAGCAAACGACCAGAACCAACATAAAACACACATTTATGTGGATTGAGGTGTATTTTGTAGTGTCGGCAGCGTAAGAAAATGGCTCTCAAATGCATCGGGTGATCAGTCTGATTTAGTGAATGTGTTGCTAAATAATATAGATATATTTGAACAATGTGCTTAATGTCATTGAAAGAATAATTCATAGCTCTTTGATAAGTTGCCCCAACATTATTTAAACCAAACTGAAGTTTCTTATAGGCGAATGTGCCCCAGGGACTGATGAATGTTGTCTTATATTGATCATCTGGGAGGATATTGATTTGATTGTAGCCGGAAAATCCATCCATGAACGAAAATATTTCACATCCAGCACAATCATCAATAATATGGTTGATAAAGGGAGTAGGATAGTTGTATTTTTGACAAGAAAGATTCACATCCCGATAGTCGACACACGCTCTAATGGTTCCTTGTTTTTTCATGACAGGAGCGATATTGGAAACCCATTCAGTTAGTAGAACAGGGTATATGAAACCAGCATGCAAAAGTTTTTCAACTTCTGCTTTGATGGCAGTGACATTCTTTGGATGAACAAGACGAAGTCATTGACGCACTGGTTTGACATCAGGATACATATTAATAGTGTGTGAAACTATACTAGTATATATGCCTGGTATTTCCTCATAAGACCAAGAAAATACATCACAGAATTCACGAAATAGAGAGTGATATGATTCAAGTTCTAATGGAGAACAAGATACACTGACATGAATATTTTCTACAATTCCAGGTTTGGTCAAAATTTCGATAGAAATGGTTTCTTCAATATTTGATATATTTCGCTCGGATTTGATTGCATTAATGGGTAAATAATTCGAAAATAAATTTTTGATGGATGGGTGATATATTTCACTAAGATTATTTTCTTCATAATCAAGAAGATGGGAATGATGATGATAATCTTCCCATGGTTCTCCTTCTAACATCATGGCTTCCAAAATATTCTCATCTGTTAAGAACATTGAGGAAAATGGATCAGATGGAGTACCAAAATCTAAGGAACGATCAACCCAAACACTCGGTGACATTGATTTTGGATTTGCTGCTGAAGCCAAACAGATTGATTGCTATTCCAGCTCAATAGGGTTGGGTGGGAGAATCTCATCCAACGTAGAAATATCAGAATCAACCGTACTCTCCCTTAAGCTAGATAGAGTGGAAGAGATCATGTAGCAGGTCTCTATACTTGCAATTTCTTCCGACGTCGCAAGTAGCGGTAATGTAAAGGTTCCCATAAGAGTGGAATCCTTTAAGAGTCCTAGACTAACATTTTGAAGTTCTAGTTTGGGTATGTGAACGAACATAACACTTCTAGTTACTTGCGAAGAAGAGGAAAAGAAGGATAGTTGATTAATGACTTTGATTGTACCTTTATGTGGAAAGGCAATCATTCTAAAGTATGTAGAAAAAATTGCAGTTGTTGCATATACCCATGGCCTTCCAAGTAAAATATTATAGTCAAGGGGTCCGTCAAAAAACTCAACATCAATATTCACTATTTTTCCCCGTACTTCAACATGCAGGTCATTAATAATGCCACAAGGTTTATATGTACATCTGTCAAATGCCTTCAACGTCGTTGATCATTGTGATAAGTGCGGCGAGCCAAGTGACTTCCAATAATTTAGAGACATAATGCATGTAGATGCTCCCTCATCAATAATAGTGTGATGAAAAAGATGATTGAGAGCATTTACCTATATGGAGAATGCCAATTCTACTAGTAATTGTGGCACATAACCTATATGATTAAAGATGACAAGATTAGAATCAGCTAGATCAATTCCACCAATAGCCGACAATAAAGCCTGTTTTTGGGAGAGAAAATTTTGTGATACCTCAAGAGCAGACATAACTAAAGGGGATTGAGCCAAATCTTCAACTATATTATAATTTTGTGCAGCTCTTGCTCGAGGATTATATGTCGATTTATGAATTACTCCCTTTGATGGCTTGATTGTCAATTCAGGAATAGCAGTAGCTAGTACTGATTCCATAGATGGATTTGTTGTCGAGGTAGTAGGTTGATCAGTGGCCTGACTACCATAATATTCATTATGCATTGACACCAAAATATTTTTTGAATTTTTTGTGGTAGATAAAATTAACACTTGGAAACCAGGAGCTAGATTCGTAGCAACCATGTTTGTGTCTGGATTTGGAAATGGGTTTGTAAACACAGCTGACGCATGGGAAGTCTTGATGATTTTTGAGACTTCAGCGCAGTGAGGAAAATCTCTAACAAAGTGTTCCTCATTACATTTTATGCATGGATAACGAGGTTTCCTAGGTCCGGACGATTGATCAGATGATCTTTCCTGAGGGTTAGAAGTTTGATTTTCGTTAGATTTCCCCTTTTTATTACTATCGGGTTTCTTGTCACTTTTTCCTTTGTCAAATGACACGGCATTGATTTCAGAAGTAGGATTAGGATCAGATGTAGTAGTGTGATGTGTGCTTGTAGTGCCTATCAAGCCATCTCTAGTATGAGAGTCCTTTAATTGAGGAGGAACAATAAAATTAGATCTCAACATGTTATGAATTTTTTCATAGAGCGTGCTAGACTCAATATAATTAAAATCTAAATATTAGACACAAGAGATAACTTGATATTCTATGATGATGCCACCCTTATCCACATCCTCAGTTATAGATGGTAATAAGGACTTAATGAACCATTCAGCAAGGAGATGATATGGAAGAAAGGTCTTAACCATTCGACGATGATGACAAAAATCACGAATATGATCAGAGATGTGAGTAGCATTAGTCTGTTTGAAATTGGTCAAGAGTTCTGTTCCAGTTTGATATCTGATGGGTAACTAGAAATGAGTCAAAAAGACAACAATTAGGGCTGTGAAATTATCAAAATAAGCTTTAGGTAATTCAATGTACCATTTTGCAGCCAGACCTGTGAGCATACGCTGAAAAAGACGTAGTCTAAAAGAATCATCATTCAGGAAGTTTGATGAACACCATAAATGATAAGTCATAACATGAGTCGACGGATCTTCTCCAGGGTTTCCATTGAACATAGGAATATACAAGGGTAATTTGTGAGGTATCACCAGCCACCAAGGAGCATAATTAATTGGATCATTAGTTAGCTGATTTAAATATGGTAACTCTAAAGTTGCAACAAAGGGAGATTTTCCATTAAGGTCAGGTTGAGCATAACCAGGGTAAGATGGAATTACTTGAGCAACTGGCCTTTGAGCACCAACATAAGGAATCTACTATTAGTAACCCAAATAGGGGTTGTTTTGAAAAGCAAACGCTTGAGGATTCTGTTGACCAAAACATAGATATGATACTTGTTGAAATAAAGTTTGAGGCATTTGCGCCTGTGGCTACCAAGGGGTCTATCCACGAATGTTATAACCCAAATTAGGATAACTTGGATTTGGTTTATAGGTATAACCAGGTTGCGGTTGTGACATCCCATAAAATGGTAAACCAGCTTGTGAATAGATGATTCCAAATACAGGTTGTTGTAAATTAACTGAAGGATTTTGAGTCTGTGGACCCAAAAATTAATGGTATTCAGTTGAAGGACCCACTTGATAAGGTTTTACAACATTTTAATTCTGTAACAAGGGTAAATATGTATTAAAAAGTGATAATGATGTGGGTGTAATAGGTCAAACTGGTTGATATAAGTGTACAGTCGTTTGTGGTTGGATAGGCAGAGTGGGCTGTCATTGACAAACATTCATTTCGACATTATATTGAAAAAAAAGTGACAGAGTACTATCATATTGGGTGACCAAAGGTTTCCCCCAACATGAGGAGGATAATAATATAGAAAATATTGCTCTCCAAATGCTGGGAGTCCATTTGATATGGTACTTGAAGGAATAGACCCAGAAGGACTGGCTTGATATTGCCCTGAAGATGTGTATAATGAATCAAGTCGTTCAGTACTCACTATAGGATTACCAGTTAAAATACTGGATGATGACATTGGTAAAGTCCATGGATTTGAAGATGCACCAGAGAAAATTCCAGATAATAATTTTTAACCTGATGGGACCAAAGGGCCACCGTGAAAATATGACTTTGGTGAAATTGTAAGCATCGACGAGGTAGCTAGGGTGGGAGATGACGTAATTGGGATAGATGGCCCAACCAAAGATGTTGGTTCAGTCATGGTTACTTGACCAAATGCATACCCTTTTGAATCGATGAGAGTTTGGAAAGGAGCAGGATCAACAAAAGTAGATGGTGTCGATTGAGAAAAAGACTCGTATAGGTAAAGGTCCTCCCAAAAATCGGTTAGAGTTAAGGGTGTATCGTCTTGTGGGATTTCTTCAATCGCAATTAAACTAGGTGGAAGTGTTTCATCGTCAAGCCCAAAGTATATTTCAGGTGGTTGACTGTGTGATATGGGAGATTCAATAGCTATAGGAATTTGTAGGATGACCAAAGTAGGAACAAATTCCAGTTGTATGAATTTAGGATTAATATGTTCTAGCAATGAAGAGACAGGATCTAGATTAATTTTTGGTTGAACAACGTTGGGTCCAGGAGGTATGGTCTCACTAGTTTGATGGATCATGACCACAGGTGGCTCTGAAGACTCCGTTTCGACAACAGTAGATGAACCGGAATGTGTAGAAACAACTTGAGCTAACTCTGGTTTATCGAAAGATGATGTTTCACCAGAGGTATGAATTGTACTTGATTCAGAAGATCGTGATCACCTTCACCTACTAGAAGTAACTTCTGGTGGTAAAGGTGGTTTTAACGCTAGTCTATGCGAACGACTGGGGAAAGGATTTTTTTTCTTACACGATTACTGATTTATTTTAACCAAAAACAAATAAAAAAAATAAAAGGGTAATGCTAGGCAAAAGGGTTTACCAAGAAACTGTGAACTGCAAAATACCTCCTTGCAAACCAAGAAGTACGGGCATGAAATCTCCCCGAATGTTGTGTTTAGTGTAACACAATTTACAAGGCGGATGAATCAATTCACTATGGATGGATAGCACCTAAAATTTGCCCTCCCAAATATACCTAAAGGTATGTGGAGGCCCAAGTCCGTATTAGCATTGTCTGATGTGAAACCGCACAGTGAGAGCACCCCCTTATACTTATCGTACTGTAACACCGCCCGATATACCCGAAAGTACATGGACGAGCTACGATATACTTATGTACGTGGAGTGATGTATCACACTTGGAATGTATCATAAACAAGTTAACGACAACTGCTATGTTTTACGACGTCGGAACACATCTCTAGCCTAGACCTTCTAAATGTTATCATTATGGTTCCAATGCTTTGTTAGGTAAATTGAGATTAATTTTATGTTGATCTTGCTAAACAATTTTCCTTTCAAAGGTTCACCATGATGATGTATTGGAAAATTTCTAAAATGCAACTAATAATGATAGGAAATCTTTCACTTTTAGTTTTTCAATGAAAATCCTAGCTATTAGAGAGAAAGAGCAATCAATTTGCGAGCAAACAAATTAGAGAACACAAACTAAATGTAGATTTCCTAATTGTTCCTTTTTGCAAAACACACAAACCACTACATGCAAATGCATATTTTTCTTTTCAGTTCTTTTAATGTTATGAATGTAGAAAAGAAAATAAGTGCACTAAATGAACAAAATCAAATGCATTTTACTTTTGAGAAATGACGAATATAAACAACAATTTCTCTTTTGAAGGAAAAAATATGAATAAAAAAACAATTTCTCCTATCAGGAAACGAATATTTTATGAAAATTTCCCTCTTGAAAAGAAAATGGATCTAATGCGACAACAAAATACTTTCAAATTAAATTGCCAATGATAAAGAAAAATGCTTTAAACAAACATTTAACAAATTTTCTTTCAAAGGAGGAAGAGGTAGATGAATTCACTGGTCAATATGAGGCTCAGAATTTTCAAAGCACATCAGCAAACAAAATGAAACAAACTGCAAAGAAAAATTCAAGGGAATTTGGATGGCTTCAGGAGGCAACGCAGTCTCTAAAGAGAGATAGTGCTTTGCAATGCAAACCTGCAAGGGAGACAATGCTATGCAAAGCACTATGTCCTGTCAAAGAGTGCGTTGGGCGTAGTGTAGAAAAAACAGAGTTTTTTAACACACTTCTTTTGCAAATTTGGATCTCAAAAAGACTAATATTTGTGAGTAACAACTACTGGGTGAATAAACAGAGAAATTCGGAAGCTAAAACACCTAGGATAAAGAGTAATCTCCCCAGTGGAGTCACCAATTTGTTGGACATAATTGTGAATTATGGATAAAACATGCTTCGCTAGATAGGTGCTAATCTAGAACAACAGGTTAAAGACTATACGACCACTTTTCCTAACTAAGAACAGACACACATAATGGATTAGATGCTTACTTGGAATACAAGAACTTCTAAATGATTCCTTCTATTTCTTCCGTTGTAGCTTCAAATTCCAGCTGGCTGTGCAAAATATTTCCTACAAGAATGAACACTAAACATCATAATATAGAAATAATACAAATGTCTATTCAAATTATTTTTCTAAATCAGTAAAGCACAAACCATATACATCAACTAAGATCTTGCAATATGGAAAATCAAAGCCAATATAGATGCATATAGGGAAAAATAAGATGTATTCTTTATTAATGATAGCAGGGGAGGTTACAACCAAATGATTGATTTAGTGTCACCATCTCTAGCAGCATCCCAACCTCATCACAATGCAGATATCTCCAGCAAATTTTCACTCAAATCAATCTCCTTAATGAAAAATTCACTAGCATTTCTCTACACAAATTCTTCCTTATCTAACACTAAGATCTATGCTCAATTTATAGAGAAGCTGAGCTAGTTTTTCAATCAATGAATTTCCAATAATAGGCAAGACATGTTCCCAATAATGTAGATGTTAAATGGACACATGGATTCAAATTTTGACACATGTGAACTCCTCTAGAAGGTACTGGCCAAGTGGAGATTCCAAAACAATGAGAATTTTGCTCCTAATGTGACCAACGCACCCATAGATTTCGGGAAGTGCTTTTCAGAGTAGCCTTGCATGGGGCTACCTACATATGCAATGCACTTAGTCCCTTTAGAGGCAGTGTTGATGAGCTCTCATATGATATATTATAAACTTCAAACCTTGGAAACCATTGCAGATGAAAGTATTTGATTGATCTGTCTTGTTCTTTGTCTTAGGGCATATAGCAATTGAACGGTTAGGGGATGATGGACCCTATAAAGTGGTCCTAGAGATGATGCCCAGTTAAAAAATTCATTGGGAATGATGCCCAAATTGACCTATAACAGATAGCATAATTGAAATATAATTTTAGAAGACCTCCCAACTTTTCTCCCCAAGATCTTGAGAGGAGCATTCGAAACCTATTTGGAATGCTAGAAACAACTACATCCATGACTATACTCTTTTCTAGAATTAGTGCCAAAGAAACTACTACATCTTTAATTAACACAACACATTCACCCTTTTGGAATCAAATGAATACAGATCCCTATAAGGTTTTGTAATCTGCAAGTTTAGTTCCTTCATAACAGATAATGCCATGAGATTATGGGATGCTCCTGAGTCCAGCATATGATTATGGAGACTAAAAACATGAAGAAACAAAGAAATATAGAATGGTGGAAGAGAAGGATATACTTCTTATACATGAGGACCAAAGGTGACCATTGGCTTCTCTTTTTGTAAGTTCACCATGTCACTTATATCTTCAATCTGTGTGAGATTAATAAATTTTTAAATTTATTTCTTGTAGACTGGTATTTTAGCTAGTTCTAGAAGAGGTACCTAAATTTTTACCTTCTCCAACTCCTTTTTCAAACATAAATGATGATTTTGTTTAACATTATTTTCAGGTTCTTCTTCACTCTTTCTAGAATTTTCCGTTTGTTTAGGTATAGGAACAACTCTCTCCAAAACATTAGTATCAAGTTATTTTCTCTAGGAAGGTTCACCCTACTGCACATATGTTCTATTAACTAAATTTATAGGTTGCTTTCCATTACTGAGTTGTTTTACAGGGTCCTTTTGTTGTGGAGTCACCATTGGAGGAGGAATAGAACCTTGTTGTTCACTGTAATATTCCCATTTTAGCCCATAGCTAAATGGAATATTAAAAAATTTCTTTCATCTCCTAGAAGCTTAATAAATGGGTAAGGCAACCCATTATTATTGAAGACATGAATAAAATCCCTCATAATGTGAAAGGGATCATCAGAGTAGCTTGATTTTTAACCCTCAAGTGTGAAAGGGGGAAATTCATGAAGACAAGGTCAGGTTTTACAAAGTCAATAGTGCTGCCATAGGAGGAGTGGCTTACTATAGAAGACAGTGCAGTGTGCATGAGGAAGAGGATATATGGTGGAGGAAACCCTAATGGATGGGGCCCATGGAGAGAGAGCTTTCACTTTTTTAAAAGGAGGGCAAGGCAACCATTGTTTCTCATGCTTTGATTATTCATTTCATGTCTATTCAGACATTGTGCATTCTTTTGTTCTTTAGCAAGAATTGTCGAGGAATTCATATTTAGGATTCCTTCACCTTCTTGAGAGGCCTCTTGAAGGATTTTTATTCATTATCCATATCTCTTGGCTCAAGGCCAAAGCTTCTCCTTTCAGATACTATGTTGTTTCTGCTCAAATATAATGCAGTGTTGCTGGGGTGTTGCAGTGGAGGACACCATATACCATTTCCTTGGCTCATCTATCAGAGGAGGGAGCTTTTATTACTTTCGAAGGTTAGTGAGGGAGATCGAGGGGCATATTGCAGATAATTAGCATTAGGCCAATCATTTCTCTTCACCAACAACACAATCCCTTCTCTAGACTGTGGAGTACTAAAAAGGTATGCTTTTGATCATTATTTCAGTGGCTTTTTAATAGAATTTTTGAACCTTTTTGTGTCATGAATTTGGGAATTAATAAGTAACCATAAAAAAACATGTGAGAATCGATATACAAGACTTAGCCACTGATAATGGTTATTTTCTATACAGGAAAAGGAGAAAACAAGGGATTGTCGTTCCAAAGGGAAAGACAAAGTCGAGATAACTGTTGTCTCTCTGGACGAGAACCGAACGCAAACAAAGAGAAACAGATCAAAGCAAATCGGCTCGGAAAAGGAGGAGAGGACACCAGCTCAGCGCAAAAGAAAAGACAGGATGAAGAGTTAACAGTTTGGCGAATCCCTCAGGATCTTCGATCCTGAGGAATCGCTGCTTTATTTACCTTGTCACTTGGACATCTCCGCCATCGTTTTTATATAAAGAGACAGCACTGTTAGATAGATGGATAGATATAGAGATGAAGAATACGTTTTTATGTAATTTCTGTAAACATCAGCTTTGATTATTAAGTTTCGTTGAGAACTGGTTCAATGTATTTTTGACCGATGCATTAATGAAAGGTTGGTGATCATTTCATCTCTGCGACTGGATTAACTTCAAGCGGTGTATCCTTGGAGGCTAAGGGCCCGGCCCCGAAGGACACTTTCTTCTGTACCATTACGACTTTATTTCTGTGTGGTTTGTTTATTATTGTTATTTGGTAATTTGATATGCTTTATAAGTTCATATTACATGCTCTGTTAAAGATTGAATCATTGAGGTTTTTGCAGATAGAATCGTGTGTTGACTCCGTATCAAGTTATTAATCCTTTCAAGAGTTCATTGCATGTTCTTACTGTTATGTTACAGAGTTGTCATACTAAACGTTCGTGTTGTGTGCGTTTCTAATTTATCAGTACTGTTCCATAATTCATTAATCGTTATTGTTGTTCCTTTAGTGTGATTTGTGTGAATTTCCTTTAGAGTGAAAGAATGTTATTTGATTGCAAAGAGAGTATTTGAGTTAATAGATTAAGTTTGGTTACAATCCGCGGGACTTAGTTATTTCAATTGCTGTTCCATTTTAGACTTGTTGTTCTATTCTAGAATTGCTGTTCAATCCTTTATTCGCATTGCTGTTCCATTTACTTGCAGTTGTTGGTTTGGTGTGAGAGATGATCTAAAGCTGTAGTGAGCATTGGCAGTCACTGTCTAGCTCCCAGGCTCGTGATCTATGCTCTAGTTTCCTTTCCATCAGTTTCCGAAGGGATGGGTTATCACTGCCGAACCCTTGACTGATAAACTGTTGAGTTTTCTGAGTGTGTGATTTATTCTTTGAAGTAATTTAGTTACAAGCAAGCATCCGTTTACTCTTGTATTTCTTAAGCACTGTACTACTAGCATTACTCTAACAAATGATAGCCTCGGATTGAGTCACTCTTTGTAATAACAAAACGCTCCCGGATTGACATATTAATGTGAGGTAATTAGAGGTGAAAGAGACCCTTTTTATAGCTCTACATTTTGGCGCCGTTGCCGGGGAAAGAGTGTAGCCATTTGTCTTTTTCAGAGTAGTGTACGAGCCTGCTAGGGAGGATTTGGATCCTAAAAACGGAAGGTAAGAACCTACGTGCGGAGCATGTAAAAGGCCTGCTCCACTATCCGCTTTCCTAACAGATTTGTTTTTGCTTTGTTTGAATAGAAGTTGGTAGTTCATTTTTTTGAGTGCATGACTAAGCAGAAAAGACCAGAAAAGAATATCAAACCCCCATCCAAGCCTGAAAAAGCTAAGGGGCCAGTGACCCTTGGCCGAACGACCTTTATAGACGAAATCTATAAGAAAACAGAATCTCAGCCATCAGTAGGCCTCAAGAAAAACATTCCTAAGCCGCCTACTAGTTCCCTTCAGGCCACAGGATCACCATCTGTAGCCTGCGCTGAGGTGCATAGTCAAACTGAAGAGCAGGACTTTCAAGAAATTGAAAATTCTACTCCGAAATTATTGCAGGAAGGGAACTCTAGCAACTTTTGTGAGGGAGAAGGAGAAACAGGGGAAACCAAGGAACCAAAATCCCCTATTGAAACGAATCAGCCATTAGATAGCCCAGATAAGGGGAGTGCTGCGAAAATCATTGGTGAAGGAACTCAATCTCCTCAGACACCTGGTATTCCCATTATTCCAGATAAAGGAATCGCTATTAAAAAGATCCCTGTCAAAACTGTTCCCACTCAACCTAGGAATACCCTCCTAGATATCCCAGAAGGTTATTGGCATATATTCGATCCCATGGCTCAAAACCAACCAAACGCTCAAAACCAGCCAAATACTCAAACCTCTACATTACAATATCCTATAGTGGATTCTGCAGCAAATGCACCCATGAAATCTATCCCTCTTCAGCATATCCCTACATTTCACGGACTCACATCGGAAGATCCAGATGCATTCCTATTCGAATTCGATGTGTTATGTCGAGGGTACGATTACACCACCGATCCCCAAAAATTGAAATTATTCCCCTCTACATTGAAAGGGGCTGCTTTAAGATGGTTTATGGGGCTAGGTGGCGGGGTCATCAACAATTGGGATCAAATGAAAGAATCCTTCTTAAAGAAATATCAGGATTATTGTAGGTCTAGAGAATTAAAAGACGAAATATTTCAAATGACAGCCAGACCAAATGAAACATTAGAGGAGTATGTGGAACGGTTTCAGTATAATTTACAAAGATCTCCTTATGCATCGCTACCTTTACCTGATAATGTGTTAAAAACTGCATTAATGAGGGGCATGAAGGAACAATGGATTGAAACATTAAACATTATGGGCAAAGGGGATATTTATCAAGAGAGTTTTGCTGACATTATTGATTTGTGTATCAGGAGTTCGAGAGGCAGCACAAGAATAAAGCCGACAGAATATGATCGGTTTGCAAGAGATAACAAAGTATCAGCAGAAGGAGTAACACGCGCAGAAATTGGAAATTTATTAGAAAATTTTAAAACTGATATTATGGGGACACTAACTACACAACTTGATATGGTGCAGGCTAAACAGAAGCAGCTGGAGGCAGAACAGAATATGGCAATCTTCTGCCCCTGATGCAGAAAAAAACATAGCCACAAGGAGTGTCCATTGGATAAAGTCCAAACATGCGCCATCTGTACAAAAGATCACCTTACGGAGAGCTGCCCCTCACTTCCTGGATTGAAAGCGGTATATAAGGAAGCGGAAGAAGAACCAGAATCGGTGAATTCGATCAACCAGCGCCGCCAGTGGCAGCCGAGACAACCTGGTATGTTTCCGGACCCAACCTCTTTCTTTCAAAACCCACAGTATAATGCTCAACAATATGGTATGTGGCAAAATCAATCTCAACCCCCATTTACAAACTGGTCACCACAAACGTTTCCTTCTTCAAATCCATGGCTGAATCAAACAAGCCAAACTAGTTGGCCGAATTTACCTTATACTCCACCATATTGGCAAAATGGCCCATACCCTTCACAGTGGACTCCCTCTACTTCACAAAGTTCACCCTGGCAGACAAGCTGGCAAAGACCGATGTACCACCTAGCTGGAACTATTCCGCTCCCTCAACCTACTTTGCCGGCTTTACAACAAAATCCCCAGTCTAACCTGAGACCGCAACTCCCAGCCCAACCCGATCCCAATCCAAATAACAGACAGGTCCAATCTATCCAAATCATAGAATCACCAGAAACAGGACCTGACTTGAGGGAGTGCAATGACCTTCAGTTAAGATCTAGACGTATAATTGAAACTGAGGGAGATAAAACAGTTCATATTGAAGATCAGTTACCTAGAGAACATCAATTACAACAAGAGGATGTAAATAAGCAACAAACTCATAATCAAGCAACCACATCCTCTCCTCCGTTCCCAGAACGATTAGCCATACCTCGATCCATACAATATCCTGACTTTGACATTCTGGGAGAATTACAAAATCTGTACATAAAAATTCCATTCCTCCAAGCCATTCAAGACATTCCCATATACGCAAAAACTATCAAAGAATTGTGCATAAAGAAACCAAGGAGGAATATAACAAATAATCCAAGAGTCCAAGTAGTCGGTACTTTATTTGATCTATTGTCTGGAAGAGAAACACCCCTTAAATATGAAGACCCCGGGAATCCAATTATAACTGTTCAAATTTATGGTCAGACCCTGTCTAATGCCTTAGTTGATCTAGGGGCTGCAATTAATATTTTAACAACCACAACTTGCCAAAAGCTCGGCATTACATCTGTAGAACCCACCTCCACTCTGTTAGAATTGGCTGACCGATCTGTGGTTAGACCAGAGGGTACTCTGCATGATGTCATGGTCTCTGTAGAATCCTGGGAGTATCCAACCGATTTCCTGATAATTAATCCAAAGACCCGACTTGATGGACATCCACTAATTTTAGGTAGGCCTTGGCTTGCCACTGCCGATGCCTACATTGGCTGTCGGCAGGGAAATATGACCATAACCAGAGGACCGAATAGCAAAAATTTAGTTCTATATCCTCCGGCGCAGCCAAGTGTCACAATGATTAAAACTAATAAACACCCTGTATCATACCTTACTGATAACATCAGATCTCCATTAACTATACAAGAGGCACTCGATTTCAAAGATCAAACAGAAGACGATGCCATTAATAATTTCATTACTCAAATTGAACCTCGCACACAGTGTCACATGATAGAAGCAGCATTTGATAATGAGTTGGAAGAAGATCCTCTGAAAGATATTCATGACCAAACGATACCTGTTACTTCTGTTGCAAATAGTAAAACTGTGGAAATTGCACCGGGGAAAACTTTAAACATCAATGCTAATCTCACACCTGAACAAGAAACAAAGCTCATCCATCTGTTAACAAAATATCAAGAAGCATTTGCATGGGATTACCCTGATATGAAAGGAATTGATCCCCAGTTATGTACACACCACATTTATATAGAAAAGGATGCCAGACCTGTGCGTCAGCCGCAAAGGAGACTTAATCCCCATCTAAAAGATGTCGTAAAAACTGAACTTCAGAAGCTTTTAGATGTGAATTTTATCTACCCTATTTCTAATAGTAAATGGGTCTCTCCACTTGTGGTAGTACCAAAGAAGAACGGGAAATGGAGAATTTGTGTGGATTATAGGGAACTAAACAAGGCAACACAAAAAGATCATTTTCCTCTTCCTTTCATAGATCAAGTATTGGATACTTTAGCAGGGAAGAAGTTCTTTTCTTTCCTGGATGGCTTTAGTGGATACAATCAGGTTCAGATTGCCCCTGAAGACCAGGATAAAACTACCTTTACTTGTCCCTGGGGAACATTTTCCTATCGAGTTCTACCTTTTGGCCTATGTAATGCTCCTGCCACATTTCAAAGGGCCATCCTTAGCATTTTTGCAGATTTAATAAATGATGGACTTGAAGTTTACATGGATGACTTTACACCATATGGAGATGATTTTGATCCGGCTCTAGACACCCTAGAAAAAGTCCTACAACGCTGCATTGTTACCAGGCTTTGCTTAAGCCACGAAAAATGTTTTTTGATGATGACTGAAGGACTTATCCTAGGACACTATGTTTCAGCAGCCGGCATTCAGGTAGACCCGGCCAAAATCCAAATACTTTTGCTTATTCCCACTCCTACTACTCAAACAGAGGTACGCAAATTTCTTGGATTTTCCGGTTATTATAGACGATTCATAGAGCATTATTCGCACATTGCTGCTCCTTTATATGCACTAACTGGTAACGTTGATTTTCTTTGGACAGACAAATGTGACCGTGCTTTCGAGGATCTAAAGAAGCTTGTATCCACAGCCCCAGTCCTTCGAGGACAAAACTGGGACCTACCATTCCAGATATCATCTGATGCCTCAGATACAGCCATTGGCGCAGTCCTTGGGCAGGAAGAGGATAAAAAACGATACGCTATCTATTACATCAGCAAAAATTTATCCCCTGCTGAATTGAATTACACTGTTATTGAAAAAGAATTCCTAGCTGTAATACATGCTGTCAATAAATTTAGACATTATATTACAGGCTATCCTGTTATCTTGTATACAGACCATTCTGCTATAAAATATTTAGCAAATAAGCCTGTCACAAATGCCAGAGTAACTCGATGGTTAATTTTATTGCAGGAATTCGACATCACAATCAAGGACCGGCCTGGCAAAGAAAACCCTGTAGCCGATTTTCTTTCGAGAATACCAAAATCAAGCGATGCAGCAGCAGTGGAAGATCAATTTCCGGATGAGCACCTGTTTGCTGTTGCCGTTAAAACACCCTGGTATGCTGATGTTGCCAACTACCTCGCAGTAGGTAAATTACCAAAACATTTAACTCCGAATGAGCGCAAGCAGGTCATTCAGAAAAGTTCTCGATTTCGTGGATTGGAGGCTATTTGTTTCACACAGGAGCAAACATGCATATCAGGCGATGTGTTAGAGAGGATGAAATCTTTGACATCCTAAAAGCTTGTCACGATGGACCGTGTGGGGGGCACTTCGCTGAGCGTAGAACTGGACATAAAGTATTGCAGACAGGATATTACTGGCCTACGATCTTCAAAGATGCAAAGAAGTTTGTCCAAGCCTGTGACAGCTGCCAGCGAGCAGGACGACCTGGTCAAGCTGATGAGATGCCTCTAAAACCACAGTTAGTCATCGAACCATTCGAACGGTGGGCTCTTGATTTCGTTGGACCCATCAACCCCTCATCAAATCAGAAAACATATATTTTGGTGGCAACAGAATACGTCACCAAATGGGTTGAGGCAGAAGCATTGCCAAGAGCCACAGAGGACTCTGTCATACAGTTCCTGTTCCTTCTATTTGTTCGTTATGGCCTTCCTAGGGAAATAATTACAGATGGAGGACCACAATTTGTTGGGCATAAATTAGGTGCAACACTTAACAATTATCATGTCCAGCATAAGATCACTACTCTATATCACCCACACCCGAATGGGCAGGTAGAAAGTAGCAATAAGATAATAGAATCAATCCTAACGAAAACCATTGCATCACATAGGCGTGATTGGGCTACCCGACTACCTGAAGCACTCTGGGCCTATCGAACCACATGGAGGAGCACCACCGGTTACTCACCTTATCAACTAGTGTTTGGAAAACAACCCATTTTTCCCATAGAATTCGAAATCCAAACATTACGGACAGCACAGGAAGTTGGCCTAGATCTAAGCGAGGCACAACTCAATCGACTACAGCAGATCAATGAATTAGATGAAATTCGGCTCTCTGCATTACAAAATACAACATTGATTCAACAGCAGCGAGCCAAATGGCACGATGCGCTCATCAAGAACAAAGTCTTCCACGAGGGAGACTGGGCTTTGTTATACGATTCTCGGTTTCAGGACTTCCCTGGAAAACTTCAGACTCGATGGTTGGGACCATACGAAATCCAGAAGGTGCATGAAAATGGAACCCTTACTCTAATCACCATTGACGGTTCTGGATATGCATTCAAAGTAAATGGCCACCGAGTCCGTCTCTATCGTAAACCACTCACTCGGGAATCCTTCTGCCAGCAGCTATGCCGAGACACTGATATGGAGATCTTAGGAGAGGAAGAGAAATCTTCCTCACCTGTAATTCATTAAGGGTTCATTTCTTTTTGCAATTTGTACATAAGTTCTTGTTTTTTTTTAGTGGTTCTTGTACATAAGTTTGAATTAAATATTTTCTTGTCATTTTTTTTGCTGTTCCTTTTCTTTTACAGAGTTTGATTTTTGCTTTTCTAATAGCATATGTGTGTTTGTTTCTATATGTTGGTTTTTTCTTGTTTTGTTGTTCCTTTTCTAAAGGAACAGCATTCGGGATCTCTGCTGTTCCTTTTTCAAAGGAACGGCATTATTACATTTTTCGTTGTTCTTTTTTGTTATCACTGTTCTTTGTCTTCAAAGAAACAACGTTCTTTTATTGCTGTTGTTCCTTTTTTTCAAAGGAATGAAAGTTTGAGTGTTTTTCTAGTATTTTTATTTTTGCTGTTCCTTTTTCCAAAAGGAACGGCATTTACATTTTTTTGCTGTTTTTTTATCATCCGTTGTTGTTTCTTTTTCAAAGAAACACCACTCGCATACTTCTGCTCTCCTTGTGAAACAGCTTATTCTTTTGCTGATCTAAATTGAGGATGCTTCTTGCCCGTCTTCTTTCTAGTCTTTAAGATACAGCTATGTATTTGTGCAATGACATATAAAATCACAACATACCAAAATCTGCAAACCATAAATCGCTATATCTATAAGGCTCTGCATTAGTAAGAGGACAAATGGAAGGACATACTTATTTCTTACCTTTTGTTGACATGGTTTTACTAATTTTGCCCTGATTGGTTATCTTTATCATGCTGATTCCCTTAAACTTTTTTTATTACTACTTGGGAATAAGAGCAAAGAGTTTATATCCTCCTATTGAGATAATAAGACTTCTTCCACCATTCCTACTCTTAAGGAGTGTTGAACCACCCTTTGTGTATAAATAAGGAAAAGTATTCTATGAAAAGAAAAAATATGTGAACTGTCAAATGCAGGATAGGGGGTCTCATCGAGAGCCAGCCTACCATGATCATGAGGATGGAAGTGAAGTGGCATTCCCATTCTGGCCACCACACCAGGGATATGGTCCAAAAGGTATATCAAATAAACAAACCTTGGAGCAGGAGGTCTCATCACGAGCCGGCCTGCCCACGTTTCGCTCTTTCCTCGTGAATGGCATTATGGTTAACTGGTCACCAAGCCAGCATAATGGTCTACATTTTGATATAACAACATTCCTAAGTACACAAAGGATTATGGTTCCGAGGGTAAAAAAACAACTCTGCCAAGGTTATGGACACATGTTGGCAGCAGAGTACTGTTAATGGTATTGAAGTCACCTTGCTTACACCAATAGGTAAGATACTAATACTCTTTTGTTTCTTATATCCGAGCAACTAATCATATGTCATTTCCCGATTTATATATCGCATGAATATTTATCATTACCAATCATGGCAACGGAAGTGACCATGACCACTTGAGATTGGCAAGTACGATACATGCCCTATCCATCAGCCTCAAATCATAACACATCAGCCTCTTATATAACACGCGATCCATTCTCCGCCTCGATTTCGGTAATCTTTTGTCCTTTTTCAACATGGCATAATTCCATATGCTGTTCCTTTCTGACGTGATTGCAGACCGGGTGCCGCTCCTTTATTTGCCGGCTGGGACAGCCTATCACATTGCGGGGGGGGAGGTTCACCTCATCATTCCCTGAATTACGTGTCAAGCTCACCATTCGGGAAAGCTAGCATACGACGGTTTGGCATGGTTTAACGGCATGGCATTTCTATTTTTGTCACAAGTTACTTTCTGTTGCACTGTTGCATACTCTGTGTTTTTTTTTCGAAACCTTGCTGTGTTTCATACAGAAAACGTAGTTGCCGTTCCATTTAGAATCTACAGTGAAACTATGGGAGGAAGAGCAATTCGAAGCGAGCCTCAACAGTTGACGATATCTGCTGCTGCCCGGGAGATCCTGGAAAGAGCGGGATGGTTGAATTATTTCAATCGCCTACAGGAGTCCAACGAAACAGTGGCGATGGAATTCTTGCAGAACCTACAAGATGATCACTCCATAGTAAGAGGGAAGCGGATAGCGGTTACTGATGACATAATTGCAGAAGTTTCAGGGCTCCCAGCCACCGGACCGGTATGGACATTAAAAAAGGAACGATTACAGAAGGTCATGGAACTGTTTCAGGACGAAGGCCAGAATTTGACAATTAAAGGGAAGGGAGTTTTGCCAGCAACCCTAGGTGAACCCTGGATGGAGCTAGCAAGAACGGTGCAGAGTTATATTACTTGCGAAGGAAGAAAAGACGTGGTAAGACCACGACACCTTAAACTTTTAGCTGTTTTAAATCAGAGATGCTCTGTGAATTTACCCGCACTCCTGAACTCCTTACTGCATGATGCTGCACAAAGTATGAAAAAGGCACAGCACGTAGAATCAATCGTTAGTCATCATGGGTTGATACGACTAGTTGTTAGTTATGGTCTCAACCAGCAGCAGAGCAGCTGAGAAGAGTTGATTGCACAAATTGAGGGGGGATTGACAGAACCATCCCCAAAACGCAGACATTCTATAAGCACACCGGAGTGTCCGGAAAAACGCGGAGAACATGTTGCTAGTACATCAGAACAACCAGAGTTACATCAAGAATCGGCAAAGCGTAAGCATGCCATTGATTCACCCGAGCAACCAGAGGAACCCAGAAAATCAGCTCGGTTAGCTCGGATGAGAGGAAGCATAGATAAGCCCAGAAAATCAGCCCGGTTGGCTCGGATACGAGGAAGACTGGAAAAGCTCCAGGGAAGCACCAGCCAACCAGTGATAATTGAAGATGAGCAACCCGAAGAAGAAGCAGCCGAGCCTTCGGGAACAGAAATAGAAGCAGAAACTGAACAGGAGGAAGGAATGGGACAGCAGGAGGATAGCCCATTACAAGACCTACTGGGAGATGATGACTTGGCCGCAGTCCTAGCCAATATGAGTAAGTATGGTCAACCTTCTAGTTCAGAGGGCCCCCACGACAAACCCCAGGAAGAGAACATGCCCGTTCATGATGAAGAGGAGGAAAATATTGAACGGGAACAATCTGTTCCCATGTCACAAGAGGAAAATCTAGAGGGAGTAGGAGAAGAAACAGCATTTGCTCAGGAAGAGACAGAACCAGTCGAGGGCCCTACTCCAGAATAGCCAGAGCAGAGCAGTGAAGAAGAACCCCAAGAGGAAGATTTAGAAACTAGTCATGATCCAGTCCGCATCAGACAGACTGCTGTTCCTTCGAAGGAAACACTGGAAATTAAGAAGTTGCGGAAGGAACGGAATAAATTGTTGAATACGATAACCCAGCTCAGACAACAAATTAGGATTCTGAAAAAGAACCAGAAGGTAAGAAAGACTGGAGGGAGGAAAAAGAAGGCCAAAAAGCGGTCTGCTGTTCAAAACCCTACTGAGAATCCAGTTGCCGTTCCAATTGATGCCGAGGAACAGACGGGTGTTCGCGTTAAAACAGAAAAGGATGATACAAGGGTCAGTGACAAACAAATTCAGACAGAAGCACCACCCTCAGGGGTAATAAGGGTTCTGAACTCCAAACAGCATAACAAGAAAGTTCAGGTAAAACTACCGGCCTCCACTGACCTATGGAAGAAAGATCCGAAAACAAAAACCCTGCATAAGATGGTGAAGCAAGCCCAGCAAGAAGCCGAACATCTTAGAGAGAAAACGGTTCCCCGAGAAAAATATGAGGAGTTACAGCAGCAACTAAGGGACGTCAGTCAATCCAAAAGCCAGGCCTTTGAAGGCTGGAAAAAGGAACAAGAGGAAGTTGCACAGGTAACCAGTAGACTAAATACTGTTATCAAACAGATGAATGACTTGTGTTCTTTATACAATGATGTTTTAGCATGTAGGGCCCCTGCTAAAAAATATGCTCTATTTTTATTAGAACGGTACTTACAATTAAAAATAAAAGCTGTTAGAGCAGGTACCCCAATACAAATTAACATTGTCAATGACTTTATAGACTGCTGTAAACATTATGGAATGAAAGTCCAGAGGTTGTTGTGTGAACTTTATTTGCACGACCTTGTGCTAAGTCAGGAGATTGAATTAAACCCTGGCCCTTTCATTGGAGACATCCAATTCCAAGAATTCATTTCATTCGGGGTTAATCAGATTAAGTGGCTCAAAGCCTATGATACTTTCCAAGGTCAGGAAAATGGTCTAGATTTACGGGTTAGGGCTGAGCCTAGGAACCCAGTACAGTTGTGGAGAGTTCATAGAAATGTTATAACGGCTCCTGGTGCCATTGAAACATTAGGACCTATGCATGAGGCACTCATTCAAGAGAGTTTAGAGTATTTTCTTTCTATCAAAGACTTGGCCATTAATGCAGCCAAATTTCGATATCGAATCTCTGATCCACACATCCAGCTCAGAGAACCATTTAAGTATGAGAACTTTGAGTTAGCTGCCGACCGTTTGAACCTCTATGGCGAGACCATTATGAAAGCAGGATCATCCTGGTTAGGGTATAGATTTCGCACTCCAATTATTTGGCACCCTGCACCCGGATACCAGGCCCTGTATGATATGCCTGAGGGACAAACAGGTCAGTTCTTTGACTATCTAATCACTCAACATGGTTGTAGGCCTCCGCATGAGACTCCTTCTCCAGCATATTCTCTCATTGCATTACATGTCAACTACAATGTTTTCATGAGGACATGAAACAAGGTAAGCAGGGGGGTGTGTGGAGTACTAAAAAGGTATGCTTTTGATCATTATTTCAGTGGCTTTTTAATAGAATTTGTGAACCTTTTTGTGTCATGAATTTGGGAATTAATAAGGAACTATAACAAAACATGTGAGAATCGATATACAAGACTTAGCCACTGATAATGGTTATTTTCTATACAGGAAAAGGAGAAAACGAGGGATTGTCGTTCCAAAGGGAAAGACAAAGTCGAGATAACTGCTGTCTCTCTGGACGAGAACCGAACGCAAACAAAGAGAAACATATCAAAGCAAATCAGCTCGGAAAATAAGGAGAGGACACCAGCTCAGCGCAAAAGAAAAGACAGGATGAAGAGTTAACAGTTTGGCGAATCCCTCAGGATCTTCGATCCTGAGGGATCGCTGCTTTATTTACCTTGTCACTTGGACATCTCCGCCATCGTTTTTATATAAAAAGACAGCACTGTTAGCTTGATAGATAGATAGATAGATAGATAGATAGATATAGAGATGAAGAATACGTTTTTATGTAATTTCTGTAAACATCAGCTTTGATTATTAAGTTTCGTTGAGAACTGGTTCAATATATTTTTGACCGATGCATTAATGAAAGTTTGGTGATCATTTCATCTCTGCGACTGGATTAACTTCAAGCGGTGTATCCTTGGAGGCTAAGGGCCCGGCCCCGAAGGACACTTGCTTCTGTACCATTACGACTTTATTTCTGTGTGGTTTGTTTATCATTGTTATTTGTTAATTTGGTATGTTTTACAAGTTCATATTACATGCTCTGTTAAAGATTGAATCATTGAAGTTTTTGCAGATATAATCGTGTGTTGACTCCACATTAAGTTATTAATCCTTTCAAGAGTTCATTACATGTTCTCACTGTTATGTTACAGAGCCGTTATATTAACGTTTGTGTTGTGTGCGTTTCTAGTGAATCAGTATTGTTCCATAATTCATTAATCGTTGTTGCTGTTCCATTAATATGATTTGTGTGAATTGCCTTTAGAGTGAAAGAATGTTATCTGATTGCATAGAGAGTATTTGAGTTAAAGTACAACCCGCGGGACTTAGTTATTCAATTGCTGTTCCATTTTAGACTTGCTGTTCCATTCCAGAATTGCTGTTCAATCCTTTATTCGCTTTGCTGTTCCATTTCCTTACAGTTGTTGGTTTGGTGTGAGAGATGATCTAAGGCTGTAGTGAGTAGTGGCAGTCACTGTCTAGCTCCCAGGCTCATGGTCTATGCTCTAGTTTCCTTTCCATCAGTTTCCTAAGGGATGGGTTATCACTGCCGAACCCTTGACTGATAAACTGTTGAGTTTTCTGAGTGTGTGATTTATTCTTTGAAGTAATCTAGTTACAAGCAAGCATCCGTTTACTCTTGTATTTCTTAAGCACTGTACTACTAGCATTACTCTGACAAATGATAGCCTCGGATTGAGTCACTCTTTGTAATAACAAAACGCTCCCAGATTGACATATTAATGTGAGGTAATTAGAGGTGAAAGAGACCCTTTTTATAGCTCTACATAGACTGTGTTATTTCTGAGTGTATTTGCAGTGGGGACTTGCTCCACATGTTTGGAGGGTGAGATATTAGGTGAGAGGATCAGAATTTCACTCTAGAGATCCTTTGGATGAGATTCAGCCATATATTGCAGCATCATCAACTATATACATCCATTTCCAGTTTTGAGTTGCAGCTGCTGCCCAGCAACTCTGGCATTTCTGCGGATTCACCATTTTGTACTTATTTCAGCCAATCCTCTCAAGGATTGTGTATTGTATGTTTCCAGGGGTTGAGATCTTTCTCACCCTTATTTTTTTGAGCCACATATTGATATATCCATGTATTGACATTATTTTCATCATTTCTGCCTCATGGATTGTGCAGTCATAGCCAAGGCCTCTTTTACAAAGAAGTATTTCTCCATATTTCATGCATATGTTTCATTGAGGGTGCATTGCCTAGCTTGAGAGATCATTTCTTTCAAGATATTGTATACATTATTTCTGCTATAATAAAATTTAATGGTTATGTGGATCTTCTGGCATTTTCAAGATTACTGCACTCACTGTTATTTTCTAACTCATGTTTATGTATTGTTGATCTCCACATTGGTAATATCTTGAGATATTTCCAATAGTGTAGATGTTCCTAATTTGGAATATTACAGTGGTATCAAAGAATTATCTCTGGCTCATCCTGTGAGTCTTAGCTGAAGAAGATCAATATGATGAAAAATATGAGTTTACTCTCATCTATTTTTAGATCCAGAGGAGACATCTCCAAGGAGGCCAAGAAGATTGAAGAATGAGAAGAGGAAGGACCATGCACATCCTACTCTCACAAATAAGAAGACCAGAAGTACGAAGAGCACTAAAAATTCGAAATTCTAAGTGATTACCTTGCTGAATATCGGTAAAAACCTAGAGCCTTCCAAAATACTCTAAATTTTCCACAATTTATTCATCAGAAGGAAGACAGAAGACCCCACAGCTATGGGATGATGAGAGGCAATAGATTTCTATTGTCCACATTTTATGGATCACTCACATGTCCAGTAGAGGGTTGGGTGAAGAATATAGAGGCCTTCTTCCTGCTACATCCTATAGTAGATAGAGAGGCTGTAGAATTACAGCGCTGTATCTTGAAGGTGAAGCAAGGAATTGGTGGATCAACCATCTAAGCCATACAAGGGTTTCTACTCTTGTTGAGTTTTCTCAGAGATTGATCAGAAAATTTGGAAAAAGGAGGGAGGAGCCCTCACCACCATCGAATGAGGCATGTACCAACACTATTGAGACCATGGAGGAGAAGCCTTCATCTTCAGCAGTTCGAGAGGTCAACACTTATGAGGAGGAAACTCTTGCAGCCCTGCAAAGAGCTTCCAAATTTCGCCAAGGTATGATTGAAAGTCCATCTCTTGTCATTTCAAAAAACACTTTGTATGGGTCTATATCATTGCATGCAGTTGATCTAGAGCAGAAGAATAGCACTGCACTGAGCAGTGATGGAGTAAGGGGGAATCATTCTTCATGTGAGCACTCTAAAAGTAGCTTCATTCAGGAAGCCATGAAGGAAGCAGTGAGAAGGAGTAGACATCTGGAGATAAGAAACTATTTCTCCTCTCTAGATGACACTCTCTCAATGGGCATGCCACAACTCAAAGAGAGACTTCTACTGGTAGCATATCCAAGGCCTCTTTTGCTTTGGAGGGCCTTGCATGAGGAGGAGATCTCATAAAGATATATCAGTAGAGGTGCACTCCCACACATCTTGGAGTGCAAGATTATTCATCAGTTTGAGGATGTTATTCCATTATCTCAAGAGCAGATAGTAGATGGAGGACATATTCAAATGGATAACATCTCTCATGACTGTGTTGGACATTCCTTGAGCCATGCGCATCACTATGGAAGGTTTTTTCCTACCACCTATTTGGGTCCTTATAGGGTCAAATTAATCCTCGGGAAGATTTCATTTCAAGGTCCCATGAAATGCAGGGAGCTGATATGGGATGATGGTAGCCCTCATGGGAAGAGTACCAAGATGAAGGGTGGAATAAGGCATCCAAAATTGGTTAAGTAGATGTGTATGGTGAGAAAGAAGCTGGTGAGCTACCTACAGATTTATGATACCGGGCAGCAAGAGGCTTGGTTTCACTGGTTACTCTTGAAGGAGTTTGGCCATCACTTGGCACACACTCTTTCCAAGGGTATGCGGATGGAGAAGATGTGGCAAGATGCTGGCATCATTGAGAAACACAGAGTATGGGTGCATAGTTATGATGCAATATTCATATCATACACTATGTCTTCATCACATATCTTGTATGATGAGAGCATGAGGAAGCAGCAAAAACATTTGTTGCTTGGGTTATTCTTTGGAGAGCAAGAGAAAATTTGCTCTCATTCATTGTATAATGTTGCAGGAGTAGGAGATGGCACTATCATGGTGCAAAGGTGATACTCCTTAACCTTTGATGACCAAGAATTACTTCCACCTTGGGAGGGATTCCATATTTGCAGCAACATTATTGGAGGGTTTCCCATCTATGTTAAGGAAGCTGAGGGAAACAACGCTGCACCATCTAGAGATTATCTAGTGCCTCATGCAGAGAAAGGAGGAGCTCTTGCTCCAAGTAGAGGGATTCTTGCATCTTTGCAAGGAAGTCCCCAGGATCTTAGGTATGGAGATCAAGGCACAACTTATGTTTTACATGTGCCATTGTGGAGAAGGTGTGGAAACATCGAGACATAAGGAGAAGATAGGGAGGATGAACATCATGATGAGATGAGAAGAACACATCCTTGTCTATTGTATGAGGTTGATACACCTGAGGAGGTGATTGGATTTTGCAGTGGAAGCATGGAAATATTTGTTCATTCACACATGCAGTCACCTCTTGATGAGGATATCTCATGGCATGGAGACATTTTGCTGGGGAGCTACAGGTTGTTGGTGGAGTATTCCCAGGATCATTTTACTGGCATGATACTGAAATATTGGCATATGAGGATATGCATAGATCATATGAAGATGGAGGAGTTAGCACAACCACCTCTTTTCTCTTTAAGGATGAGAGGAGACTCACTTTTGAGCCACTTCATTTGCATATACAAAACTTATGGTAAGGGTATTGTTTATTTTCATGATGATTTGTATATTCAACCCTTAACCATATATGTCTAGGATGTTGCTCCAAGGAGGATCGGTCTTCTTTCTAAACCCCATGGTCTACTTGAGGCCATGATCATTCTTGGTGACCACTCCCTAGGAGGACTTGGGGAGGAAATGTATTTTGGAGGACCTACTCACCTTGCACCATACATCATTCACTTTCTCCATACATTTGAGGAGAGTAGGACAACAAGAAAGTGGTTGAGAGGCCACCCTTTTTGTCATACTCTTTTGCAGTTGAGGGTCAAACTACATTGGTTACAATTGAGGGACCATTGTCCTTCTCCCTTGCCACATATGAAATCAAGCATGATTCTCATTATGATTCATTATGTTGCTGATGTATTTGTGTTTGTTGAGAGCATGATTGGGGGAATGACACATTGGTTGGATGTGTCCCTTGGGAGAGAGATCTCCCACATTATTTGCATTGCATCTTCTAATGGGAGCATGAGAGGACATGTGGCCACTACAGAATTTTTTTTTTTTCCATTTCAGGTGAGCCATATGATTGATTGGATTCCATATGATTTTGACTTCCAACTCATCACATATGAGGTGATTTGGGACAACATGTTTCATAGCACCGGGGAAGAGATCCTTGGATATCTAGTCTTCATCTTGCCACTAGAGGGAAACTTTATTGCAGCCCAATATCATCATACACTTATCCTAAGTGGAGAGGAAGACAACACGGGGTATTCTATTTTGTCTACTAGGATCATATTTCCAGCCCACCTATATTGCAGGAGCCAAAGGTGGAAGATGATTGTCAGGAGTTGCCATGTTGGGAGGTAACTCACTTTGTATGGATGATTTCTTGGGAGATGGAGGATTTACATGAGGAAGATGTTCCTCAACATATTTCAGACTCCATACCTTGGGTGGAGATTCTTCAGTTATATCCTTGCAGTTGCTTGAGGACAAGCAACATTTGGGAGGGGAGGACTGTAATATTCCCATTTAAGCTCATAGCTAAATGGAATATTAAAATTTTTCTCTTATCACCTAACAGTTTAATAAATGGATAAGGGAAGTCATTATTATTGAAGACGTGAATAAAATACCTCATAATGTGAAAGGGATCATCAAATTAGCTTGATTTTTAACCCTCAAGTGTGAAATGGGGCAAATGCATGAAGACAAGGTCAAGTTTGACCAAGTCAATTGCGTTGCCATAGGAGCAGTGGCTTACTTTAGAAGACAACGCAGTGTGAATGAGGAAGATGATATTTGGTGGAGGAAACCCTAATGTATGGGGCCCATGGAGAGAGAGCTTTCACTTTTTTAAAAGGAGGGCAAGGCAACCATTGTTTCTCATGCTTGGATTATTCCTTTCATGTCTATTCAGACATTGTGCATTTTTTTGTTGTTTAGCAAGAATTTCCAGGGAATTCCTATTTAGGATTCCTTCACCTTCTTGAGAGGCATCTTGAAGGATTGTTCTTCATTCTCCATATCTATTGGCTCAAGGCCAAAGCTTCTTCTTGCAGATACTGCGTTATTTCTACTCAATTATAACATAGTGTTGTTGGGGTGTTGCAGTGGAGGACACCGTATATCATTTGCTTGGCTCATATGTTAGAGGAGGGAGCTTCTATTCCTCTATGAGGTTATTGAGGGAGATACAGGGGCATATTTCAAATAATTGGAATCAGGAAAATCATTTCTCTTCACCAACAGCGCAGTCCCTTCTCTAGACTACGTTATTTTTTAGTGTATTTGTAGTGGGGACTTGCTCCACATGTTTGGAGGGTGAGATATTAGGTGAGAGGATCAGCCTTTCACTCTAGAGATCCTTTGGACGAGATTCAGCCATCTATTGCAACATCATTAGCTATCTATATCCATTTCCATTTTTGAGTTGCAGATGCTACCCAGCAACTCTGACATTTCTGCAGATTTTCCATTTTGTACTTATTTCAGCCAATTCTCTCAAGGATTGTGTATTGTATGTTTCCGAAGGTTGATATCTTGCTCCCCATTATTTATTTGAGCCAAATATTGTTGTATCCATGTATTAAAATTATTTGTAGCATTTCTGCCTCATGGATTGCGCAGTCATAGCCAGGGCCTCTTTTACATAGCAGTATTTCTCCATATTTCATTCATATGTTTCATTGAGGCTGCACTACCTAGCTTGAGAGATCATTTCTTTCAAGATACTGTATAAATTATTACTGCTATAATCTAATGTAATGGTTATGTGGATCTTCTGGCATTTTCAGTATTAATGCACTCACTGCTATCTTCCAGCTCATGTTTATGTATTGCTGATCTCCACATTGGTAATATCTTGAGATATTCCCAATAGTGTAGCTGTTCCTAATTTGGAATATTACATTCACCTTCATTATCCTACACTCTAGATCTCTTTCTAAACCTTAAATCATATTTTTTATGTAACTCAGGTTGCATTAAATCTATGAATTTCCTACAGTATTCATTTGTTTCATCTTGATCAAAAGATACTTCAGCTTCAGTATATTCTCCCTCATGATCTTCCTCTTCATCATCTTCTACTGTGTACATAGCAGATATTTGATCTTCATCTTCCTTTTGGTCACCTTCTGCTGACTCTATGGGTGTTGCTTCTATATACAATGGTGCTTGAACCCGGTCTTGATATTTTCGTTCCCTCTGTAAAATTTGCAGGGGTTGTCTTCTGAATTGAGGGTTAACTCCTCCTCGGTTTTGTTGTACTTGTCTTTGGGAGTTTTTACTTTCCAATTCCATCTTAACTAGCTTATTTGAAAAAATAAAATATCACCTTTTTCATATCTTTAATTCTTTGATCTTGTGATGGTTCTTCTTTTGCTTTCCCTTTCTCTTCGACTAGTTTTTTCCCTTTCACCTTCCCAGCTATAGTCATATTAGCTTCAATTTATAAATAATTTTTCTATATCTGCTCTAGAGAAGGGGATCTCCTTTCATTGGCTTCAAAAGCCCCAAAAAAAACCACCTTTACTCCAAAAGGAGGGGCTTATTTCTACAAGAAAACTGTTATACAATTTATTGAATCCTTTGATAAAATCTGATATATTCTCATATGGTTTTCTTTTGATTGCATTGAATTTTTTTAATGAATATCCTTGATCCCTTTTTTTACCCCATCTCTTGGTGAATTTATTTTCCAATTCTTCCCATGTATTAATAGAATTATTTGGAAATACCTTAAACCACTTTCTATCCTCTCCATCTAGAGACTAAACAAAATGCCTCGTTACAACATCAAGATGTTCTACATTTATATTTTCAACAAAATTACAAAACACAGGCAAGTGTTTTTCTGCACTTATTTCATCTTATCAAATAAAATGTAGGATTAATTTAAGATACTCTTTAGGAATCACATTCATTGGACATGGAAGGTTAAGTGGAGCATATCTATTCAAAAAAAATACTAGTGCTACCATGTTTGCACATTGATTAGTTGTTCCTTGGTTAGATGCAATCAATGAACCTGCTATGAAAATGAACGGAGGTCAAGGTAAAAATGATATGGGAGTAGGTTAATGGATAATGGCAGAGGGAACAACAACTAGAGTTTTTTGAGCTTGAGTAAAAGTAAAAGAAATATAATCAAAGGAGTGTTCTTCCAACATAGGTTCTTAAAAATAAGTTGGTGTGAAAAGTGAATCTTGTTCCAAGAAAGTTAGTACTTTAGAGATATCTTAAAACAAAGGATTACTAGAACTAGTTCCAGAAGCAGACCGTGTAGGACTAGGTGTTGAGGGGGTTTTGGGTTTCCGAACCCTTTTAGAAACCAATATTTCAGGGTCTAACAAAGCAAGGACCTTTTACTGTGAGGTATCCGACCTCGTGTGAGGCCTTTTGTGAGCTATAATTTTGATAATAACAAACACAACCAAATATTTCCTCCTCATTGAACAACTAGAGGAAATAATGTGAAAAACCTAGGGAAAATAAACTTTGTCTCTTCTTCCCTGGTAACGACGCTAGAAAATGTTGTATCTTAAGAGACAATTCCTTGACTATGGAAAGGAATCAGTGCTTAAGAATTTTTTTTAAAATGTGTCACAAAAGTAATTACATCAGGTGGTCTTCATTCAATCCCTTTGGAAAATAATTCTTTAAAACCCTCAACAATCTTCTATAATGAAATACTGTACAATTCTATTAACTGCTGATATCTTAATGGAAGAGAAGAATTGTGGAGCAAACCCAAAGTAATATGTTGTAGCACAAAATATTTCACTTTAAATTTTTGAGAGAATGTGTGAAGAGAGAGGGAACTAAAAATAATATGTTGTAAACACAAAATCTATTACTTTTAAGTTTCAGAGAGAATTCATGGAGAGAGAGGAAACTGGAGTGAAGGAACACAAATTAAGGTTATTTAACTCTTACTCACAGATGTAATTAAGGGACCGATAGCTACATTACTTCACTTCATTCAAGGAAGAAGGAACAAAAAATGGCACAAGAAAAATGAATCACCATTAATAGTTGCAGGAAACTTGATGCTTCTTTCATTAATTCCTAAGAAAAGTAAGTACCAAATTTTTAGTATTCCAGAGGTCCAAAACTCGGAACCTCCCTTCTTTCTTTCTGTATTTCTTAAATACATCAAAAACAGTTCGTAACTACTAGAACTTCTTTAAACCACTTTGAATACGTAAACTATTAAAACTACTTATTACATTGCAATTGAGGACATCACTATAGCTTCAATCTCAACAAACAAAGAAAAAAAATTAAAAATTGAAATATTATTCATTTGTCTTAATCGAATTTGTTGCTGATGTGTCTCCTTGAAGTGTTGATGTGTCTCCCTCACAGATTGAACACCCTTGCCCTACATTTATTCCAGAGTTCAATATTTGTCTTTTATGCTTGCTTTCCTGTCTTTTTTGTTTTTTATGCGGTATTCAAACATTTATGCACTAACGCATCTTTGCTTGACTTGACCCAGTGTTACAGGTCAAAATACCTCCTCATCAGCTCAGAGGGGAAGACAAATATGGAAGAAGTACAAAGACCTAAATTAAACCTATTTCTGCTAGGGTAACGCGTATATAGAACAGAACAAGAGCATTATAACGCAGGTACTCAGTACATTGGCCGTGTTAGTGGCTAGGGCAACGCTCTGTTTACACTGGAGGGATGCGTTACCCGTGTTTTAAGTTTGAATTGGGAAAAGAGCACGGAGAAAGATTTGAATCTCCGACTTTCCCTCACAAAGGAGTCAGTTCACAAAGGAAACTGCAGAAGCACCATTTCATTATTGGTCATTGCCATGGGAGACTGAACTCCAAAAGAGGCAAAAGCATGGAGATCAAGGAAACATCTAATCCTTTTCCATTCCAAACTAGTGGAAAGAGAAGGGCAACAATGGCCTTCTCCCTCTCCTATAAGAAGGAGCTGAAGGCTCTTAATTGAAGGTCGAAGGATTGCTCAAGGTTCTTGTATACTTGTGGAATAGAGAATAGTGTGACATTGTGAAGGTCAAGAGTCAAAGAGGCTCTTAGAGAGCTTGTTGACTTGGACTTCTTCACTTGAAAGAGAAGAGAGATTGGGAGACTGAGGAGGGCTTGGTGCAACTGATGGTTGTAATCCTCCTTCTTTCAAAATCAATAGAACTATGTTCGTTTTGTCCATTCAATGCTTAATATTTTCATTATTGTTTGAACATTTACTTAGTATGATATGAATGGCTCAGATGTGTATGATCTAGATGTTTATTGTATATTGATTTAATTGATAGGATACTTGTTATATTAGAAATTACGCGGGGGCTTTGACTGATTGCAGGACTCGGATTTGGAGCCGGTGAAGAAGGACTCTTGCTTCGCTGCACAGCGCTCTCCAAAGGATTCCAAGACCGTCAAGGAGGTAATTCTCTATTGTATTCCTTCAAGTTATTTCAAGCTAATATGAACATGCCCATGCCATATTTGTGAACAACATAGCTAATCTTACTGTCTGCCTCGGGCACCGGAAAGCCCTGAGAGGGATATACGAAAACCAACCACCCAAGAAGTTTACCCTATAGCAGAATTGGTGACTCCGCTGGGGATTTTCCCCCATAGTTTCCAAACTATTTATTCCTTCCTTTCTTCTTTTCTCCTCTGTTCAAAGATCCTTCCGACTATTTTTTGATGCCCAGTAGACATACCAAACGCTTGCAGAGTTCAATCCTGTTCCTGTCTGGCCAACTGAAGAGCTTTTCCCTGGTTAACGCGATCTAAGCAGGCTATCCAGTGCGTTATAACGGGGTCTATTCTTAAATACAGTGCGTTATAATGTTGTATTTTCTCACAGACATAGCGTTACTCAGCCAAAAACCTTGCTGTTCACTGTTGTGACTGTGTTTTAGCTGTAGAGTTTGTTGGCCACCAGTACCTTTCACAGACTGAATCCCTGTGCTTGTCTGCTAAACTGGCATTGTTATTTGTTTCTCTTATTTAGTTAGTGTGCAAAACATTCACTTTTTAAAAAAGAGAATTTTTTTTTTTTTAATATTTCTGCATCTAGCTGAGTTTATTCTGAAAGTTTTAGTTCACAGACTGATAAAAGAGGTAGATAGAATTCTGAATCTTCAAAATTTGAGTTGTGTTATTTACATTTTGGTGCATGGATGATTGAAAAAAGAAACCTCTCCCTGTAGAAACACTCTTCATTGAATTTAATATTTAGAGCATGTTTTGCATGGTTTCTTGAGTCAGAGTCTCACTATACTTCATACGTCCATTCCCCCTCCGCAAGACTAATAACAAAGTACACTAAAAACAAAGCGATAATAAAATCAATCTAAATGCCTATCTTTTGTGCTCCACCCACGCAGTGGATTAGAGACTAGGGTCTTGGGTTGAGAAGGTAAACATCCCAGATCTCAAAACTTGAAAACTAGAGTCATTAACGAGTGAAATCCTGCTGCACTCATATTATCGGGACCATTCCTTTACCGGAGCTCAGCGTGAGACAACACTTGGGTGCACTAGAAGGTAGCCTGCCTTCGACTGCATCCTGTGGGTGTGTTATATATTGGGGTTCCCTTCGGGGATGTCAAAACTAGATCGGGGATCTAGGTATTCTGCCCATATAGCACACTGTCCTTGACCGTGGACCCCCCTGATGATGTCTGTGATTTGAGGTATCCTTAGTGGCCAAAATTTTAGGGACTTACACAAGGTGACTGGGACGAGCTGTCCTGGTACCTAAAATAGACGGACCCACTCTGTCTTTGGTCTTTAGGAGGGTACTCGTCTTCATGAGAGTGCTTACACCTATCGTCTGAGGTTCGGGCAAAGCTATAGAGTGACCATAACTGTACTTTTGACAAACCCTCTCTATATACTATTGCGATACTGGATTTCATCACCAGTGAATGGTAGTATTCAGACAGGGCACCCTATTCTAGCTTCTTGCTGATTGTTTTTAGAAAGTCCTTTTTCTTTTTTTTAAGAGTGTGGTTACTGTCATTTGAGACTTCATAATAGAACACAATTTAATAAAATTTGTTAAAATTAAACCAGTCACCATGGCATCCCCTGACCCACACTGTCTGTCTCGACGACAGCAAGGTCTACCTCCTCTCAACCTTGAGGAAGAACTGAATCTTGGTGAACCCGGGCCTTCTATGGAAGAGCAGTCTCCTCTGACTAATCTTGATTATCACATAGACCCTTATCAGCCGGAACTCCCGGAAGACCCTTTCACTGAAGGAGTTGTACCTAATTACAATCCTTCGCTCATTGATCCGTTAGGGCCTGTGATAATCCAAATTACACCATGCCGAGATATGTCTACGGCAGCACCAACATCTATTTCTCCACCGGCATCCACAGGGTCGATACCAATGGCAACCATTCCTGGTTCGCCACCATCCTCCCCGCCAGTGGTCAGTTCTATGCCATTACTGGGTAACCCCAGTAGTCAACATACACCCACCCCCAATCCTATGGTTAACACAACTGTCAGTAGTTTACCGAACCCTTCGGCATCTACTCCTACCGTGACCACGTTGGGGACCACAGTAGCTCCTCCCACGAGCATGACTAATTCAGTGCCCTTTAGCAACCCTTTAGGTTAGAACCCTCTGTTGAGTTCAAACCCCCTGGCCACTATACCAGGGGGCAGTGTTATCAGTACGCGGGTAGCAGGGAATATTTCTCTTCCTATGCAATCCTTAGGACAAATGGGACAACCCATTGTAAATACTATCCCCTTAAGTGGTTCAAACATAGGTGTAGGATCTATACCGTTGCCAAATTATGCAAGTACTAGTATGCCTCCGGGAAACTATATTGCATCCATTTGGACTAACCAACCCCAACCTCCATCTGGAGTGGGAGGGCACTTTTATGCTGGGGGCAACCAACCATTTGCCCCTCAATACATTATGCCCTATGGATAGCAATCGTATGTTCCTACTCCTCCACCTATGGGAGGTTTTTATCAAAGTCCCACTTACCCTTTTGGTAACACGTGGATGGGAGGACCCTATGGTCCAAATAATCAGCCCATACTGCCTTGGTTAGACTCGGGGGCAAATCCACAATTGCCTTTCTTGGCAGCTTTGGACATACCCGACATCCATAAGCTGACGAACGACCCCATCAACCACAACTCGCTTTGGCCTCCAATTCCTCATAAGATTCCGTCCGATATCCCGAAGTTCGACGGGAAACATGGGGACGACCCGACCGCACACATCACTACCTTCCATTTATGGTCCATATCCAATTCCATGGTAGATGATAGTGTCTGACTTCGACTGTTTCCCCGCACCCTTACAGGCAATGCCGCTAAGTGGTACATTGAATTGCCACGCGCCGCCATCAATACGTTTGGCGCTTTAGCGACGGAGTTCTTAAAGAACTTCCAACTGCCAATTAGAGTGGAAACCAGAACATAATTTTTAACATCATTGCGACAAGACACTGCCACCCACATCTCCGACCAAATTCATGAATGGAGACGTAGGAGGAGGCTTGTCAAAGCGCCAATACCGGACCATCTCTTGGCCAATTGGTTTTGCAAGTCTCTTTTACCCCACATCTCTAAAGACATTGGCCTTTCAGGTGCGGTGACAGAAGATAAATGTATTCGTCATGCCCAGCACCTGGATTTAATCTATTCACAATCTGGCATGCTTTACGATCTGCTCCCCCATGCCCCTGGTAAGCCAAACCCTCCGGATACTCAGAAAACCGGAGCTCATGCCAATGGTCTCGTTGGCGCGATCTCTGGTGTAGCCACCAATCAATCTCAGGGGAAAACCTCCCAGCCATCCTCGGCTGCCACCGCCCCCCATCAAACAACTTCTCTTCCTCCCGCTGAGATAAATTCGGTGCAAATCTCACAAAAACCTAGCAGGAAAAATAAGAAGAACAAGAAGAAACCGTCTTCTTCGGAAGAGTAGTCAGATAATCAGAACAACCCTAATGAGAAAAATGCTGCCAGAAATGATAGAGGAAAGGATAAACCCATGAAATTTCCTTGCAAAATCTGTGCAGAGGATCACTTGACATACAAATGTCCTCGGCTGCAGGAATGCACCGATTTTATTGCTAACAAGGATTCTGGACGAACACCTGCCATTCTTCACAATCCTTTCCCCAATCAACCACAGCAACATCAACACATGGTTGAAAATTCGCCACAACCCCATCAATGGGGCAACGGTGGTTCGTATCCTTCCTGCGAAGGACCATCTGCCATTTATGGCATCGAGAGTGTTGACCTTCAAACTCGCGCCAAGCTTTATGGAAATCCTACCATAGATGCTCAGGAATCTGGAACTAGTTCCAATCCGCCGCTGCCCAACAATTTACATATCGAAAGGCCTACTGTTGAACCTGTAATTCGTCCCCCAAAAGGGACACTTCGATGCACGACTCATAATACCTCTGCACGTGCAGCCCAAAACTACAATATTGTAGAAGATTTGGCACAAGCACCGTCAGCTATGTCTGCTCTAGAAGTATTACAAACCTGTCCAACACAAAGGAAAGCCTTGCTTTCGGCCATTGGTGGAATAGATCCCCATGATTCCATGCTAGCAATCTTTGATATGGAAAAGGCTAAACCTCGCCTCTCACATCAACTCGCATTCCAGATGCAGGTTGTGTCGAAAGGGAGACCAATCCATTGCACTGTCATAGACGAAGGTGCTTCGACCTACGTTATGTCACAAGCTTGCTGGCTCAATTTAGGTTCTCCTACTCTAACCCCGCCATCGAATTCCCTCAAAGCTTTCGATGGCCACACTTTCCTCCCAAAAGGATACCTTGTTAGCTTTCCCATCACCCTGGGTGGGAAAACAGTAAACGTGGACGTTGAAGTCATCGAGCGCCATCTCGACTATAATCTATTGCTTGGTCGCAGTTGGTCTTATGCTATGGCCGCCATCGTGTCTTCAGTCTTCCAACTCATGCTATTTCCATTGGATGGGAAAATAGTCACGGTCAATCAGCTATCCTTCTGCACCCCTGATTATGCCACTTTACCAAGTAGCATTGTACCCCTAATAGGAGGTGTTCCTGACTCTTACGTCAATATCGGTAAGGGTCTTCTGAAGGCATCTTCCCTACTGGGTTGTTTTCCTCTACCGCCGCCACAGATCCCAAACGTGGTTGCAATGATATCCACCTTTTCGGATGGCTCTATCGACCCATGGATCATCCCGACACCTTCAGAAATCGATTCCTATGGAGATCAGATGCCGCTTTCGCCGGCCGAGTTGGCTTATCAAGCCATCCAAAGCACATCCAAACCCTCCACTCTGAACCCTCCACCGATATGGTTTCAACCACGGTACAAACCTCTCTCCCATACGCTCTCTCTAAGGTCTTTCCCCAATGCCAAGTCCAAGCTATAGATGAAGCTATTCGAGGATCATGTCATTAGAAGAACAACCTTGGGGAGAGTTTCACCATCGCACTTCGACGATTGATCGTGTCGTTAAAAAAACGGAAATCCCGTCTTTTGACCAATCCGAGATAGTTCTCTTCTCTTCTTATATGACCGTTCACACTATCGATTCGTAAGGAACACAGTAATCTTTCCAAGACTCTACTTATTGATATCTCTGGCCAAGACAGTATCATGGAAAATATTTCATATTTCTTTTCAAATATCACACCTTTCCAACTTGCTTTCAGCCTGGAGGCAATACTTCCAATCGAGTGCGAAATCCCATCACTCAAACTTTCCGTTGAACTCCTGCCTAGCACCACCGCCACTGAAGAGCGCTTGCTCTCACTCGATCATTTGGACGAAACTCATCGAGATGCTACAGTAGCACTCGAAGCTCACCATCGCCGAGTTAAAGCTCAATACGACAAATCTGTCAAGCCTCGTTCTTTCCAAGAGATCGATCTCGTTCTACTTTATGATAAAAAACACGACCTCTTAGGGGCAGGAAGACTCCAACCATTGTGGCTTGGTCCTTACATCATTACTAAAGCCCTCTCAAAAGGAGCTTACAAACTCCAGGACTGTAATGTAATTCCGCTCGAGGAGCCCCACAACGGGCTCTATCTGAAGAAGTATTTTGCCTAGTTTCGCACTAGGCATATGCTTTGTAATTTTATGTATATAAGTTTTGCCTATTTTATTTTGATGCTTCTGGATTATTTTTTGATTTAAGGTGTTTTTCTCATGTAATCTTTTCTTTCGCACAGATGTCATCACATTCGTTATCATACGTCGGATATGTGGATGGTGCTAGTAATCACACTAGATGCATTGCTTCAGCTGCTTGGGTTCTCTATACTCCTGAGTCGGACCTTCTTGGTTAAGGGGGAATCTTCCTGGGTAACGCCACCAATAATTTTTCCAAGTACATGTAATTGACCCAACTCCTCACGGAAGCGGCATCTCGTGACATCTCTGATTTAGTGGTCACGTTAGATTCCCAACTCATCATTATGTAGTTAAACAATCATTACCATTTCCACCACCCTGTGTTGCTACGTTATTTTTTACGAGTGCAAATTTTAGAGCGTCAATTTCAAACAATCACATTTGAACACGTTCCTAGAGAATTTAATGCATTAGCTGATTCTTTGGCAAATTATGTGTTAGATTGCCATTTATCGCATTTACTGTAAAAGATTTACTCATGAGTACATATATTTTTATCACATCACAAATACATAAAAATTTAAAAACAAAAAGTCACAAAAAATATATATACATATACAGATGTCATGTCCAGTACATAGTAAACATCAAAAAGAAAAATATTCCAAAAATTGGGGTGTTTTACAAAAATTTGGCTACACTAAGCCATGCTCTGATACTAATACATCTACTCCACCAACTAAGCCTGATGCTCATGATAGCATACAACTGCTCTAGATATCCTCCTCAGAGGGACTAAGTATCTCTTCGGCACACCTACAGTATGTCGCTGCAGACGAACTGGAACCTCCCGCATAGGAAGTGGTGGTATACCCATACTCAGACCCTCCAGGTTCCTGGAGAGTTCATGTAAAACTTGGGTATCATCGTCGTCGCCGGCTTCTGCATCCTCTACAGGTGTGCCAGCCCCTGTTAGCTGCAATCCTCTCCGTCCATAGCGAGGGGCCCCAGCTGGACGGAAAGGTGCCACATCTGTGTCAAGCAAGAAAAATCTTCATGTCAAAACTTAATTTTCACCCCTTTTCAACAAATTTTTTTTTACATAAACATTCAAAAGCTAAAAACACAAAAAACTTCTTTGAAAAACACTGATCATTTTTCTTACCATCGGACCCCACTGGGTGGCAGGGGGCAAGACTAACTCCGGATCACCTGTGAAGTTCATCCCTGCATAGGGATAATCCTCAATCATGATTATCTGGGAGTCTAGCCAATCAAAAAAGCCGTCATCAAAACAGTGATGGACAGGACCCTCTCCAGTCCGTGGAAGCAAAGTGGCCCACCGAGCCTGCCTCGGCTCGCGTGGACCCAATGGCGCTGTAGGAATCCTGGGCTTCATCAGTGGTATCCGCTCCAGTATGAAAGAAAAAATCAGTGTACCATACCCAAACTCTCTTTGAGTACGGGTCTTGCATGCAGTAAGCTTTGCTAGGACCCGACGAACCACACCGTCACACCAGTCGAAAACCTGAGGCTGCATAGAATCCAAGGCTAGGAGCATTTGAGCCTTGGTGGCCACATGCTGACTCTTGGCACCTTCCAAGTGAAAAATCATCCATAATAGGCTTCACAACATGGTGAAAATGAAAGTCTTCTGACCTTCTTATAGCAAATTCTGGGGCATGACTTTCTTAAGTCAGTCGACAAAGTCGTGATTTCTTGCTGTACACATGTCGCAACTCTCGAGATTTGGTACTGATGTTCTAATTAGGGATCAAGATTTATGAGCAAACATACTCATGTTGTTTCGAGCATTCTTTTTACAGTATTTTTCTTGCTCGTTAATCCGAAAAACCTCGAGTTCTCTTCTTCGGACTCGTTAAACTTATACGAAGATGGCATCGAGCGTTCTTTTCTTTGGTCTTTTCTTGCTCGTTAATCCGAAAAACCTAGAGTTTTCTTCTTCAGACTCGTTAAAACTATGGAGAAGTATTGAGCATTCTTTTTAGGAATCTTTTTCTCGCTCATAAAACCGAAAAAATCCCGAGTCATCTTTGTCAGGCTCGTTAAACTATCAAGACAAAGAACAAGGAGCCATTCTTTTCCTCTTTTTTCAAAGCTCTTTAAATTGAAAAAATAATCGAGTTTTCTCCGCGTGACTCGTTAAAATTTCACAGAGGTATCAAGTTTTCTCCGCGTAACTCGTTAAAATTTCACGGAGGTACCGAGTTTTTCTTTGTTGGACTCATTAAAATTTCACAAAGAATATTGAGTTTACTTCGTCTCCTCGTACTCATAACAAAATGAGGTAGACGTCAATTGAACATAGATTTCTCACTTTTCCGGATTCGATGGATTAACTTACGGAAAATGAACTATTTCAGGCTTACTATTATCCCTTTGCCGTGCCCGGTTATCAAGACATGACAAAGGTACCCCAATGGAGTTTTCTTTTATGATATTTTTTAGACTCTCTAAAAATGAAAAATTCACCGAGTTTTCTCGTCTGGACTCGTTAAACCTAATCAAACAGAGTGCAAAGTTTCCTTTTCAAACATTTTTCAGACTCTCTAAACATGAAAAATCCACCGAGTTTACCCATCTGGACTCGTTAAACCTAATCCTATGAGGCACAAACATAAATTTTTCCCGACATTTTTCGTACTAAACATGAAAATTCGACCGAGTTTACTCGTTTCAACCAGAAATGACCGACAGGAAAAATTTGGACAAAATGGATACTACCTCTATTACATTTCAAAAAAAGGTCACTTCATAGCAAAATTTTAATATGTATGTTCTTTAAAACTCTTTCACAATTAGCTGAACCCTACCATCTATGAGTATTAGCCTTCATCTCCAAGAGTTCCTACATAGGTAAAATCCTAACAAACTCTTTGGTGTTCATTAAGCCTCAGCTGCCTACTACCCTGTTACAGTGCCTTCTATTGTTCAAGCAAATCTCGCTTATCTACTTCTCCGATATCAACCAAAAACCGTTCATTATGCCGAAAATTTTTGTTGTCCGATGTTCCCATTTCATTCTTCCTTATCTCAAATCATAAACAAAATCGCTGGTTTCTGTCAGGTTGACCGATGTAGGACGTCTCGTTGCCTGGTTTTCACGTATCACTTCCCTATCGACTTCAACATCTTATCTAGGAAGTTGATCCGTAAACCCATCAAGACCTCGATACTTGCGTACATCGCGTGTGTAGTCTTGTGTTCTCGATCAAGGGTCTTCATCATTGGCTTCGAAGCCAATTATTCTCTACGAGTGTTCCTACCAACTCCTTTTATTCACACTCGCTAGATTGTACTCGGCATCTTAGGGACCATCATCATTATCGGTGGCCACCTTCACGTCTGTTAACAGTTTCCATTATCGACTGGTAATCAAACGATTTCTCACATGTTCGACGACAACTCCTTCATTCACATGTTGAGCAATATGCAGTTTAAGTGAATCGGCACACATCTTTGGGGCAAAATGCTACAATTACTAAAGTTGTGTTCCCTTTTCCCAAGCCGCGATATTGTTTATGGAGACAAACGCTTCTTCTACCGATCCTATTATGACAAACACACTTCCACACATTATGCCTATCGTTACGTATCTTCTTCATATCTCTATTCTATAGAAATCATGTTGTTTATGCTACTGAGCATGGGACATGCCCGACTCTAGGCAAATACTATATTTTCTGACATATGTTGTTGTTTCAGGTTTTCCTCAGTCTTTCAATCTCTCTCTATCTCTACAAATTATAAAGTATTTAGGCCATCGTCTTCGTCTCTAAACTCACACTTTAGGGGGCATCTGTTACAGGTCAAAATACCTCCTCATCAGCTCAGAGGGGAAGAAAAATATGGAAGAAGTACAAAGACCTAAATTAAACCTATTTCTGCCAGGGTAACGCATATATAGAATAGAACAAGAGCATTATAACGCAGACAATCAGTACATTGGCCGCGTTAGTGGCTAGGGAAACGCTATATTTACACTGGAGGGACGCGTTACCCATGTTTTAAGTTTGAATTGGGAAAAGAGCACAGAGAATGATTTGAATCTCCGACTTTCCCTCACAAAGGAGTCGTGGCCGACAAAGGAAACTCAGACTGCAGAAGCGCCAGTTTATTATTGGTCATTGCCATGGGAGACTGAACTCCAAAAGAGGCAAAAGCATGCAGATCAAGGAAACATCTAAGCCTTTTCCATTCCAAATTAGTGGAAAGAGAAGGGCAACAATGGCCTTCTCCCTCTCCTATAAGAAGGAGCCGAAGGCTCAATTGAAGGTCAAGGATGCGTCGAAGGTTCTCAGATACTTGTGAATAGAGAATAGTGTGACATTGTGAAGGCCAAGAGTCAAAGAGGCTCTTAGAAATATGAGAGCTTTCCGACTTCTGAGTTCTCGCCTGGAAGAGAAGAGAGATTGCATCGAGGATTTGGCTTGGTGCAACCGATGGCTGTAATCCTCCTTCTTTCAAAACTGGTAGAACCAGGCTCTGCTTTGTCCATTCAATGCTTAATATTGTCATTTTTGCTTCCGAACATTTACTAAATGATATGAATGGCTCGTATGTGTAATCTAGATGTTTATTGTATATTGATTTAATTGATAGAATACTTGTTATATTAGAAATTACGCGGGTGCTTTGACTGATTGCAGGACTCAGATTTGGAGCCGGTGAAGAAGGACTCTTGCTTTGCTGTGTAGCGCTCTCCAAGGGATTCTAAAGCTGTCAAAGAGGTAATTCTCTATTGTATTACTTCAAGTTATTTCAAGCTAATATGAACATGCCCATGCCATCTTTGTGAACAACATAGCTAATCTTACTGTCTGCCTCGGGCACCGGAAAGCCCTGAGAGGGATATACGAAAACCAACCACCCAAGCAGTTTACCCTATAGTACCCAGCTGTTGTGTTTCCAATAGTGCCATCATGTGCTCCCTTTTCCTGACTCTCTCGATTCATATATGTTTCAAAAACTTGTGTCTTCTTTTGCCTGATTCTACCTCTTCTTCTTCTGCCTGTAGAATTCCATCTTCTCTTCTCCTTTTCTTTACATTGGGTCACTTACTTGATTCCACTATTTGTGTTCACGTTTCCTTTTAAAACAATGCAACTACACATTCGATTCCATCCCTTTATCGCATTTATCATTTTGACATTTATAACATATTCCTGAGTGCGATTCCTCCTGAGATTGTGATGTGTGATAAAGGTATGGATGATGCAGCAAGTAGATTGGGGCCGATCAAAAATCGTAATTGGTGATATGAAGCCTTGCGCACTTTGCATTTCGGCATTCATAAAATATTACTAAGTTCCATTCCTCCTAAGCTTGCGATGTGCAATGTGCGATAAATTTAGGGATGATGTGACAAGTGGAGGTGGGGTCGATCGCAAATAACAATCGACGATATGAAACCTTGTCGCATTTCACATTTCAAAATTTATAACATATTCATGAGCGTCATTCCTCCAAAGCTTGTGATGTGCGATGTGGGATTAGAATATATTAAATCATAGTTCTAAGCTACATTGCGTCCAACCCTTGTCACACTTTGCATTTCAAAATTCATAACATATTCGTGAGCACCATTCCTCTTGAGTTTGAAATGTGCGATGTGCGATAAAGGTAGGGATGACGTGGCAAGTGGAGGTGGGGACACCCATCTCCACCCTGGCATGTAATGTTCTAAACACATCCATTGGCCCGAATCTTGAACTATTTTGCACGCAAATAAGAACGACTTGACCCGCCTTCACATCTCTACACATAATGTTAATACACCAACATATAAATCAAAAATTATTTTTCGGTATACAAAATTTTTACATTTTCTAACATATGTTCTTTTTTTTTTTGGTGTTTTGATAAATATTTCAAAAGTAAATGAAAATGAGCCACAACAGTGCCTTTGTGCTGAAATTTTGTCTTCTCCTATGAATCAATGTATAAGCTTCAAATAATCTTGTGGCATGTCATTCAAAAATTGTGGTAAATATAGTGGTGCATACTTATTTAGTAGAAAACCTGGCACTTCCATGTTGTGCAACAATGGAGGGGGTATATTCACGATATGAGTTTGTAGAGGAACAATATGAGGAGTAACAGGTAAGACCAGAGGACATAGAGAGTTTTCCTGATGTGGGGTGAAATTCAACAGAATATATTTAACTTCTTCTGTCTTGGGTGAAGGATGGAAAGTGATTAAAGTGAAGCTACCAGACTCTTATTATTATTTTACTTGGGACTCGAAAGAGTTGAGAGGATAATATCCTTCAAGGGGGTATTCTAAAACCCGAGTGGGAGAATATGGGAAATATGGCAACTCTTTTAGTAATTGAAGAGGACACTTCAAGAGAGAATGGAGGTGGATTGGGTTGACTGGATGCCTTTTCTTTCCAAACTATTTTAAATATTAACTTCTCAGGGTCAGATATATAAGGTGTCTTTGTTGAGAAGTGTCTGATTGGGTATGAGGCTTTATGAAACCCATGATTTATTAGACTTATATTTTGATAGTGGAGTTGCCAAGGTGAGAAATATACAAGCCACAACACTTTGTGCTCACCTGAATGAAGGGTGTAAACTTGTCGTATCCTAGGGAAGGTTATTCTAAATTCCCCCCTGCAACAGTGCTAAAATGATGTTGTAACTACTAGATATCGTCTTTGGGTTGATTAAGGGACCAGTTCCTAGGACACCTTAAAAGGAGATTTAAATATTTCATATATGACTCCCCAAATCCTTTAATTGGTAAAGGCCTGTAAATGGTAGTTCAGGAATCATGGTGGATTCTGGTTATAATTAGAGACAGATTGAATTTGTCATGGGCTAGGCTTCAAGAAGACATGAAGGCATGACACTCAGAAAGGCCATACTTTGGAATGAGCATATAGATCCAAGCTAACAATAGCGAGATTCTATGGAGCACCTTTAAGGTGATTACAAATAATATTTATTCACAAGTTTTTATCATCATTTACTGAAATAAAACAAGTTCATGAATAAAGGAAAAGTAATTTCCATATTTTATAACACATAGAATTATAGAAACAAAATTTTCAGCAAATGTAAATAAAACAAATCAAGAGGTATACATACTACACACAAGTTCTAGATGGAATTGAAACAAATGTTTATATATCAAAATAAGTTCTAGAAATATAAATTCCATGGAAAAAATGCTCATACAGTTGCATAGAGAGATAGAACCAAAATTTTAGATAAAAAATATGAACCTTTGTAGCTTCTACGATTTTTCCCTTTAAAGGGTTACTGAAGAGTACTTTATCTCAGATATTTTTTCTTGATATTCCAGTATGTTCATCATGACAAAAATAAGCATGCCTTTAGCACAACTAGATAACATAAAAGTAACCAAATTATTTGGTGTGACACTATCATTTAAACCATAAAGATAAAGTTTAAAAAAAAAAAAATTAAGGCCATATACGCCAGAACATGAAATTTCACTTAGTGTAACTACAAGGATTTTTGTAACTACAATGAAGTTGGATGAGAAGACTATGTAGCGTGTTCTGATTATAGCAAATCTCTTGGAGAATTTTGTGAAGTTTCTCTGGGAGGATGCATAACTGGAGCAATTGCTGGATGGAAAAATTCATAGCACCTCTGCCACATAAGCATCTAGGGCACAGGAGCATTTTTTAGTAGCTCGTACACGGCTTAGATATTATTCAATTATGAATAGTCTAGGATAGCAAGGAACAACTGTTTCACCTTGGACAAGAGTAAAAACTCATTCTTGAGACATGCCACTATTGTCTCAACCTTTAACTTGGCTATCTTTTGATATATAGTGTCCACTCGACTCTTAATATCAACCAATTTATTTTCATAGGAATCCCATTATATTAGGGTGAATTCCTAGTCCCAATAGGTAGGTAGTCCTACTTCAACAAAATTTTCCAGTTATGAATCAAACAGTTTTACTCCCTTAGCGACTAGCGTTAGGCACCTTGCAGCTTTTTCCTGAGCATCCTCCTTTGGGATCATCCTCATAATTTCCATCATGGTGCCAAATCGGTCTACTACCTCATTAGCCCCCAAATCCTTAGTAGAGAGCTCATTCATGAACTGAATGTAATTTTTAGCAGTCATAATGTTCTCAGCTCCAAGCCTTCGACCTAATTTGAGCTAAACTTTTTAATATCAAATTGTGACCTTATTGTCATTCACCAGCATGATGTACTCATAGTGATCTTTAATCTCTAAAATGATATCATCCCAGACCATCCATATAGCCTTGACTAGGGACATCTTCCCTTTCAAATGAGCCTTTAGGTCTGAAACGTTTTTATTTAACACTTTCACCTCTTTACGAGAAGAATCAAGTTCAACCTGGAGAGAAGCTACCTGCTTTTATTTTAAGGCCAGGGTTTCTTGAGATTCATTGAGATGTATGTGCACTGTCCTGACCTCTCCTTCAGAGAGCCTAAAATTAGTTAGATTCCTAGTGAGCTGGTATGCAGGGTTCTAGGGATCATCAGCAGCCAACACGAAACAAACATGAGTATCCTAATGTTTTTATAATTCTTCCAACTAGCATTTCAAATCTATCATTTTTTCGCTCTCCTAGATAAACCTCATGGACATAACTTCCTTCTCTTTTTCCATGCAAACCAACGGCTCTAAACATGTTCAGATCCCGATTCCTTTAATATTTGTCTCAATTCTGAATTTATTTCTCTTCTATTTTTATGAGAGCCTCCATAACATAATTCCCTTTTAGTATCCTTCCCTTTGGTGAGCCCTAGTATTGCACCAAGAATGTTGCAACTCTCGCAGGCTTCCCTACTTTAATTTATCAACCAGGGGTTCTACAAACTTGGAGGTGACAATGCTATATAAACAACAGAGCCATCTATCATGTCATCCTCTTATGAGTCAATGAAAGGGTACTACTTATAGAATAATTTTCGAGAATTTTTTCAAGGCCTAGCTTGAAGATATTTCCCCCAATCCATGTGAAAAGGGCTTTTTTTTGATGATCTTGATTTTCTCCTTGAATGAGATATCAGAGGGAAATTTTCAGAACCAAGTAGTTAGCTATGTTATAAAACCATGGTTAGAGTGTTGAGATATGAAAAAATGTGTTCATCTAGCAAATTGGTCATCCACCATTCCTTCTTCATCTACAGATATAGCTAACCTGGATAGAAAATCTACAACAACATTCTCCTTTCTAGGTTTATCAACAATGGTTAGGTCAAATTGTTGTAATAGTAACAACCATATAATTATTCTAGCATTAACATCTCTTTTTTTTCATTAAATATTTGATGGTTGCATGGTCGGTGTGTACAAAGATTTGATAATCAGTGATATAATGTCTAAATTTGTTTAAAGCATGGAAAATGGATAACATTTCCTTCTCTATGACAATATAATTGAGTTCGGCCTTAGAAAAGTTCTTGCTAGTGACATAGATTACATAAGCTAATTTGTCTTCTAACTACCCCAAGGTTGCCCCCACAACTTTTTCTAATGCATCTATGTGGATGTGGAAAGGTAGAGTCCAATTTGGACCTCATAGAATGGGGGTAGTAGTTAACTTTCCCTTAATGAGCTAAAAAGCTTCTTGACATAGACTAGACCAACTAAACTCAGAGTCTTTGGCCAACAAACCAAATAGTGGCGAAGCCAACTTGCTAAAATCTTTGATGAACCTTCTATAATAGCCAGCTAAACCTAAGAAACTCCTGACATATTTCTGCTTTTGAGGAGCAAGTACCATTTTTATGATGGTGATTTTGTTCAGGTCCACCTATATTCCTGCTTGGGAGATTGAGTGTCAGAATACAACTCCTACTCTTTTCAACAATTCACACTTTTCTGGGCTCAGGGAGGGATGCATTTGAATGCATCTTCTCAACACTTTTCCCAAATTGGAGAGAAATTCCTGGAAGTCATCCCCATAGGGTGTGAAATATTCCATGTATATTTCAACTAAGTCATGTACTAGCTCAGATAAAATGCTCAAGACAACTCTTTGGAAGGAATCTGGGGCATTGCACAACCCAAAGGGTAGGAATATGTAAGCAAAGTTACCCCAAGGACATGTGAAAGTAGTCTTTTCCTAGTATTCGTTGATGACGGATCCGTCGTTTGGTCTCAATCTAGTCTCCTAAATTGAGCTCATTTAATTGTCAACCAGGGTTAGTAAACTGCTGAAGTGAAGTGTACTGTATGTACCTAGGTGCTTGTTTCTTAATGCATTGTGTGTAGTGTTTTGTGATGTTTTTGGTCTTTTGTGATGATTTTTTATGTTTTTGATCTTTTGGTGGTTTTATGTTCACAAGGAAAATGACTAGAAAGCTAATGGAAGGAAGCTAATGATTAAAAACAGAGTGAAACCTAATTGGTTGAAGTCAAATGGTAAATGCAAATGCAATATTAATAACAAAATTAAATCTAAACTATGAATAAGCAAAAGCAAAGCTTGATAATGACTTTTAAGCAAATGATTCAAAACACAAACTAAACTTGTCAAATTCTTTCATCAAAGGCATTTGAGAGAGAGCTTGAAACATGGTCAACTAAGCATGCAAATCTTCCTAACTAAACAGTTTAAACAACTAACTTATAATGATGCAACATTTTATCCTTGATTAGAGATTTGTTGAAGTATGTTTGGAGTAAAACATTGATACCATCATAAGATCTTCTACTCTAAATCTAATTCCTAACTCTATTCTACAACTCAGTTTTATAGCACTACACTTCACTCAAAGGTTATAGATTTTTGAAATAGTTTATTGAGGAAAATGTTTGTTTGTAAGATGATAAGGAAGTTGCAGAAGTACTTCAGGCCTTAAAATGATATGGTCTTCTGTTCATATGGTTATGAATCAATTATGGATTTTAGAACAAGAAGAGATTTGTGAATAATGAAGGTTGTTTTGTTAAGTTTAACAACTGAAGTAATCTAATATGCAGTGAATGGCAACTGAATATGGAGTGCAAATGCAATGAGTTGAACTACAACTGAACCTAAAATGTCACTAGCCTAAAACAATGCTGAACTACAAGTCATTATCAAACTTAAAGCAAAACAATTGAACATGAGTTAAGTGCAATTAAACTCCGGAGCATCCTAACTAAGCTATCATGCATTATTCTATGGAATTATACAGTCTGTTTGTCCATCATGATTGGTATTTTGGAAGAGTTCCTTCTTGTGGAAGAGTTTTTAGAACAATCCTGACTATGTGATTGAGTGCAAATATAAACATAAAGACTGAAAGCAATTAAAAACTAAGATATCATGGCTATCTCCCACTCATCATTATGATATATTGGACAAGCGTTTAAGAGCGATAACATCGATGGTACTTAGTGAAAACACACAACTAAAACGTTCAAGATCATAATCATGCTTAAGACAATATAAATATTTCTTGGAAGAGTTTCTTCTTGTGGAAGAGTGCTTATCATAAGTATAACTGTGATGGTGACTAAAAGAGATTACAATTAAATCCTACAATACTATAGCCATTTCCCATTCATCATTATAATCTTTTGGAAGAGCTTCTTCTTGTGGTAGAGTTAGAATGAGTATAACTATAGTAGCTAATGAAAACAACTACAAATTCAACTTCAAAAACGTAAAGGCAGCTAGAATACTTATCTAAATTACGCAAATAAATTCGTGCAAGAGGCAGGGGCCCTCTACCACCTGATGGAATCTAACTCCAAATCAAATCAACGCTTTCAAAACAACACTGTCTGCTTCATTAAAAGTGAAATAACTTGAACAGAGCACTCTGCGTCTTCAGAAATGTAGCACAAAATCTAAGCAAAATCTAGAACAAAATCTAGCCTAGCTCTCGGTTTCCCAAGTGTTTATATAAAAAATGTAAATAACAAGACTTGCAACAATTTCAGGAACATTGTCTTTCCTTATCGGAATCACATTAGGACTCTTGAAGTGGCTGCGTGAAAAGGAAAAAGACATCTGGACTGAGACAGTCCTAATAGAAGTCTTCCTTCCTAAAGGTGTTCCCACGTTCCAAAACCATACCCAGAATTCGTTTCTTCCTTCATGGTGAGCAACGAACCATGTAGACATGACGTGGAATATGCCCATATGCGGTTTTTCTTGAGAGGCCACCTGGAACATACTCAAACGTGAAGACAACTGTAGAATCACCGATTAGCTACGGAATGTTTGCATTCTGCAACTAGTTCCGGTCAAAATGCTTTACAATGGCAAAAATAAAAAAACTTAGCAAGTCAGTCATGTAAATCATTCTAAAAGTAATTTTAACTAAATTCATTGATCAATTGGGTCTGGAATAGAAATGGACAAAGGAAAATGAGGTAAAGTGGAATGAAAGAAAGCACAATTTTGAGGCTCAACATACCCCCACTGCTGTCTCTTTGCATGTCCTCATGCAAATTATCCTATGAACTCAGAGGCTTCTGCAAGAACATCTAATCCTCTCCTTCTCCTTTTTCTGGAAGCTAAAGGTCTTCTGGGTTTTCTGATAACAAGTTTGAACCTTAGGTTGGTAAGTGCCCTGATTAAATTTTTGTTCCTCTTCTTCAACTTGTCATTGGTCTTTTCCACTTTGTCTATATGTAGGGATAAGGTTGAGTTCATATCAGTTTTGAGCTTGACTTGATCCTTGAGAATTTCATTCTCATTTTTTATGTGTCTATTAAGTATTTCCAACTCATATCTATCCCTTCTTAATACATCTATTTCAGAAAGTGGAGGACTAGGTGTTCTCTCCTTACTTTCTGAAGCTCTCTTTTCCAAAGTTTCCACATAGTCATAAATTTCTTGTTGAGCAGGGTCAATTTCAGGGGTTCCTTCATTAAAATCCTCTTCAACATCTTCTTCAATGGATGTTTCTTCATCTTCTATATTAATCACCCCTGTTTGTTTGATTAGTGTTTTCTTCAGTTTCCCCTTTAGTCTGTGGCTTCTTCTAGGCTGAGAAGATCCCTCTCCTTTCTCCATGGTAGATTTCTTGATTACCTTTTCTTCCTTAAGCTGTCTCTTGATTTGAGTCAACTTCTCTGAAATGATTTCCTCACTACTTTCTTGGATTGTTTTATCAGTTTCAACTTTTGAAGTCCTCCATTTCTTGCTTCTCTTTGTAGGCTGTGGTTCAGGTGAGGGCTCTTTTGGCTCTTCAAAATGATTTCTTGTCAAGAAATTGTCCCATGTATCATTTGTTTTGGCTAAATGATATTCAATCAAAATTTTAACCAAACCATGATGATATAAAGTTGTCTCTAAAAATTGAACCCTTCTCTCAACACAGGAAGCCATCTTTTTCAAGCTTTGAAGCAAGAAATAGGGTAGGTTTAAGTCTTCCCCCAGAAAATGCATTATCAGTCTAATGTGGTAGACATAAAATGTGCCATATCCACCCTCACATGTAATAAATTTTTGCAGAAGAAGTAGTATGTTTCTCAATTTATTTTTCAATGCAGAACTTGGAATTCCTTTCTTAAATACATTGACATCCATACTTGGTGATTTTAGAATTTTCTTCCAGGATTCATTGTGGAATTCTCTGTTTTTGAACCATCTCTCTCCATTTCTAAGCAACCCTGTAGCTTCTGCAATGAAAACTTCAGTGACAGTAAATTTGACATCCCCCACTTCAACTTCAGCTCCTTGAAATGATCTTGCAAATGTTTTAGTGACTTCTTTGTGGAAACCATTAAATTTCTCCAAAAATTGAAGCCATCCTATCTGTTGCAACATTTCTTTGCATTGAGGGTAGCCTTCTAAGTATTTTGAACTCACTGGTTCAGTTCTTACAATGAAACCCATAATTGCTTCTTCAATGTTCAGATTAACACTCTTCTACCCACGGAAACAATAACTTTCACCTTCGAATTGAAATGGCTTCAATTTCTTAATGAAAATGGCTTCAAACTTCGGAATGATATACCTCTGATTGATAGTAACAACAGCTTCAAACTTCGAGCTAATATACCTCTGGTTGACAATGAAAAAATCTTCAATCTTCAAACTGATATGCCTCTGTTGACAATGGAACTTTGGACTGATATGCCTCTGTTTGATAGTGACAAATGGCTTCAAATTTCCCACACTACTATACCTCTGTCTCTCGGTGGCAAATAGTTTCAAATTCCCATACTGCTATATCTCTGTCTCTTGGTAACAAATGGCTTCAAATTCTTCAATGCTATACCTCTGTCTCTTGGTAACAAATGACTTCAAATTCTCACGCTGCTATACCTCTGCGTTTCCAATGATAATGCTCAATCTCTGCCCATGGTGATTCAAACTGATATACCCTTTTTTCTCTACTCACAATGATAAGAATATCTCTGTTTGCGGAATGAAATGCCGGCTACAGAATGGAGTGATGGAAGTAGTCACGGAATGGGGTAATGGAATGAGGTGGAGGAAACGAATTAATGATTGAAAAGATGGCAGAGATTTTTACAACGGCAAAGAGAATCATCATTGAATGATTTGGTTAAGAGACGTCAAGAATTCAAACACCTCGGCCATTTTAACCGCTTAAATGATGTCGGGCATGGAATTTGAAATGAGAGATTTTAATCCAAAGTTTGTGGAAGGTTTATTGGTATTTATCAATAAAAATAATTAAAACAACCTTTTCGAACAATTCATAACTAAAACTATGCTAAAATTTATGAAATGCCATTATAATCTAAACTTGTTACCTCTGCTTTTCATTTGATTTTTGTAGTCTTTGTCTTCTTTGTTCACCGTTGGAAGAGTCTTCATAATTCTTCTTGATGCTTTTTATTCATGGATACACTGGATCATTTTGTTGCAATTCTAATGTCTGCTGGTTAATGCCTTCAGGATTTGTAGCTGCGGAAAGACTGAACAGCTGCAAAATGTATGTTAAGCTGCAGAATGTACCTGTAGAGCATTTTGATCATAGAATGGAGTGGTTTGGAAATATAGGTGAAATTTTATATGGTATGAATGAAGATGGATGATGAGACATGATATGTATGAAGTGGATGATGAAATGGAATGGATTCAGTTTATGAAATGGAGTGAAAGAACATAAGAACTACCCTGCAATCCATGACATGTTTTATTCATTTACAGCAAGACATCAAACTTTAAATCTTGACATGAAAATGAGATGGATGGAATATGGAATGAAATGAATGAAATATGGAATGAAGTAGAGTATGAATGAATGAATAAAATGGAATATGGATGGATAAGTGAATGAAGTGAAATGAAATGAGATGGATCATAAGCACTATGGATCTGAACTTATGATTTTGTAACAACTGCTTGCAAAAACAAAATGGGAAAAGTTAGAGTGTCAGAGAGACTCTGATTTTCACCCTATCTTTTTTGTATAAACATGCCAATCTATGATTGGTTTTTCATGTTTATACCTTTATTTTTTTATTTTTCTTTTTTTCTTTTTTTTCTTTTTTTTCTTATTTTTTTTTCAAAAGAGAAATACTTCAGAAAATTTAATCAAGTTGATGAAGAAGAAAAATTCTTCTTCATTAACTTCACATCACTGCATTCTTGGAACTTCTCGACAAATTCTTCTCTTGAGAGTGGTTTGTGATACAACTTCAATCTATGACCATTCACAAGAAAAGTGACCTCTTCTTCATCTATAGTTCTGATTTTTACCGCCCCATTATCAAAAATTTCAACAATTTCATATGGCCCAAGCCAATGTGTCTGAAATTTACCTTGAAAATCCTTGAATTTTGAATCAAACAAGAGAGCCCAGTCACCCTCTTTGAATTTCTTCTCTTTGATGTACTTGTCATGCCATCTAGCCCTTTTCTATTGGACTAGACTTGTTTTCTGAACTGCATCTTGTCTGATCTCATCCAATTCATTAATTTGCTCCAGTCTATGCTTTTGTGCCTCCGTTAGATCAAGTCCTAGCTGAACTGCCATCTTGAAGGTTTGAATTTGGAACTCTATGGGAAACAAAACTTTCTTTCCATAAACAAGCTCATAAGGAGTATGGCATGTTGTGTTTCTCCATGTAGTTCTATAGGCCCACAAGGCTTCAGGAAGCATATCTACCCAATCTCTTCTATGTAAATGAACAGTCTTTGTTAGGATTCCTTCAATGATCTTATTAGTAGATTCCACTTGACCATTTTCTTGTGGATGATAAGGAGTAGATTTTGTATGTCTAATTTTGTACTTCTCCATCATTTTCTCCACTAGCCTTGATGTAAATTGAGCTCCTTGATCTGTAACAATTTCCCTTGGGACACAAAAACGAGTAAAAATATCCTCAAAAAGAAAAGTAACTATAGATGCTTCATTAGCAACAAGTAATGGTTTAGCTTCTACCCACTTAGTAACATAATCAGTGCAAACTAATATATATTTCTTTTGTCTTGATGGAGGACTAATAGGTCCTACAAAATCCAAAGCCCATTTTTCAAAAGGTTCAATATGTACCTGAGGTTGTAATGGCATCTCACCCGAAGGAGAAGGTTTCCCTACCCTTTGGCAACTGTCACACCTTTTGACATACTCTTTAGCATCTTTAAACAAGGATGGCCAATAATATCCTAAATTAAGGATCTTATAAGTTGTCCTCTTATCTGCAAAGTGTCCGCCACAAGGTTCATCATGACATGCCTTGAGAATCTCAAGCATCTCATCTTCACGAACACACCTTCTAATGATCAAATCTGGACCTGTCTTGTACAACTCATTAGCAACCCATGAATATTTTGCACTATCACAAATGATTTTTCTTTTATCCCTTGTATTCATAATTGAAGGAAATTTTCCTGAAACTAAATAATTAGCAATATCAGCAAACCATGGAGTTTGAGTAGAGATTGCAAAAAGATATTCATCAGGAAATTGATCTTCAACCAGAGTGTCATCTTTGATATTTTGGAGTCTAGATAGGAAATCAGCTACTCTGTTTTGTTTTCCAGGCCTATCTAGAATAGTAATGTTGAATTCTTGTAAGAGTAACAACCATCTTATAACTCTACCATTAGTAATTGATTTGTTCATTAGGTATCTAATTGCAGAATGATTAGTGTGAATAAAAGTTTCATAGCCTCTTATATAGTGTCTAAATTTGTTTATGGCATGAACAACGGCTAAAAACTCTTTTTCAGTTATAGTATAGTTTAACTCTGCAGGAGTCAAATTTTTACTGATATAATATATGGCATAGGGAATTAAATATTTTTGTCCCAATACTGCTCCTAGAGCTGTATTGGAAGCATCTGTCGAGATATGAAAAGGTAACTTCCAGTTAGGTCCCCTTAATATAGCTGCTTCAGAAATTTTGGTTTTCAGGGTTTCAAAAGCTAACTGGCAATCAGAATTCCACTTGAATTCACAATATTTGGTGAGTAATTTGAAGAGTGGAGATGATATCTTGGTAAAGTTTTCTATAAATCTCCGATAATACCCTGTAAATCCTAGAAAACTTCTAACATCTCTTTGACAACTTGGAATGGATAGGTTAGAAATGACTTCAACTTTTGCCTCATCAACTCTAATCCCATCCCTTGAAATGTGGTGCCCTAAAACAATACCTTCAGTAAACATCATAAAACATTTTTCATGACTAAGTGAAAGGTTTTCTTCTTGACATCTTTTTAAGACTTTTTCCAAGTTTTCTAAATCCTCTTCAAATGTATTCCCATAAACTGTGAAATCATCCATGTACACCTCTACACAGTCATGATTAGATCCGAAAAAATTCCTAATACTGCCCTTTGGAATGTTGCAGGTGCATTGCATAATCCAAATGGTAATACTCAGTAAGCATAGGTACCCTAGGGACAGGTGAATGTGGTTTTGTCTTGGTCTTGAAGTGCTACTTGGATTTTATTGTAACCACTAAACGCATCTAGGAATGAGAAGTACTTTTTGCCAGCTAATGTATCTAATACTTGATCTATGAAAGGTAAGGGAAAATGGTCTTTAAGAGTAGCTTTATTTAGTTCTCGGTAGTCAACACACACCCTCCATTTTCCATTTTTCTTTGGCACAATTACCAAAGCAAAAACCCACTGACTATCTGAAATAGGATAGATGAAATTAACATTTAACAATTTTTGCAATTCCTCTTTAACAATTTCCCTAAGATTTGGATTCATCCGTCTTTGAGGTTGTCTGATCGGTTTGCAATTTTCCTCTATATAGATGTGATGAGTACAAGTCTTGGGGCTTATCCCTTTCATGTTAGTGTATTCCCATGCATATGCAGAAGAATGTCTGTGTAATACTTTGACTAACTCTTCTTGTTGAGATTTTTCTAAGTTCTTATTTATGTTCAAATTTTTGCCTGGAAAAATTTCACTTGTAGAGCTGCCAAATTTGTCCATAGAATGAAGAGACATCTGCCTAGATGACAAAAATTCAATGTTGGATCCTTCCTGAAATGATTCATGTTTGTGTTCTGGAGAGGATTCAAAGTTTTCTAGAGTATTCAGAATTTGATTATCTTCACTAATTTCTGAAATTGTGAAGAGTGGTTGTAAATCTTCTTCATCCTCTATCCATTGAGTGTCATCTAGATCTGTAATTGTCCTAGCCGGAGGATATAAAGTGAATTTTTTAGTTGAACTACCATCAGAAATATACATATCACCGGACCTACAACTAATAAAAGCATCAGCTGTAGCCAACCAAGGTCTTCCTAATATAACAGGATGGCCTCCTAGATTATTCTTAGGAGTTAGGATCATGAAATCCACAGGGTGTTCCCAAGAATCTAGGGACACTCGAATGTCTTCTATTACCCCATTTGGTTTGATCACAGATCTATCTGCTAATTGTAATAGTGTGGGTGTAAAGAGAATATTAGGAAGTTTCAGTTTGTCCATGATTTGTCTACTCATGATATTTATTGCTGCTCCTAAGTCAATGAGTGTGTTTTGAATTTCAATTCCATTGATGTGAATTTTGACAACTGGATTTCCTGGGTCAAGATATTTTGGAATAGCAATCTTTCCCATCATAATGTCTGCTATTTGTCCTACCAGTTGAATTTTCTTGGTTTCTCTTATTCCTTTTCTTGTTGTCTTCATACTCAACTCCTTTATTGTTTTGGCTATAATTGAGATTTCCTTGATGGCTTGCAATAATGGAATTTTAATGCAAACATTTCTCAATTCATCTAAGAAATCATAATTAGGCACCATGATTTGTTTTGCTACACCTCTATCAATTTGTAATCTTTCCGGAAAGGGAGGTATAGAAGTAGATGTGGATGGTTGCTCTAATACAGGAGTTGGATTTATTGGACTTTTTGTTTTAGTTTTTCAATGTGTGGGTCTTGAAAGGATGTGTCTTCCTCAAGACTTTTATTCACCCATAGGGAGTCTTCCTCAGAATTATCTTGTTCTTGTATGATCACAGAAGGTTTCCTCTTTTCAAGTATTTTTCCAGACCTAAGTTGAACATCACTAAGGTCTAGAGGAGTAATTAAATAAGTTGGAAACTGTTGGCCTTCTATCATGTATGTATTCTGAGGGTTCTTATTATTGGGGTTTGGTATGGGTTGAGCCAGCAATTGATTTTATTTTTGAGGGAATGATAATGAAAGTGGTTGATTTTGATGATGTTGTTGAGGATTTTGTTGAAGATTTTGAGGAAAATTTTGTTGAGGATTTTGAGGATAAAAATGTGGGTATGGTGGATAGGATGGTGGATACTGATAGTATGGAGAGTATCTTCCATAGGGAATTTGTGTTCCTTGTGCCCAGGACTGAGATTGATTTTGAAATTGGGGCCAAGGTTGCTGCCAAGGATTCCAAGGTGGAGGTTGATTATACATTTGATCATGGAATCCTTGTGTCTGAGGTCCCTGCCAAGGTCTTCTAGATACAAAATTGAGGGACTCTGTGGAATCTGTAGGAGTTTCCTCCTGAAAGACAGCCTTGAGACCAGGAAGAGAAGGACAATTCTTGGTCTCATGTTTCTCAGAACAAATGACACAGGTTTCTACAACGTTTACATCCAAAGGACACTCTCTCAAGGCATGTTTCTTTCTACATTTGGGACAAAAGATTGCCAAGGCATCAGATTCAGCCTTTTGCTTGTTTTGTATCTTGAGGGTGTCTATGTGTTCACTAAGACTCCCTAAGATGTCAGATTTAAAATCATCAAGCATGTGACCTATTTCTGATCTACTTACTGTCCCAGAAGCAGACTTACTTGCCCTTGCAAGAGCAGGATCTCTTGGACCTTTGACAGTTTTAGATTTCCCTCTTGAAAGGTTGATACATAACTCATATATTTCAGGTAATGTGAGTTGTGATATATCCCCTTTTCCCATCATGTTAAGGATATCCAACCATTCATCCCTAATTGTTTTCAACAAAAGAGCTTTTAAGGTGTCTTGATCTAGATTTTCCATTTTTTCCCTTTTGATGTTGTAATTAAATCTCTCCAACAAATCTTCCAAATTTTCATCTTCTTTTTGTAACATCTTGAACACTTCTTCCTTATGATTAACCGACAAAAAATAATCCAAATATCTCTCTAGAAATGCTTGTTTCATGTCTTCCCATGTTCTAATAGAACTGCTGATCAGACTCATAAACCACTTCAATGCTGCTCCCTTCAAAGTTGAAGGAAATAATTTCAATTTTTTAGCATCTTGTAAGTAGTCATAAGTTCTACAAAGCACTTAAAATTCGAATAAGAAGGTTTCAGGATCTTCAGTTTTAAGTCCATAGAATTTTGGAAGGACAGAGGGTGAAATATTTTTCATGGTTGTATTGGTTTCTTCATCAATTATAGGGAACCCAAAAAAGCTTCCTATTCTGCCTCTTCCTCCATCTACACCTCTACCTCCTTCTCCTCTACCTCCTTCTCCTCTACCTCTACCTCTACCTCCAAATAGTGTGTGTTCTCCATTAAAAACTCCTCCTCCTCCTTCTTCTGCCATGGTTGACTCTCTTGTGGAAGTGGAAAGGTTTGTGTCCCTAACAAGAGTTTTTAGATCTTCTTCTATGGCAGGTTCAGTGGATGAAGTGGAAGGTTTTTCTAATGGGATATCTGATTTTAGATCTTCTAGAAGTCTAGGATCAAGAGAGGATGGAATATGGGTATGAGTTGAAGGTGTACTAGCTCTGGATCTAGATGAAACAAGTGGTGTTCTAGAAATCAAACTTCTGCCTCTGCTGCTTATAAATCTTCCCCTTGAATCTCTCTCCCTACGCATAAAATTGTTTTTGGATGCTAAGAAACAAAAGTTACCTAGTTTTCACTTCCCCGGCAACGGCGCCAAAATGTTTGGTCTCAATCTAGTCTCCTAAATTGAGCTCATTTAATTGTCAACCAGGGTTGGTAAACTGCTGAAGTGAAGTGTACCGTATGTACCTAGGTGCTTGTTTCTTAATGCGTTGTGTGTAGTGTTTTGTGATGTTTTTGGTCTTTTGTGATGATTTATGATGTTTTTGATCTTTTGGTGGTTTTATGTTCACAAGGAAAATGACTAGAAAGCTAATGGAAGGAAGCTAATGATTAAAAACAGAGTGAAACCTAATTGGTTGAAGTCAAATGGTAAATGAAAATGCAATATTAATAACAGAATTAAATATAAAATATGAATAAGCAAAATCAAAGCTTGATAATGAATTTTAAGAAAATGATTCAAAACACAAACTAAACTTGTCAAATTCTTTCATCAAAGGCATTTGAGAGAGAGCTTGAAACATGGTCACTAAGTATGCAAATCTTCCTAACTAAACAGTTTAAACAACTAACTTATAATGATGCAAAATTTTATCCTTGATTAGAGATTTGTTGAAGTATGTTTGGAGTAAAACATTGATACCATCATAAGATCTTCTACTCTAAATCTAATTCCTAACTCTATTCTGCAACTCAGTTTTTATAGCACTACACTTCACTCAAAGGTTATAGATTTTTGAAATAGTCTATTGAGGAAAATGTTTGTTTGTAAGATGATAAGGAAGTTGTAGAAGTACTTCAGGCCTTAAAATGATATGGTCTTCTGTTCATATGGTTATGAATCAATTATGGATTTTAGAACAAGAAGAGATTTGTGAATAATGAAGGTTGTTTTGTTAAGTTTAACAACTGAAGTAATCTAATATGGAGTGAATGGTAACTGAATATGGAGTGCAAATGCAATGAGTTGAACTACAACTGAACCTAAAATGTCACTAGCCTAAAACAGTGTTAAACTACAAGTCATTATCAAACTTAAAGCAAAACAACTGAACATGAGTTAAGTGCAATTAAACTCCGGAGCATCTTAACTAAGCTATCATGCATTATTCTATGGAATTATACAGTCTGTTTGTCCATCATGATTGGTATTTTGGAAGAGTTCCTTCTTGTGGAAGAGTTTTTAGAACAATCCTGACTGTGTAATTGAGTGAAAATGTAAACATAAAAACTGAAAGAAATTAAAAACTAAGATATCATGGCTATCTCCCACTCATCATTATGATATATTGGACAAGCATTTAAGAGCAAGAACAACGATGGTACTTAGTGAAAACACACAACTAAAACATTCAAGATCACAATCATGCTTAAGACAGTATAAATATTTCTTGGAAGAGTTTCTTCTTCTGGAAGAGTGCTTATCATAAGTATAACTGTGATGGTGAATAAAAGAGATTACAATTAAATCCTACAATACTATAGCCATTTCCAATTAATCATTATAATATTTTGGAAGAGCTTCTTCTTGTGGAAGAGTTAGAATGAGTATAACTATAGTAGCTAATGAAAACAACTACAAATTCAACTTCAAAAACATAAAGGCAGCTAGAATACTTATCTAAATTACGCAAATAAATCCGTGCAAGAGGCAGGGGCCCTCTACCACCTGACGGAATCTAACTCCAAATCAAATCAATGCTTTCAAAACAACACTGTCTGCTTCATTAAAAGTGAAAATAACTTGAACAGAGCACTCTGCGTCTTCAGAAATGTAGCACAGAATCTAAGAAAAATCTAGAACAAAATCTAGCCTAGCTCTCGGTTTCCCAAGTGTTTATATAAAAAATGTAAATAACAAGACTTGCAACAATTTCAGGAACATTGTCTTTCCTTATCGGAATCACATTAGGACTCTTGAAGTGGCTGCGTAACAAGGAAATGGACATCTGGACTAAGACCGTCCTATTAGAAGTCTGTCTTCTTAAATGTGTTCCCACGTTCCAAAACCATACCCAGAATTCGTTTCTTCCTTCATGGTGAGCAACGAACCATGTAGACATGACGTGGAATATGCCCATATGCGGTTTTTCTTGAGAGGCCACATGGAACATACTCAAACGTGAAGATAGCTGCAGAATCGTCGGTTAGCTACAGAATGTCTGCATTCTGCAGCTAGTTCCAGTCAAAATGCTTTACAATGGAAAAATTCACAAAACTTAGCAAGTCAGTCATGTAAATCATTCTAAAAGTAATTTTAACTAAATTCATTGATCAATTGGGTCTGGAATAGCAATGGACAAAGGAAAATGAGGTAAAGTGGAATGAAAGAAAGCACAATTTTGAGGCTCAACACTGGTTATACTTGCTGAACCCATATAATAAGGAAAATAACTTCTTTCCTGCAAGGCCATCTAAGACTTGGTCTATTAAGGGCACAGGGAAATGGTACTTCTTAGTGGCTTGTTGAGTTCCCGATAATCAACAGAGATTCACCATTTTCGATTCTTCTTCGGGACTAGGAAGGGAGGAGATACCCACTCACTGTCTCATATAGGATAAATAAAACCTACATTCAACAATTTCTATAGTTCTTCCTTAACTATGTCCTTCAGAGTCGGGTTCATCCGCCTTTAGGGTTGGCACACAGGATTGCATCCCACCTTAATGTAAATATGGTGTCTGAATGTTGAGGGATGCACCCCTTTCATGTTGTTAGGTCCCTATATTACTAGTATAGCCCCTTATTTTTGTTAGTGTAACCCCATTATTGTTATTATTGTACCCTTGTAGCCCCCATGTTGTTATTATTGTGCCCTTAAATTATTATTGTTAGGTAGGCTAGGATTACATTGTGGCCCCATGGACTCCTATATATAGAAAGGAGGTTTTGTAATTTGAATCATCCAAGAATTTTTCATTCATGTAATGTATTGGAGGTTGCCCCCTCGAAGTGGCTTATAGCTAAGGCATTGATATCTCTTTGGTATCAGAGCTTTGAGATTCTAGGGTTTCACTGCTCCAAACAGGTCTGCGTGGAATTTTCGCTATAATTTTTTTTCTAAAAAGGTTAAAATCAGAAATTTTTAGAGTGCGAAGCCAAAATATTGAGGAACATCATTGAAAATGTTCAGATCTTGGTTTGTAAAATTTTAAGAGATGTAATATGTGCAAGTTAGGTCATTTTGCAGGCTCCTGAATTTAACCTAAATATGTCATCATGGTATTTTCATAATAACTTTTTTTCTACAAAGGTTCAAAAGCGGAAATTTTTAGAGTGCGAAGCTGCAATCCTAAGGAACATCTTCAAAAAATTTCAGATATTGGTTTGCAATATTTTCAGAGATATGATCTGTGGAAGTTAGGGCTTTTTGAGGCTTCTGAAGTTCATCTCAAAGAGGTGATCATGGGAAGATATTCATATCTCTCTCTCTGAGCATCGGATTGGAATGTTGTAAAAAGTTCCTGCAATTACATGGAATTTTGTTTTTGGTCTATCAATTTCAGATCCAAAGGAGGAAAAAATGACACGTGGAAATTCGTACAAGTTTTCTCTAATGAACCAGTCCAAAATTGGGTCATTTTGGGAGATAGAACATGAATTTTCCTTGAAGAATCCAAATCAGATCAGACCTATGGCATTTGAAAGAAGCTTTAGAGGGCTACTATAGGGCTTAATTTTAGATATTGAGGATCTGCAATTATAGAGATAATTCAATTTCAATATTGAGCTCCTCAAAAGCAAGTAAAAGGTGTGTATTTTTTTTCCGAATTGCATAAGTCTCGTTTGAAGAATCAAGTTGAATTGATTCCAAGGGCATATTGTAGAATAGATATTAGTAATGGATTCTAAAATGGCCCCTAAAAATAATTCAACACCCATTAAGCCTTTATAAAGCTCTACTATGACTCATGAATATGAAGAACGACAACATGACATATGAAAATTACAAGAGCAAGTGCAGCAAATTTTGCTCTCGCAAAGAGCAACAAAAAATGACATGGAAGTTTTGAAGAAAGGCATGGACACTGAGATGCATGGTTTGAAGAAAGGCATGGAATATAAGATGGATGGTTTGAAGAATGGCATGGAATCTAAGATAGATGGCATGGAATCTAAGATGGATGACATGGAAGCTAAGATCCATGATAAAATGGAAAACATGAAGAATGATCTAAAAGCAGACATGGAAGGTTTAAAAAAGTTGATAAAAGAAATGTTTCCTAATGGTGAAAAGATACTAGAGGAAACTCATGATGAGAAAAAAATAAATGTTAATCGTGATTTCATAAAATCTAAAGTTGGCGGGAATAACCACCATATTCCAAAAATCGATATGAGGAAGTTTGATGGAAAGGATCTTGTAACATGGATACTACAGATGGAGCAATATTTTGATCTCCATAATGTGCAAAACATACAAAAGGTACACATTGAAACTTTACATTTAGAAAAAAATACATTTGTATGGTATCGATGGCTTTGCTCCCATAAAAAAATTGTCACTTGGTCAATTTTTACATAGGAAATGATAGCACATTATGAGGATACAAAGAGCAACACCTTCTTTAGCTAATTGATAAATCTCAAACAAAAGGGTTTAATGGGGGAGCACATTGAGGACTTCCAAAAATTGAATATAAGGGTAACTGATACTTCATAGGAACACATGATTGATCTCTTCATAGGTACTTTAAAGGATAACATCCAACATGAAGTTTTCATTTTGGAACCTGATTCATTGGAGAAGGCATTCAGGTTGGCAAGAAAAAATGAATGTAAAATTATGGCGACAAGGAAGCCTACCACTCACTTCTATAAAGAGGGAAGTGTTTTTAATCCTATATTTCCACAACCTACAAGGTTGAAACCACAAAAATTGGAAGAAAAAAGAGAAAAAGGGCTTTGCTACAGTTGTGATAGAAAATGCACTAAAGGTCATATGTGTGTTGAGAAGAAATTATTTTACATAGATTGTGAAGAGGAAGAAGAAAATGAACAGGAAGAGGATATAGACTAGGAATCAACCAAATAAGAGGAAGAAATGAGTCTGACCATATCGTGTAGTGAATTTGCAAGAATTACCACTCCTCAAATCTCAAGATAGAAGGAAATATCAAGAAGAAAAAGGTAATAGTGTTGATTGATTCAGGTAGTACCCATAATTTTATTCATTGTAAGGTAGCCAGGGAATTGAATTTTTTCCTATACCCAGCACCAAAATGTCAAGTGATGGTTGCTAATGGAGGAACTATAAATTTCTCTGGAATATGCCATAATATCAAGATAACCATGGGGGAATATGTATTGAATAGTCCAATGCTTTCCATTCCTATGGGAGGTGATGATGTTGTACTAGGAGTACAATGGTTACAATCTTTGGGGATGGTAGCTTTTAATTTTCAAGAACTTTTCTTGAAATTTTTTTGAGAAGGAAAGGAGGTCGAATTACGGGGTATTGTAGGGAAGCCAGGAAAGATAATAAGCTCTAATTTCATGACAAAGCTTCTAAAGAAAGAACAACGAGGAATAATTGCACAATTATGCTCACTATAAGTTTCAACATCAAAATCATCTATTTCTGCAAATCTCCAAAAAGTATTGGACAATCATTCCAAGGTTTTTGAAACTCCAAAAGGACTCCCACCTATTCGTGATCATGATCATGCTATTCATTTGATTCTAGGAAGTGTTCCTCCAAACATCAGGCTTTATAGATATCCTTATGTCCAAAAGAGGGAAATTGAACGTATGATTGTAGAAATGTTAGAGGCAGGTATAATTGAACCTAGTCAAAGTTCTTTCTCTGCTCTTGTAGTATTGGTACACAAGAAGGATGGATCATGGCGCATGTGTCTGGATTATAGGGAGCTCAATAAGCTCACCATTAAAGATAAATTTCCCATTCCTGTGATTGATGAATTATTGGATGAATTACATGGAGCAATTTATTTTACCAAATTGGATCTTAGTTCAGGGTATCATCAAATTAGAATGAAGACTGAAGATATTCTGAAAACAACATTTCAAACTCATGAGGGTCAAAATGAATTTTTGGTCATGCCTTTTGGCCTTACCAATGCACCTTCTAAATTTCAAGTGTTGATGAATTCCATTTTCAAACCCTTCCTTAGAAAATTTGTGCTAATATTTTTTGATGATATATTAATCTACAGTAGGTCTTGGAAGGATCATGTTCAACATGTTGACATGGTGCTCAAACTATTGCAGGAGAAACAATTATATGCAAAAACATCCAAATGTTTCTTTGGAGTACAAGAGGTGGAATATCTGGGTCATATTGTATCTCACAAGGGTGTTAAGGAAGACCCTAACAAAATTAAAGCCATTAAGTAATGGAAAGTCCCCACAACCATAAAGCAGTTGCGAGGATTTCTCAAGTTAATAGGGTATTATCAAAATTTTGTTAAGAATTATGGGAGAATAGCAGCACCTCTAACAACATTATTGAAGAAAGATGCATTTTCATGGACTCCTGAAGCAACTAAGGCCTTTGAACATCTTAAAGAGGTAATGTGCCTAGCACTAGTCTTAGCTATGCCAGACTTCACAAAAACCTTTATTATGGAAAGTTATGCCTCAGGAAATGGAATTAGCGATTTTTAATGCAAGAAGGAAGACCCATTTCTTTTGAAAGTCATCCAATCAAAGGAAAGTATTTACAAAAACCTATTTATGAGAAGGAAATGTTAGAAATACTACATGCACTAAAGAAATGGAGAACTTACCTAATGGGAAGAAACTTCAAGGTAAAAACTGATCATGATAGTCTTAAACATTTTTTGGAACAAAGACTACCTTCAGAAGAGCAGCAAAAATGGGTCACAAAGGTGTTGGGTTATGACTTTGAAATAATATACAAAAAATGGAAGCTAAATTTTGTTGCAGATGCACTCTCAAGGAAGAATGAAGAGGTGGAAGCATTTCTTTGTGCCATTTCTATTATCCAACCAGATTGGATAACCGAAGAAAGAGATGAATGGAAGAAGGACGAAGACGTGTGGACAATCATTCAAAAGTTGCAGAAAGATCCTACTACATCTGATACATTTAGTTGGAAAATTGATTCCTTATGGTACAAAGATCGCTTATATATTTGTAAGAATTCCCAACTAAAACAAAATATTATTTTGGAATTGCACACTTCTCCTTTAGGAGGACACTCAAGATTTTTAAAAACTTACCACAGGGTGAAGAAAGAATTTTTTTGGATTGGCCTTAAATCTGATATTCAAAATTTTGTGGCGGAATGTTTGGTTAGCTAGTAGAATAATGTTGAGACAATTAAGACCCCGGGTCTTCTACAACCTTTATCCATTCCAAGTCAATGTTGGGAGGAGAATTCAATGGATTTTATCACAGGTTTACCTAAGTCTAAAGGAAAGAGTGTCATCATGGTGGTAGTTGATAGAATTACCAAGTATGCTCACTTTTGTGCATTATCTCATCCATTTAAAGCAAGTACAGTTGCTACTACATTTATGGACACAATTCAAAAGCTACATGAAATCCCAAGGGTTATTGTGAGCGACAAAGATCCAATTTTTACTGGAAATTTTTGGACGGAGTTAATTTCTTATTTGGGTACTCAATTAGCTCATAGCTCATATTATCATCCTCAATCCGACGATCAAACTAAGATATTAAATAAATGTTTGGAAGAATATATTTGTTGTTTTGTATCTGATAAACAAACACAATGGGTCAAGTGGTTACCTCTAGCTGAATGGTGGTATAACACTTTCTTCCATACTGCAGCAAAAATGACCCCATTTATGGCACTTTATGGATATCATCCACCATCCATCACATCATATTTAAGAGAAAATTAGAAGGTTCAAGTAGTGGAAGATCACATCGAACATCAACAAGAAGTTCTCCAACTCTTAAAGGACAACCTGAATTTGGCACAAAATCGAATGAAACAACAGGCAGATCAACATCGCAGCGAGAGAAGTTTCGATGTAGGAGACTGGGTATTTTTACGGCTACAACCATACAAACAAATGTCCCTCAAACAAGCTAAGAAGGATAATAAATTATCGCCAAAGTACTATGGTCCTTACAAGGTGTTTCAAAAGTTTGGTACTATGGCATACAAATTGGAGCTTCCTGCTTCTTCACGTGTGCATCCAATTTTCCATGTTTCATGCTTAAAGAATGTTATAGGTGAAAATATTCCAGTTCAAACAATATTTCCAGAACTTGATGAGGAAGGAAAAATCATATTGGAACCTGAAGCGGTCACGGAAACAAGAACTCGATAGCTATGGAATTGATCAATTTCAGATTATCTCATCAAGTGGAAGAACTTACCCACTAAAGATTCTACATGGGAGGATGAGAATTTTATAAAGAAGCACCCAGAGCTACTCAAGCATTGAGGACAACACTTTTTTGAAGGAGAGGGGCATGTTAGGTCCCTATATTACTAGTATAGTCCCTTATTGTTGTTAGTGTAACCTCTTATTGTTATTATTGTACCCTTGTAACCCCCATATTATTATTATGGTGCCCTTAAATTATTATTGTTAGGTTGGCTAGGATTACATTGTGGCCCCATGGACTCCTATATATAGAAAGGAGGTTTTGTAATTAGAATCATCCAATAATTTTTCATTCATGTAATGTATTTGAGGTTGCCCCTTCGAAGTGGCTTATTTATAAGGCATTGATATCTCTTTTCTTCTCTTTTTGGAGCTGGTTTCACAACACATGTCCTTGTAATCCCAAGAAAATGCATCTAGGTTTTCTTTTAGAAGCTAACATAGTTGCTTTTATTCTTTATCTGAGAGGTTTGAGTTAATTTTCAGAGATCTGGGTGGGCAAAACTCCACATCCTTGGTGGTTTCAGAGGTTGAATTTCCTGAGTGAAATTCCCTGCAACGATGGCTTTAATATACTTTGACTAGGTTTTCAAGTGGGCTATTAGTGGGGGACTGGTTTTGAATGACATGGTCAATGATTTCATCTTCATCAAGTTGCCCCCCTATAAGAACAAAATGTATGGTACAAATGGGGGTAGTGTGTATACCTCATCTTCTTCATCCTCCAACCATATAGGTAGATCATGACCAATGGAAGGTTGGGTTGTAGAATATAATACCAACTGTTTAGACAAGGACACATTCTTAATAGTCATGTTTCTAGCCCAAAAACTTATATAAACATCAGTAGTGGCTAACCAAGGTATCCCTAAGATGAGAGGATATCCATTGAACTTGGTTTTTGGCTGCATAACTAGGAAATCTATAGGATACTCGCAAGAGTCAATTGAAACCATAAAATCCTCAACAATTCCTTCCGGAGTTACTATGGACCGATCTGCAAGATGCAAAACCATTGTGGTTTTCCTCAAAGTCCCTTGGAGGTTGAGTTTCAACATAGTTTCCATGTTCATGACATTGATGGAAGCCTCGAGATCAATCAAAGTATTAGGGACTATGAGACCATCTATGTGCATGTCTACAACTAGAATGCCATGGTCCAGGTACTTTGAAAAGTTCACCCTTCCCAACATTAAGTCAGACAATTTTCCTACTACATTGATGGTGGGGGTATCTTTCTTATTTCTCTCAGGTTTCTTGAAGAAATTTTCCTTGATGAGCCTATTGTAAATAGGGACATCCTTAATGGCTTGGAGAAGTGGTATATTTACACATTTTTTTCAGTTCTCCGAGAATCTTGGTCACCTCTAGGGTGTGATGAATGGAATGGATCAAGTGCATGGGAAAAGCTGGTTGTTGGATATGAGTGTTAATTTCTTCATTTTCCTCATTAACCTCTATATGTGGAGATGGATGGTAGTTTTCTAGGAGTAATATCCCCGACTTGAGATTAATCTCTTGTATCTCCACAACATAAGTTGGATAGGATGTCTCTCCGCTATAAACCTGTTGTGATTATTTGTTGTTAGGGTTCAGTGTAATTTCCCAAATGGAGAAAATTAGGCTCAGTAGGGAATATCTTAAGATATTACACTATGGGATCACAGCAATATGAGATCACATTAATAGATATAAACTAGAGATAGACTGGTAGGGCATTTACTGCTTATATCACCTCTAAAGAGATGGTGAAAACCAGAGGCTTCTTGGCCCGTTCTAGACTTTGTCTATAGAATATTGGTGAAACAAAGAAAGGATGGAAATAAAAGACTCCAAATAGATTTTTCAGCCCTTGTGACTCTTATATTTTTATATCTAAAGAACGAATCCAAAAGAGGAGCAAAAACCAAAGAAGGAAGGAGCGGGAGATTTCTTCTTCAGGAAATTCAGCAACAGGCCCAGTGAGAACGTTGTATAAGAAAATGGGTGAAATAATAACGTATATTAGGGATTTTTTACCCTATATTATGAATTTTGGGACTTTTATGGTGAATTTAATCTCAAAAAAAGGAGTTTAAGGCACTTAAACAGATCTCCCACAAAGTTGACTAGCTAAAAATTAGCTAGTGAGAACAGTTGTTGCAACAAGGAACACCAGCAACTAGAATTGCGCAGTTTTGCCTAGTAATTACTGGAGACCAGAAATAATGCTCAAAATTCATCCATAATACATCAAATCATCATTATGAAATTTTTTCCCATTGACATACATCAAATTACATGAAATAACAGTGCATAAATTCATGAAAGTGACATCTCCGGTATTTATAAAATTGCAGAAATGAATGGACTATGTCCCTCTAAGAATGATTCAGCAGTTTAATAATGGAAATAAAATATATGACTGATATATGGCTGTAACATCATATCCATACCAGATCTGGAAACTACTCAGCCTCTTTTACAAGTCCCCTTTTGGGTTTTAACCAAATAATGCACTAGAAATTGTAGATCTGACTTTTAATACATGGAACTGCAGAAACTTCCAGAAATAGCTGAAGATGATTTTAATTAAAATACATATCACATATGATCATTAGATATCATAAATCTACAATGTGAATCTTCAAGATGAGAGGCAAGCCTCAATCATCTGAGATCTATTACAAAAGGGAAAACCAAATAATACTTGCAGCAACACATGAAATAACGCAGTACCCAAAGGGGAAGTGCTATAGATTGAACCAAATATGACAATAGATGTAATGTACAGATCTGAAATGAAATAAAAGAGTGAGATCCTCTTCCGGGTGGTCACCAGACACCTTCTCTGAGATAAATCTCCTCCAAAACAACTAGATCTTGCAGATCTAGTTCACCACTTTCTGCAACTCACAACAGCTGCAAAACCCTCAACAGGATCAGCGCTGCTATTAGAGGTGGAGCTTGGCCAACAATTCTGGATAGTGGGAAATGCATTACAATGCCCTCCAAGAGCTTCTTAAGGAAGGGAGGAGAGTTCCTAAATAGGAAGCCCTATCTTTCTCTTGCTAAACAGTGCAGAGAAAGGAGTTGCTCAAGCAACTCGAAATCAAAAATATGATCAACAAAATTTACATGAGCCCTCTCCTCCTTTTTATAGCTTGAAAGGGTGCACAAACACTAAACCACTTCAATGTACTTAACCCCTTTCATATTGGATCCCTCTTCTAAAACTACGCTGGTTGCGTTGGTTCTCCAAGGTGGTCCAATGTTTGTTCAAACACAAGTAGATATGTTACAAAAGGCCTGGATTTATCCCTTTTCACATTGGGCATGTATTTATTCTTTGATTTAAGGATTTTTTCAATTTCCTCCTTTAAATTTTATTCATCAATGTATTCATCAAGGCTAGATCGAAATAGCTTCAACTTTTGATAATTCGAGGCATAGTCATAGGTCCTATAGACAACAACAAATTCAAACATGAATGTTTCAATTTCTTCAGAGGTAAGTCCATGAAAATGTGGAAGGGTTGAGGAGATAATGTTCTTCATTTTAGTTTCCCCATATAGCTCTCTAATAATAAAGGCTCCCTTGGCTTTAGTTTCAATGATGGGTTGAATAGGTGAAGCATGTTCCTCACGTGAAACAAGGTCTTATTCTTCTCCAATAGGTTCTTCAAAATTTTCAGTGTTAGATAATTTAATATTACAGAGAAATGAAACACATAAAATATGCGAAAAATACAAGCACACAAAATACATAAAACCAGAGACACAGATATACGTGGTTCACCCAGTTTGGGCTATGTCCACCCCGAACAGCCATTCCTTCCTTTCTATTATCCAGCCAAATGAAGAGACAAAACCTACAACAGATCCGTTGTAATATCCTCTGTTCTCTCTCACAGTCTCCCTATCTATTTCTCGCTCTGAGAATACACACACAATAGACAACTGCAATACAATACCCTCATAAAAGTGAGGGGTTGCCTTCTAGGGAAAAAAAAAACCCTAAAATAAACATAACTTCTACCGTCAGATCATTTTTCTAATGAACGACCCAGATTGACTAGAAATTACTATACTTTTACAAGGAAATTTTACATCTGTTTTTAGCTTCGGGGGCGCTGCCCCTGAAACCCCCAGCCAGGGGGGGAATCCATAAAGTCGCAACCACCCCCTCTGGACCCCCAGGCGGAATTTAATTATGAGTGGTGTTGCCACCCCCATTAAGGTACAGGGGTCCAACACTGTGATACAAAATAAACAAGATAATCAGGCTCCACACCCAACAATCTCCCACTTGGAGACTAATTGTAGAAACTCCACCGCTGCTTCATTTGCTGGACAATGAATCCTCTTTGGACCTGGCTATTTCTCATCTTCATCGTCATCCTTGAAGACCAATTGAAACTAAGCATATTCGAAGTTTCTCCCTGGTTACAACTTTTGTTAGCATATATACAGGATTCTGGCTACTGTGTATCTTTTCCAGCTTCAACTGTCCATCTTCCAATACTAACCGTATGAAATGGTACTTGATCTGTATGTGTTTAGTCCTGGAATGAAATTTTGAGTTCTTTGCAATATGAATGGCACTTTGGCTATCACTGTATAACGTGCCCATATCATGCTTCTTACCCAATTCATCCATAAACCTTTGTAATCAAATCATTTCCTTACTAGCCTCTGTAGCAGCAACATACTCTGCTTCTGTTGTTGAAAGTGCAGCAACACTTTGGATTTTTGAAACCCAATTGACAGTTGTTCCACCTATAGTAAATGCATATCCTATAGTGCTCCTCCTATTATCTCTGTCAGCTGCCATATCTGCATCAACATATCCTTGTAGAGCAATGTTTGAACCACCCAAGCATAATGCTTGATTTGTGGTACCTCTCAAATATCTGAGAATCCATTTTTCTTCCATCCAATTAATTATCCTTGATTATTCATGTACCTTCTTACAACTCCCACTGCATGTGCAATATCAGGCATTGTGTAGACCATTGCATACATTAAGCTTCCAACTGCTGATGCATATGGAACTTTAGACATATAATCCACGTCTTCTTGGGTCTTTGGGCACATATCCGTACTAAGTTTGAAATGGCTAGCAAAAGGTTTACTAAATAGTTTCTCATTCTACATATTAGATATTTTCAACACCTTTTGTATGTACTCATTATGAGACAACGTTAATTTGCGATTTTTCCTGTCTCTAGTTATTCTCATACCAAGGATTTCTTTTGTAGCTCCCAAATCCTTCATTGCAAATGAATTTGCCAATTTTCTTTTGAGCACATTTATTTCCTGCATGTTAGACCCTACAACAAGTATGTCATCTACATACAATAACAATATAATATAGCTGCCATCATTTTTCCTTTTCAGACAAACACAATGATCAGAGTGACATCTAGTATAACCTTGTTCAGACATAAACTTGTAAAATTTTAGATACCACTGCTTTGGAGCCTGTTTTAGGCCATACAAGCTCTTATTTAACCTACAAACTAATTTTTCTTTCCCTTGGACCTCATATCCTTCTGGTTTCTCCATATAGATCTCTTCCTCCAAATATCCATGGAGAAATGTTGTCTTTACATCTAACTATTCAAGATGTAAATCTTCCGCTGCTACAAGACTTAAAATAGTTCTAATTGAAGTAATCTTAACAACAGGAGAAATATTTCATTAAAATAAATGCCTTTCTTTTGTGCAAACCCCTTCACCACAAGTATATCTTTGTACCTCTATTTTCCTCACTATTATTCCTTCAGCCTGTAAACCCATTTATTCTGCAATGTAGTCTTACCTGCAGGAAACTTGACTAAGTCCCAAGTCTGGTTATGCATTAAGGAGTCCATATCTTCTTCCATGGAAAGCTCCCACTTCTTCCTGCTTTCAACCTGCATTGCTTCTTCATAACATTCAGGTTCACCAGAATCAGTCAACAATAAAAAATATAATGAAGGAGAGTATCGTTCAGGCGGTCTACATATCCTGGTAGATCTTCTAACACCACTTTCAGGTGTTTGAGGTGCCTGTTGTTGTTGTGGTGGTTGTTGTTGTTGTGGCTCTTGATTATTATTATTTTCAAGCACCTTTACCTTTTCTGTTATCTCATCAAGAACTGTGTATTATTTGTTTTCTTTTTCCTGTTTCTTTTCTTGCAACTGATTCTTATACAAGACCTTTTCATTGAATATTACATCTCTTCTCCTAATTATTTTGTGATTTTCATAATCATATCAGAGATAACCAAAATCATTAACACCATATCCAATAAAGGTACATTTCTTTGATTTTTCCTCAAGCTTTGTTTTGTTTTCTTTATTAATATGGACAAAGGCCTCACAGCCAAAAGGCTTTAAAAAAGAGTAGTTTACCTTTTTACCTGTCCATGCTTCCTCTGGAATACCACCATCCAAGGAACTTGAAGGCCATCTGTTTATTAGATAAACAACAGTATCTACAACATCTACCCAAAATTGTAAAGGAAATCCTGCATGCAATCTCATGCACCTTGCACGCTCCATGATTGTTCTGTTCATTCTTTCTGACACACCATTTTGTTGTGGTGTTCTTGGAGTTGCCTTCTCTCTTCAAATTCCATGCTCTGAACAGTACCTATAAAACTCTTTGCTGCAATATTCACCTCCATTGTCTGATCTGAGACACTTAAACTTCTTTTCTGTCTCAATCACAACCAAAGCTTTCCATTTCTTGAAAATATCAAATACATCAGATTGATTCTAAATACAATAAATCCATGTTTTTCTAGTTACATCATCAATAAAAGTAACATAATAACGAGAGCCACCAAGAGATGATACCTGAGCAGGTCCCCACACATCCATATGCACAAGCTCTATTTTTTCGCTCTTCTTTTCTTTACCAACTCTGATAAATCTGACTTTCTTCTGTTTTCCATAAATGCAGTCCTCACAGAAATCCAAATCAACATTCTTCAAACCCGGCAGCAAATTCCTTGAGTGAAGAATCTTCATACCCTTCTCATTCATGTGTCCGAGCCTATGATGCCATAATGCTGCATCTGCTCCTTTGGAAGTTAAAGCATTAACAGAGTTAGAAATACCATTGCATAAATAAAATGTACAAACCTTTTTGCCTTTTGTTATTACCAGGGCTCCTTTGGTGACCTTACAAGTTGTATCCGCGAAATTTGTCACACAACCTTCACCGCCTAATTTCCCTATTGAAATCAGATTTTTCTTCAAATCTGGAACATGCCTTACCTCATTTAGTAGCCATTGGTTTCCATTCTATTTTTTTACAAGAACTTTACCCATTCCAACAATTTTACAGGGTTTATCATCACCCAAATGAACTTGTCCAAAATCTCCTTGAACATAGTCATGAAAATACTTCTTATTAGGTGTGGCATGGAATGAAGCCCCTGAATATACGACCCAAGAATCAATAACATTTTCGAAAGAAAGAATCAAAGCATCTTGTAACACATCACCTGTCACATTTGCTTCATGATTGTTTTCTTGTTGCATGTCTCCTTATTTTCCCTTCCGAGATCTACAGTCTTTCTTTAGGTGTCCTTTCTTTCCGCAATACCAACACACTATCCCCGATCTGGACTTGGATTTTCCTTTCCTTGATTTACTGCGATATCCTGAGCTCTTTCCTTTTTCCATTTTTCTTCCCCTAGACTCTTCACTCAAAGCATTACCCGATGTCTCACCAAAGCTTTTCCGTCGCATTTCCTCGCTAAGAATAGCACCGACAACATCATCAAACTTTAAAGTACTAGATCCAGAGACAGAGTTACTAATGGCCATAACTAAACCATTCCAACTTTCTGGCAATGAGCACAGAAATAAAAGAGCCCTAACTTCATCATCAAGGTTTACCCCTATAGAACTTAACTAACTAGTAACTATATTAAAATCATTTAAATGGTCTGCAACAGATCCACCTTCCGACATCTTGATATTAAATAAACGTTTCATGAGAAATACCTTGTTTGAGGCTGAGGGTTTTTCATATAATTTTGCCAACATCTGCATCAAACCCTCTGTTGTTGTTTCCTTCGAAATATTGAAGGCGACTAATGCCGCAAGGCACAACCATACTATTCTGAGTGCCTTTCTATCGAGAACATTCCATTCCGCATCTATCATGGCCATCGACTTCTTTGTTTTTTCCACTCAATGGTAGTTAAAGATATTTTTGATACAAATAATCTTCCATCTGCATCTTCCACGGCGTGAAGTTTTGGCCGTTAAATTTCTCTACCCTAAACTTACCATCTTCCAACATTGCTCCCACTTGAACCAGGAACCCCTCTTTCCTGCGAGTTTATCAGCCAAATAGACCTTCGGCTCTGATACCAGTTGTTAGATAATTTAATATTAAAGAGCAATGAAACACATAAAATATGCGGAAAATACAAGCACACAAAACACATAAAACCAGAGAGACGTAGATATACGTGGTTCACCTAGTTTGGGCTACGTCCACCCTGAACAACCAGTCCTTCCTTTCTATTATCCAGCAAAATGAAGAGATAAAACCTACAGCAGATCCATTGTAATATCCTCTGTTCTCTCTCAAAGTCTCCCTAAATGTTTCTCACTCTGAGAATACACACACAATACACAGCTGTAATACAATACCCTCATAAAAGCGAGGGGTTGCCTTCTAGGGAAAAAAAAACCCTAAACTAAACATAACTTCTACCATCAGATCATTTGCCTAATGAACGACCCAGATTGACTAGAAATTACTATACTTTTACAAGGCAATTTTACATCTTGTTTTAGCTTCGAGGGCACTGCCCCCGAAACCCCCCTCCAAGGGGGCGCTCCATAAAATTGCAGCCACCCCCCCTGGACCCCCCAGGAAGCGTTTAATTATGGATTAAGGTACAGGGGTCCAATGTTATGATACAAAATAAACAAGATAATCAGGCTCCACACCCAACATTCAGAAGGCTCACCTATGGTTTGTTCAACCTCACAACCACAAAAGAAGAGTGAAGGGTGACTATGTGTTGATGTGGGCGTTTTAGGTAAAAAAATTCGTTGAGTATCCCTACTCCTACAAGGCATGGAAATCATATTTTTTTCAATATTTTTGAAAAACCATGTAAAAGGAAAGTAGAAAATAATGCTAAAACAAAATCAAAGCATCTACTAGACACCTCCCTGGAAACGATGCCAAAAATTAGTGAGCCCTGGTATTGCACTGACAATTTTGCAACCCCTAGAGGTTGCCCTAATTTACTTTATCAATCAGGGGTTCATAAAAAATGAGAGGTGACAATGCTATATACACAACATATGCATTCTCCTCATGTCATCCTCTTATAAGCTTTACAAAAGGGTGCTACTTATAGGGTTTCTGGATGAAGTCTGTCACACTTCTGAATTTAGACCTAGGGCTACAAATGATTCAAATCCATGGCTCTATCAACAAGAAAATAAATATTCTACAATAATAAAGTACATCTAACTACTTTTCAATGAAATAAATCTACAAATTAAGCTATTATAAGAAATGAAATCAAACTAGGCATCTTACATGAAGTAAATTGTTGAATTGAAATTTCATAAAGGAAAGTAATCTAATCACACTTTGCTAGGAAAAAGTGCTAAAACACTCTGTCTACTCTATGTTCTATCTATAATTATTTTAACCATGCAACTAATCGTGACCTAACTTATTCTTTCAAATGCATTGTTTTGCAGCTAGGAGGAGAAAGCACTAAGGTGGCTTATGGAAGGCTTGAACTCATGGGTACAAGGTTGAAGGTGTCTGGGTGGTTTTGGCAGGTCTGGATGAGGTGGATGGTGGTTTTTGGGCTTAATGAGGGCCCCAATGGTACTACTACAATTGTTTCTATAGGTTTCTTGTAGTGCTACAGGAAAGTCAGGAATTTCTACAGGAAACAGTTGAGGGCAATCCGAAGCCAAAAATTGGTGAGAAAAGTATAGGGAAGGTGGATTGAAGGTGGGTTTGGATGAGTAGAAGGTGGCCCACCAATTTTCCAAGATCATAACCTCTTGAGAGGCATGTCTTTCACCTCTAGGGTTTTCTCATGGTGTAGAGATGAAAAATATGAAAACAAGGTTGATGGCGATTTTGATGAACATAAGGTTGATGAATGGTGAGAAATGAAGCTGAAGGTGCTAGTGAAGTAATCCTTTGTTGTGCTACCTGAACCTGTAAGTAAACTACATGTTCAAGCAATAAATATGGACAAATTCATGATAAATGAAATGGAAAGCATGATTTGAATTTGGAAAGAAAATCTACTTTAGCCTACAAACATAGATCTAACACAACATTCTAAACATATCCATGGAATTACAACAACCTAACTTATCCATTACAAGCAATCATAAACTAAAAAGTAAATTTTACCTGTGGGGAATGTCTACCCTCCTCAATCTCCAATGAAAGAGATGATAGGGGGAGGTTTGACACACAACTTTCTAAATTTATAACCTACTCTACCGACATGTAAGCAAGCTAAATCTACAATAAAATAAAAATGGAAGAAAATTAAAAAAAGTGAATTGAAATGAAAGCAAACCACATTGAAGGTGCGCTTATCTTTCTTCTTTCTACTAGGTTTCTTGAAGCACTTTTCCTTGATAAGCCTATTGTAAATAGAGACATCCTTAATGGCCTAGAGAAGTAGTATATTTACACAAAATTTTCAGTTCTCCAATAAGTTCGGTCTCCTTTGGGGTGTGCTGACTAGAATGGATCAAGTGCTTTCAAAAAGGAGGTTGTTGGATCTGAGTGTTAATTCCTTCCTTTTCCTCCTCAACCTCTACAAGTGGATATGGAGGGTGGTTTTCTGGGAGTAATATTCCTGACCTCAGATTAATCTCTTGTATCTCCACAACATAAGTTGGATAAGATGTCTCTCCATTATAAACTTTTTGTGTATGTTTGTTGTTCAAGTTCAGATTGGGTTTTGGAGGCATTTGAGGCAACTTGGGTGGAGCAGCATGAGTAAGTTGAGGTTGAGGTTGGGGTGGAGGCATTAGAGCAGGTGGTTGATTATGTTGAGGCCTCCACCCTTGGGATGGGTTGTTCCACTGAGGTTGTTGAGGAACATATTGCTAAAATAGTTGGTTTACAGGTTGAGGATAATATGGAGGGTTGTAATGCCAAGTAGGAGGTGTAGGCCAGGATGGACGTGTGGGAGTGTACCAAGATTTCATGGGTGTATTCTGATTATTCTGATAGTAAGATTAAGTTTCACCTTGCATACCCTACTGATATGACCTAGGGCCTTGAGGCCTTCTTTGGTTCATGAAACAGAGTTACTCTCAACCTACTTCCCCACCTTCATATACAACTTCGAATCCAGATAAGGAGGGACAATTTTCTTGGGCATGATTCTCCTAAAAAACTAGAAAAACCTCTATGACATTTAATGGACATTCATTTCTAGGGTGTTTTCTAGTACATCTAGGGAAAAATATAGCCACACCCTTCCTGATTCCTCTTGCTTCCTCTTGACTTGTAGTGTGTCCATTTGCAAGGCAAAGGTGTGCAACATGTCACTCTTGAAGTCCTCCAACATATTTCCAATCTCATGCTTGATAGAGGTGGAAGAGGAAGGGGTATTTTTTGTACTTTGGCTAGCTCTGCCTTTCTTCCTAGCTACCCTAGAATGGTTCCTGAAGAAAATTGTGATTGTTTCACAAGGTATCTTATAGATATCTCCTCCTGATAACATATTGAGGGTTTCTATCAGCTCCTCTCTGATCCCTCAGAGAATTACAAGTGTATGTGATCTAGGATCAAGAGTACAGTTGGCTCTCTTATAGTTTAACTGAAATATCTCTTCATAGTCTTCTAAGGATTCATCAGGCCCTAGAGTCATCCTGAATATCTCATCTTTAGTATACTTGGACCTACAGTATTCCATTTACTTATTGTTGAAGGCCTCTTGTATCTGTGCCCAGGTAGTGATTTTGTTCCCAGGTAAAGCGATGAACTAGTGGAAGGTTGCATCCTTGAGGGTATATGGAATAGCTTCATATTTTGATCATCTGAGGCATAGTCATATGTCCTACAAACAACAAAAAATTGAAACATTAATGTGTCAGGATCTTCAGAGGTAAGTCCATGAAAGTGTGGAAGGGCTGAGGGGCTAATGTTCTTCATTTTAGTTTCCCCATCTAACTCTCTAATGGGAAAGGCTCCTTGGGCTTCAATTTCAACCCTGGTTTGAATAGGTGAAGAAAGTTCCTCACGTGAAAAAATATATTCTTATTCTCTGATAGGTTCTTCAAAATTTTCAGAAGGATCACCGATGGCGTGTTCAACCTCACAGGCACAGAAGAAGAGTGAAAGGTGACTATGTGGTGATGTGGAAGTTTTAGGTAAAAAAATTCCTTGAGTATCCCTACTCCTACGATGCATGAAATTCATATCTTTTTTGTATCTTTTTCAATATTTTGTAAACAACATGTAAAAGGAAAGCAGAAAATAATGGTAAAAAAAATCAAAGCATCTACTAGACACCTCCCCAACAATGACGCCAAAAAGTGGTGAGCCTTGGTATTGCGCTAAGAATGCTGCAACTCCCAAAGACTACCCTACTTTACACTATCAGCCCGTGGTTCATACAAATTGGGAGGTGACAGTGATATATACACAACATATGCATTATACTCATGTCATCCTCTTCCGAGCTCTACAAAAGGGTGCTACTTATAGCGTTTTAGGATGAAATCTGTCAGACTTCTGAATTTAGGCATAAGGCTACAAATGATTTAGAGACATGGCTCTATTAACAATTAAATAACTATTCTATAGCAAGAAATTACATCTAACTACTATGCAACGGAATAAATCTACACAATAAGCTAAGATAACAAATGAAAGCAAACTAGGCATCTTACATGAAGTAAATTGGTGAATTGAAATTTCATAAAGGAAGCTAACCTAATCACAATTTTTATGCCAAATGGCTAAACACACCCTGTCTAATCTATATTCTATATATAATTATTTTAATCATGCAACTAATCATGACCTAACTTATGCTTGTAAATGCATTGTTTTGTAGCTAGGAGGAGAAAGCGCTAAGGTGGTTTATGGAAGGCTTGAACTCATTGATGTAAGGCTAAAGGTGTTTGGGTGGTTTTGATAGGTATGGATGAGGTGGATGGTGGTTTTTAGGCTTAAGGGGGGCCCCAATGGTACTCCTGCAAGTTCCGCTATAGGTTTCCTGTAGTGTTACAGGAAAGTCATGAATTTCTATAGGAAATATTCAAGGCCAAACCGAGGCCAAAAATGGGTGTGAAAAGTGCAGTGAAGGTGGAGTGAAGGTGGGTTTTGATGAGTGTAAGGTGACCCACCCCTTGGCCAATATCAGAACCTCTTAAGAGTCCTATCTTGTACCTCTAGGGTTTGGTCACAGTGTAGAGATGAAAAATCTGAAAACAGGGCTGATGGAGAATTTGTTGAACAAAAGGTTGATGAAGGGTGATAAATGAAGTTGAAGGTGCTAGTGAAGTCATAATTTGATATGCTACCTAAATAAAAAAGTAAACTACCTATTCATGCATTAAATATGGACAAATTCATGATAAATTAAATGGAAAATATGAGTTTAATTTGGAAAGAAAATGTACTTTATCCTACAAATAGATATCTAACACAACATTTTAAACATATCCATGGAACTACAATATCCTAACTTATTCATTCCAAGAAATCATAAACTAAAAATTAATTTGGGCCTGTGGGGAATGTCTACCCTCCTCAACCTCCAATGAAAGATATGAGTGGGGGAGGCTTGACACACATCTTTCTAACTTTATAACCTACTCTACAAACATGTAAGCAAGATAAATATACAACAAAATACAAATGGAAGCAAACTAAAACAATGAATTGAAATGAAAGAAAAATAGCTAAATAATCATAATAAAAACTAGCAAAAATGACATAAAAGTAAAGAATCAATACATAAGAGAGACTAAGGCCAATGGATTGGGCCCTAACCCACAAGCCTAGCCCTCTAAAATTACATCAGTGAAGCACAATCTAAATACTCATTTCATTGCAAAAGATAGTCTCATTACATCAACATGAAAGCCTCAAAAAACCTATTACAAGAGCTAAGAGCCTATTTTATTCCTACAAATTTGGAATCATAATTAGCTCTTTCTCAGCCCTATTTAACCTATAGGGTAGCTACCAAAAAATCCCTAAAAATTAGGTGATGTGTCCACTTTGACTACAAGTAAAGTGTAGCTTTGGTGCACTTGATCTTGAGTTTTATTGGTTGCCTTTGATTTTGAGTTGTTGGAGGGAATCTCAAGGATCCCTTGGCTTCCTCTGGGAGTTAAGGAGGTGGAAAATCCCTGTATAATATCTCCTTTTTGTATACTCCGAGCTTTAATGACAACATTTTCATAAAAAATGAAATATCTTTGCAATTTTCCTGCATTTAACTCATGTTAGGCACTCGAAGTATAACAAGCCTCAATCACCATCTACACTAGCAACATAAGACCGTAATATAATTAAAATTCAATAAAAATATACTTAATAAGGAAAAAAGTAGACCATTAACCCCTCCAAATGTAATTAGTGATGGATCTCATCACCCTTTTCTCGTGATCATTTTCTTGTATTCATGAACCTGTAATGTGAGGAACTTAGAATTTTCTCTTTCTCACCTCAACATTTCAATAGTATTATCCAACATGTTCTGACCCTTATCCATAGTTAAGGTATACCTTCTGATTTCATTGTAAATCATATGCCCTACTTCTGAGTGAATTTTCATCTTATCAGGCAGAGGAATGGATGAGAGATCGACAATAACATCCAGCGACTAATACTGTGCTCCTAGGGGCAAGGGATGATAAGGTGGATGTTGCACAGAAAACATCATTTGGTCTTCTTCCACATCTAAGGCTACCATAATCTTGGTGTGATGATTTTCAATATGTAGAGTCATGCACTAAAATAAAAAGGGACATTAGTGAGGGGTGAAAAATGTCACCACAAGCTCATTGGTGACAATCAAAAGAGCCCTTGTCGCCAAAAACTAAATGCCACCAAAGGTGGCATCACCAAAAGTATAGGTGTTGTGGTGACATTCAAGGTCCATCACCAATAATGATTTATAATGATGGATAGTGACCGTCACCATTTTATATGAGCAATGGTGGTGGAAAATAACCTTCGTCACCAAAAAAATGAACGTCACCAAAGGTGGCGTCGCCAAAAGTATGTGTTGTAGTGACATTCAAGGTCCGTCATGAATATTGATTATAATGAAAGATAGTGACTGTCACCATTTCATATGAACAACAATGATTTTTTTATGATGTACCTTTCATGGTCGTCATTATTGATGCATATATATGGCGACAGTCATTAACCCTCACCATTTCATATTTGGTGAGGGTCAAAAAATGTCACCATAAGCTCATTGGTGAGGGTCGAAAAATGTTACCATAAGCTCATTGGTGATGTTCAAAAGAGCCTTTGTCACCATTGCATATGAATATCAGGTCATGATGGAATCGAACCAGCAACATCCTTCTTGTAAAGCGGGTGCTCTTCCATTGAGCTAGCACCCTTTAAAGAACTATACTTTAAAAAAATTAAACCTTAAAACTTTATCAACTCTTAATTATACAACTTTCGAAAAATTATAAAGCTTTATAAAGACTTGGCAAATAGTTTACTAGACAATAAAAATAACATCGAAGTTGCAAGTTCCTACCTAATGGTTATGAAATTTATGAAAATTGGGTGGAGGTGTAAATGAAGTGTTGGGAAGTACAAAACCTACAAGTAGAATACATTTATTCCATTCTATAAGAAGTCTTAGAACAAGTTTGAGATTGTAATCTATATAAACTAAGTTAACCATTATGTTTTAAATATGCATATGCTCCAATGAATAAATCAAGACTGCTAAATGTATATTTGTGCTATGAATATTTATATCCCACACCAATATGGAATAGGTAGTGTTAGCCAACTACTAAGTAATGTACATGTCAAAGACAAAATCAACAAGAGGAAGTTATTTTTGTGACTTTTGGGGCATAATTACTACACTACCTATCTTTTAATGTTCCTTGTGTAAATATATTACTATCTTTAAATTTCTACCATATTATAGAACCAAAAGAATACTTTCTTATTTAATACAGAGGTTCTCTTCCATAGGTAGAGAAGATGCCCTATCATATGTATAGATTTTGAGTGATAGATCTGCAGTTTATAGTTATGCTGACCACTAAAAGAACCCATTCATCCTAAGATAATTTATAATTTTATGAATATTCTTAGCCTTGAATAAAACAATGAATGGAAAGGGAAAATTGGAGTAGACCTTAAAAACGTTTTGAGGGTATTGCAAAATAATTATTTATTTCCCATTGATAATGCTACCTCTATTTTTCAGTAGTTTATAAAAACTTTTGGTAATAAATTCTACAAGAATATGGCTTGCATTTAGAAAATTGATTTGACAAAGTGGCACAACTTTTAACCCTTTCATAAATTTAATGACCATTGTCATGGTGATTTAAAAAAAATAAAATGATAGAATACTATTTCCCTAATGCAAAAAACCATCATACATTTTGAAGGGGATTAAAAAATATTAGCATCTTAGTCAATTAAGTTCTCTAGGTGATTAACTGTTTTATTCCCATACTTAATCCTTGTCCTTTAGGAGTTCTGTATAGCCTTTAAATGCAACGATACAACTCATTATTGTCTTGATCCTTGCATGCACTGAAAATAGTCTAGGAAACAAAACAAAAAAAAACAATAAGTTGAGTTGCTCAGGTGATAAATGATCTAGTTTCCATATCCATACTCTTTCAGCATTTGATTTTATATTCTAGTAGTGAATGTGATAACCAACAAAAAATTGAATCGATGACCATATGTGCAGGTAAAATATATACATGGAAAATATATATTTCTTAGCTCTCTGAATCTAGTACAATTTTTCTTGGCAATGGAGTTTGTACAACATTTTCATGGATGGTTCCACTAGGTTTGAGCTTGTGTCAACTTTTCCAAGAGCACACACAAAAAGCATAAAGAGAGAAAAGGGTTGAAAAGGAAAACACATACACACACAATGTCAAAGAAAAGTATAATGGGGTTTGGTTGGCTAGTAAAATAGGGGTGTCGTTATTCCCCAACCAAGGTTCAAATTCCCCTAAACGTGTTTATTTCCATTGAGATATTTCACCTACGTAGCTGTGAGTCTTGGACATTTTTTTGTAAATAGATATTCTCAATTGCCTTAGTAGGTTTGTCCCTAGTGGGCCTTATAAATTGGGTAGCTACAAGTCATGGGAAATTTATTTAAAATCAATAATCTTAATCGCCCTAGCAAGATGTCCCATGGGCAGATTCTAGTTACTTTTATTAGATTATCATCCGACTTCGAAATCCTATATCATAAATTATTGAACCTAAAATTTGAAATTACACCAAAGATTGATTTCTCACCTTGTGAATCATGAAAATATGGTGTGACAACATAAAAATCTACCTCTAAAACACTAATTTGCATGACAAAAAGTAAAAAAAAATGAATATATATGATGCAATTATGAATAATGAGCTACATGCTTGAAACATATTAGTTATGGGGTCTAGAAAACTAATTGAGGGTGCTTCTCATTATTAAGTAATTCAAGATGTCAACATACAATGATCTTGAAATGTAACCACTAAATAGTGGATGTTAAAATTGTAAGCAGAAAGTTTGGATAATATTTGTTGCACCAAAAAAATATCCAAGGGGAATTCAAACACTTTCAAATATACATCATGTACGAGTATCCAAAGATGCAACTGCATGGACAGAAGGAAAGCACTCTCTACTTCTCAGTGATAACTATGTCCTCCCACAAGTACTTCCACTAGCAAAGGGGTGCGAAGATAAGAATCTCAAAGAAAAAAGGACTACACAATACAAAAATACACTTCATCCCCCCTCTACCATTATACAATAGATCTATGGGAATAACAAAAATATCCATATAGAATAGGATTACAGTGGGAAAAATAAAGATGATAAGAAAAAAATAACAAGCAATGAAATCTATCAATTTGAATATGTGTCCAAATGTACTCAAAGATTATAGGAAACAAAAGAACCCAATATGATTGATTATGCACTTGATAAAATGTAATTTACTTCTTTAGTAAAAAGGAAGATATATTGTCCTCTGGAATAAATCCTATATGTATGGCATTGGAGTTTTTTTCTACACTCTATGCTAATTCTCCAACATTAAAATAAGAGTTCCCAAATTTTTTCCTAAATGTTTAATTTGTTTGAATTTGGGCCAAACCTAGTCAAAACATGTCAATTTTAGCCAAGATGAAATGAACTTAATTATGTTTGCCTATGCTAGTCAACAAGCTTGACCCAAGATTTTGAAAAGGAAGTTTAATAGAGATGACTACTCTAACATATTTTGACAAATTTTCCCTTTCTATATGTCTTGAAGAGAGAATCTGAACTAGCCTCCTCTTACCATAATGTGGTTAGATAAGTGAGGAAAATTGGAACCAATAGTGTCCACTAGGAGATTGCAAGTGAGGAGCATTTATTCTGCCAAAATATGCCTAGAACTTGCATCTAACTCCAGCCATTATTTTTTTTGTCATTGCATCCATAAGTAGAAACACAATGTTGTCATCAAAGCAGCTTGAACACTGATATGGGAAATTTAAGCACCTCACTTTTACCAACTAGGAAAGCCACTATTTCAGAATTTATTTTAATTGTGGAGTTTTATGTCAATTTTATATTGGGGAAATCCAAATCAATCTTATTTTTTTATACTTTTCCCAATGTTTCTTAGGTTTGTGTCTTGTAATTGTTCTCTCCACTGGGATATAAAATTTTGAAAACTCATCTCTTTGAATCAAAAAATTGTACCATAATATAAATAGGCAACTCGTGTCTTCCAATTCATAGGTTACCCTAATTTAAGGTCACTCTCCACATTTTGGCCCAGATATGAAAATGTACATCTTAACTAGGATTTTACATAGATTTTACAACAATTGAGCAGCCTTTTAAAGAGTGTCCCCAATTTTAATTCATAGTGAAATATGTGGCATGCTAAGATTTGTTTATCATGAATCTTTTCCACCATTGTTGTCAAAATGAAGTGTTCTATTTTCCTTTTTTTGTTTTCCTTGGATGAGGGTTGTTATTAGAACTGGAGGAGACAAGATTTTGATCATTTGCTAATAAACCATGAAGAAAAATTCATTAAATTCTTGGTCCAAACCTATTGAACAATGCCATGAAGAATATGATGTGAACTTAGAAATAGGTTTTTCTCATGAAGTGGAGAAATGACATAAAATCAACATTGTGAGAGTGATATAGAGATAGTTTTATGAATATGCTCATCATAGCCCCATTGTTTATTATTTTCTAAAATATTATGATGACACTAATTGGATTTCTTACAAATTTACATTTTTTCTGAGAGTGCTTGATTGAGGTTGAAGAGGATAAAATTAAAGTAATTGATAAATTTCAATAGTCACAATACTGTTGTAAGGAAACATAGCACTACATACTCTTGTTTGTAGTAGGTTGTGAGGCTATTTTGAATTAGTATGCATCAGGGAAAATTTTAAGGATGGAAGTTTATCTTAAAGTTTAGAAACCTTGGCGAATATTATTAGTCCCCAATATGTAAATTTTAAAATTGTGAATGATATTTTTGTAAAAATATTTAGGTTTCTAATTATTTTATATTAGTATATATAAAATTTTGGCAAATTCATTTTCAAAAAAATGGAAATTGGCAAATCTTCTTTTGGAAAAAGCATGGAAAATTAGCCCACCTAAGAATATTAGCCCGTAAAATTTTCCCTGGTATGCATGTATACATACACATGATATGGTCATAGATACGAAGGAAATGGATTTTGTTGGTTCATGCTTGTTAGGACTACCAATCAATTCAAAGGTGCATATGAATTTTTTCAAGCATGTATATTGCCTTTTCTATGTGTCAACTCTCGATTCCTTCACATTAATGGATTTCCCGGTGTCACCTAGATGATTCCTTGTGAAGCTTCTTAATTCCTTGATTTCATTCACCTACATATTTAGGTTGGGTAAGACTCTAGAGAAAAAATATGTGTAGGGATTGGGTGGGGTATTTCCTATAAAGTTACATAATCTTACAAAATTGATGGTGTTAGATGTGGTGGTGAATGTTAGTGGACCTGAAATTAGTCTCAACAATATGGAACATCATATATGCATGGGTTGAATATAAAAAACAAAGAAAAACTATTATAATGTTTGCAAACTATTTGAAAAAATCATTAAATGGAGTATAGCAGTGAAAATATGTAGTGTATTTGTTTTGCAAACATATTTGGGTTTAGTTGAAGAGGGTTTTTCCCTAACTAGATTGCCATCATTAGAGAAAAAGGGGTCATGATGAGGTTTTCAATATTCATTATATGCTCATGGAGGAAATTGTGAAGGCATGTCAAGCCATTATTAACTCAAATGCAGTGTTGAAAATGCTCTTCATTGGTGGTAAAATTCTATTGAGGCTCGGTTTGAGGGGAAATAATTGGCTCAAGCTTGAAAATACCCCAGTCGATTTTACACTCATGAAATTTACATCAACATTACAAAGGTTTTCCAATTGCAATATTTCATTAATGTATATGCCACAAACATTTATTATGTTGGGCATGGGGATTTGGTGTCACATACTACAATTATTATATTATACATAACAAAGGTATGTTAAAATTCCTCTATTTCCTTGATAGAGACATCAACAACATTGAACATAATTGTAACACCCTTGGTTCCACCCCTGGATGATTAATGTAATAGCCATGTATAATATGTGTTAGCTGGTGAGCCTGAGACTCAGTGAGGCTTGTGTTCCTCATTATTTATATACATGTTGAGCCAGTGGGGCCATGTTATGAATATGGTTAAGGTTGGTGTGCCTATGTAATGGGTTTGAGGATTGTGACTTTTGGGCTAGTGAGTCGAGAAATAATTAGGCTTGGGATCCGAGAGTTTCTTCTAGGGTGGTACGCCCTTTGTATGTGTGCTATGTGTTGGGGTCTTTGTGTCTAGGTGTTTATGCTCTTATATTTTATGATATCCGGAGGTATGGTGTGATATCCATGTATACTAATAAAAACATAATGGTTGTTGGAAGACCCAGAGAAAATATGTACGAGGGTCCCATGACTCCATAGCTGCAAAATGTGTCTTGATGAAAAGGTAAAATTATGATATTATAATATAATATTAAATAAATGGGAAACATATTTGTAAAAGGGGGAGATAGGTTACTCGGGATGGAATGCAATCATGGTGTCTGAGGAGTCACTGAGTCCTAGGGGTTCAACTCTAAAACTAACGAGTTGGGATGCATATGAGTCTTTGTGGGACCTGGTGGACCCTAGAGCTTGGTAGCTCTGAGAGATTGGTGGCTCTGGTTATGGTTTGGTGGAGATGGACCTTTGATATAGTGAGTCCTAGGCTTGGAATCTGTAACTGAATGACCAGTCGGTGAGACTTGTGCTTGGAATCTATAACTGATTCAAGCATGGGTATTTAGTAAATCGTGCCATAGAGGATGGAACCTGATGTGAGAGCCTTTGAAGTTCTGGTTATGGCCCGGGTAGCCATGGAGTTAGGCCCTAGCTTGAGTGTTACCAATTGTTTAAACGCAATTAACAAATCAGTCTATGGTGAGGTGGAACGCCAAAGGTTCGCAACCAGCCAACAACATTCGCAGATAAGTATTTGATAACTTTTTATTATTCATCCCACTAAATTTACATATGTTTTTGTAATATTGTGGTGGACTATGCTCAATATTGTATATTATGGTGAAGTTGAGAATGTATTCATGGTTATACTTGGGAACAATACAATCGATTAAATGAATCTGGTCAATTCACATAAACATATAATTTTGGTTTAATTTTTCCTAGGGTTGTGTATTTACGGTCTACTTATGCATGGAAATATTGTTATGTTTAATTTTGTGTATGTATATGTATTCTTGGTTATGTTTGAAATGTATATTTATTTTGCGCATCAGGTTTTGTCAGTGTGGTGGAATTATATGATGTGGTTAAATTATACTTTTACTTTTGGTAAATTTTGGAGCAATTTTGGGGGTTTTGTGAGTGGCATTTTCCAGAGGTGGCTAGGGATGTTATAATAGTATCAAAGCAGCTAGGTTGAAATAATAGGCCTACATGGGCTGAAAAATTATAACACAATAAAATTACTGAGCATATTTGAAATCCATTTGACAAAATGCCAACGCTAGATTATAGAAGGGTTATAAATACCAACACATAAGAGGATTATCTTTGAAAAGTTCTGTTAAGGATGCTCTTGTATGGCAGGTGCCAAAACTTAGAGTTTGCGTACCTATTGCTTGAAATAATGCTTGTAAAAAATGAATGACATCTTGAATGGTTCTATTTAGGGGTATTCATGGTGGTCTCGTTGTGCATTGTATATCTTTTTTGATTAAATTTAGACACCAAAAAATAAAACCATTCACTATAGCAAGAATTATGAATATAGCCATGATTATGAGGATACCTTATTTTAATATAAAGGTGGACTTTCAGGGTGTCAATGAAACATACTCCATTGACTCAAATGTCTATTACTTCTTGTTGTAGGAATGTGTCAAGAAGAAAATTGTTATATAGTATTTTGTCACCATCTCTGCAATTCCCATCCCGAACATTGAAGGACCATTTTAGTGACCCAAATGTATTGTCATACATTGTCGTAAATTTTATTTCATCCCTTAGCCTGCCAAGAATATAATCTATATTGATCATTCCTCAATAAGACCTTTAAAAACATATGATTTTGGGTTGGCATTGGTAGGAAGTTAAGGCCTTGCACCCATGAGTAAATTAACACTGAGCCTTGTGCCCTTTGGCACTCTGTCTCAGAAGGGTACCTGCGCCGAGATTTTTTTGGAATTTTTTTTGAAATAGAAACGAAGCTTCTATGCTTAACAACATCATGAGAAGAGTCATCATGGTTTTTTCGACTGAATCAAGTCGAGTTTCTCCCTTTTTCCTATTAGTTCCTACAGATGTGCAATTCCCCAAAGGGATATACCTCTCATTAACCTTATGTGGAATCCCAAACCTCCTCCTGCTGTCCTATAAATTCTTCTTCCTCACATTGATTCAGCTAGCTGGACATTCATTAGTTATAGCTAGTGTGTTGGAGAAAGCAAAGAATAATCCATTTTTGAGAGAGAGTTTAAACCCATTTTCTCATTGAGCTGAATGACAAATGAATTCTTGAGATGTGCTTGACTGCACCCGTCAAAGGAGATCTGAAACATCAAGGCATACGGTTGTAAGCTTATTTTTCTATATCGATAATACATGACTGGTTTCTGGTTCCAACTTAGTTTCTATTTATATGAAAAGTGTTTAGCTCTCCTTGACCAGTTGAATAGTTTTAGATGAATGTATATGGTTGTATGTTGTCATTGTTTATTTGATCTTTGTGTAAGTGCATGAACATCGTCACCAACAAGGTACGAGGCATGAAGACAAATATGGAAGGATCACTACTGCGTGCCATGAGAAAAGTATTGGACTGAGGTAGGCTATCTGTTTCAGACCATATTTCATTTATAAACTAGGAATTTAGGAATTCAGTGTGTTCCCTTATTGCTAGACCCAGCCTAGGGCTAGAGGGATTTCCTCTGTCCGCAGAGGGGATTTTCCTACTCAACAAGTTAGCAACCATACTGGGGAATCAATGTGTCTATCATCTCTTGTTGTTCGTTTAGAGTTTTTATTTTCTGTCCAAATTTCGTTGTATTGCCATTTATCTACTTTGTTTTTCTTATTTGAATCTTTTAAGCCACTCCACCTATTCTCAGAGTGATAAGCCTAGATTTTCCTCAGCTTCCTTTTCTTCTTTCTTGGGTTTCCTTACTCGACGCCGCTGTTTTCTGGACAATCGCGCCAATTGGCATGGGTTACCTGTGTTATGGGTGTTATTTCCCCTATTCAGCGTAGATTACTGTTGAACAGTCACACTGAATCCTATAGGTTTGGTTGTTAGGCTTCTTATCTGAGTTTCAGTGCATCTTACCCTATGTATTGGTTTTTTCCTCCCTCAATTACTCCAATTGGATTGTTTTTGGCTTCCCTATCTCTTTCATTTTGGTTGATTGTCTCTCATCAGATCAGTGTGGTTTCATCCTAGGGTTTCTAGGTGTCTTTGATTGCTTGTTCCACCACACGTTCATTGAGTCTCTGATCCGTGTATGAGTCAGTTTAGTCATTCATCTTTTCAGATTATTGTTTGATTGCTTGGTATTTTCTTTCGATTCCTCGTATAGTAGGATTTTCAAACAATCATTCTAGTGTCCATTTGGCCCTCCGTCTATCACCCTGAGCATAGATCAAATTTTTCATTGAGTCGAATTGAAATTCCTTTTCTACATGAAGAAATTACTGTTTGGTTTTGAGTGTGTTTTACATTTTCTTTGGATTGGTTTCTTTTTGTTTTTATCATTTCATTCAGGTTGTTCAAAGCTGGTGCTTGTTTTATCCTTTTGGTGTAACGTTGCATTATTGCTCCTCATTCATATAAAATAACACAATTTGCATTATTTCCCTATATTTGAAAATGAAAAGTACTCCTTTTCTTTAGTAAGTTTCTTCTTCATTATAAATTGAACAACAAGAGAAAATCCTTTGGTTTTCTAAAATGGATGTGTTAGTAGCAGTAGGAAAAGTCATTCTTGAATTTGATTGATTCCTACTTTGTTGTGAACTTATATCCCTCTCTTAACTAGTTGTTTATTGAATTGAAATGATATTCTTTCTGTCATATAGTTGTGCATTAGAGATTTGACATTACATTTGGTAAGGCCTTTAAAATAAAACATAATTTCAAGATAAAATTTAAAATGAACTCAATCAACCTAAGGAAGCATTGAAAATTAATGCTCACACTTAGAGGTCTAGGCTAGTGATGTGTTCCAGTGTCATTAAACCTAGCATTTATCGCTTGCCATCTAGAATTAGAAAGTTCTACTATGAACTTGTGCTCCCCGTAATATCGAGTATATAAAGGGAGACCCTCATAGGTTGTAATCCTTTATCCATAGGAAGCCGAGTCTGCCACCGTATAACCGTGATACACTGAACATAGCATTTGGGGAGACTTCCTCCATCTACATTGATTCCTTGGTAATTTCTCTTTCATTTGATCACCAAGGTGTATATTGAAGTTCATGGAAGCTTGGTACACCCTCTTGCGTAGAGTTCATGAGTAGTCATTTTGATATTTTCGTGACCCTTTAAAATTTGAAAACATCATTGAGCTTTTGTCCTTTCGCAGTCGTCCAAATTGAATGTGACTAGAGTCACATTTTTTCCTTTTCTTGACTCTTAAAACATGAAAAGGCAGAGTTTTGTTTAAGTGACATAAAATTAATTACCCATGATCACACGCCCTTTAAAGGTATTTTCTCGACCGGTTCATGAGTGATTCCTTAGTGATTGTTCTTAAAGCCTCGAATTGATTATCTATTTTCTCTCCTATTTTTGAGACAAAGTCACAGTGGTAGAAACATCGGTTTCATCGTCCTCTTCATTACCTCGTAGTGAAGAACCTCCTCCTAGATTTTCTTCAGAGACACCTCAGTTTGTTGGAACTCTAGGCTACTAGCTTGTCGTTATTGTGAGTGTTCAACCTCTTGCCACTCAATCTCCCCTAGAGGAACCATTTGATATCAATTGACAACCTCTGAATGCTTGGGCCTTTTTAAGGGTAGATCCCTCGCAACTGCCCGCATCACCATTAGCACGTGCTTTACTTGCCAATGCTCGTCGCCTTTAATTAGGGGAATTTTGAGGTCTAAAATGGGCCTCTAAATAAAAATATACATCAAAAATAAACTTTATAAGAACCAATAGGTCAAGAGGATGATGTCAACCATAGGGTATGATTCACCATTTTTTATTTAAAAGGGTAAAAAATTAAAAACTAATAAAAATAATAGAACTACTTTTTTAACTCTTATTTTCAACTTATATCCCAAATTTTTTACTCAAATTTTTAGTGGGAGTATTTGTTGGATGCAAAATTTAATTCCTCATCCAAGGAGTAACCATGTTGCATACTTTCGATAGACCGTGCTACACGAAAAATGAGAAATTCATGAAATGTGGTTACAATCACATTTTTCATGTATTTCTCATTTTTCGTGCAGCAGGGTCCATATAAAGTATGCAACATGGGTACTCCTTTGATGAGGAATTAAATTTTGCATCCAATGAGCACCCCAACTCGAAATTTGATTAAAAACTTTGGGAGATAAGTTGAAAATACGAGTTGAAAAAGTAGTTTTTCCTTTTTTCACTCTAAAATTTGATGATGTAATCAATTTTTTATTTTTTTTATTTCCACTATTATTTTATAATTTCCTTAGGAGGCCCATTTTAGACCTAAAAATTCCCCTAATGTCACTAAAAACATGTCTTCATCCGACATGGATTCCATTAGTCCTATTAGTAGTGAAGAGACTTATGTTTCTATGGGAGAATATCAGTTCCCTCCGAAGAATTTTACTTATGTCTACGATCAACCTTCCTCACAGCCTTCATCTCTACCAACTGTTTATCGTTCTTTGGATCAGATGATCTCTGGTGCTACATCTTTGTATCAAAATTATTTATGGTCAAGTACTGCAGCTCCTTCAGTGGGTCATTTGTGTCGGGTCCGTCTTCTTTGACTCTAATTGTGTCGACAGTGATTATGTGTGTCACAACCCAACCCACTATTTGTGTGGCTTCCTCCACACCATCCGATAGTGTGATTCTGTCATTTTTTCCATCTTCTACTGTTAGTGGAACACTTCCTAACGCTTCCGCGATACCTGTTGGACCCATTTTGAGTGGATCACAACCTCATGTATCTGGAGTCCATCAACCTATTGGTAGTGCACCTATATCCTCTAATCCTATTCCTGGAGGTTTGACGTACGACCAGTATATGATGGCCATTATACAACACAATTAATCCCCCTAGTGTTCTCATCAGGTTCAATCTCCCATAAATCCTTTGCATTACTATGATGAGCACGGAAATCACATCTATTACCATGGGCCTCATCTGCAGGATCCATTGTATGTTCAAACCCCACAAATTCTAGTTAACCCCAACTAGTTTATGTACCTACATGGACAACCCTATGGTCTACCAGGAAAACCCATTTAGGGACAACCTTTGGTCCAATAGGGACAACCCTACTGTCCTGCTGGTCAATCTTATGTTCAGAAGGAGCACCTTATTCTCCTAAGGGGAAAACCTAACCACCTCAGGGAAAAACGTTTGTGCAACCGAGCTAGCCTTACATTTAACAAGACCCATCTCTTGTACAACAAGTCCAACCCTTTATTGGTTAGCTGGGCCAACCTGGTCTTCAGGGAAAACCTAGCTCATCTCAATCTTCAGGTCAACCTGGTCTTCAGGGGAAACCTGGTCCACTTCCTTCAGGTTAGCCTGCACCCCAGGGACAACCTAATCAACCTCAGTATCCAAGTCAACCTGAACCCCAGGGACAACCTGTGTAGCCACGAGGCCCACCTTTCCTCAAGGTCAACCTTCGACGGTACAAGGTCCACTCCAAGGCACTGCTTACATCCCATAAAAAAATCCATGCAATGCTCAAACTAGACCTAAGTGGTTCACTCAGAATCAATACCCTGGTCCTCAACTGATGTATGGGCAGAATTATCAAAATTATAACCCCTATGGACAAAATCCTCTAGGACAAAACATATGGGCTCCAAATTTCTCCCAACCTAGTTGGAATTCCAATACGGGTCTCTATTAAAGGCCTTCAATGCCTTTCAATCCACAATTTACATTTCTCTCTACTCTGGAACTTCCTGATGTGTCAAATTTAATGAATTATCCCATTCTTCATAACCCATATTGGCCTCCATTTCACCCCAAAATCCCTTGTGATTGTCCTAAGTTTGAAGGAAATTCTAGAGAAGACCTCGAGGAACATGTTATGATGTACCATATTTGGTGCTCCTATAAATCTTGGGTTGATGATTCTATTCGATTACATCTTTTCCAAAGGAATCTCACTGGTGTCGCTGCAAAGTGGTACATTGAACTCTCCTGCGGAATATTTCAGGAGATCAAATGTCTTGCTATGGAATTTATCACACACTTTCAGGTACCTATTCATTATGAAACTAGGACACACCTTCTAACATCCTCGAAACTGGATTAGGCTACCCATATCTCCGATCATATTCATGAATGGAGGCGGCATCGTCGTTTGATCAAGTTTAAAATCCTTGATCAAATTTTGACTGATTGGTTCACTACCTCTTTTATCGGTTTGATTGATAAGGAAATAGCTATGGGGGCATGTGTTACTGAGGAACAAGCCATCGCTCATGCCTAATACCTTGATATCATGTACTCTCAATCCAAGACGCTTTATGAACTCTTTCTCAATGCTTCGCGACATGGAAATACCAAAGCACCGGCAACACCATCCATCGATGGTATCATTGGTTTTGTGTCTCAAACTTCTCGTAAGTCTTCTCCCAACTCTGCGAAGTAGAATTCCCTTTCTTCCACTGATACTGCTTCTCAGCCACCTCCTAATCCTGGCAATACCATAGAAGTGAATGCCGTACAATCCACCATGATGGATAAAGCTTCCAAAGGTAAGAAAAAGGGTAAAGGTAAGGCCAATGCCGATACCCCAAAACATTATTCTCCTAAACCTAGTACTGATGATGACTTGAAATGTAAGGCAAAGTACCCTTGTCTGATATGTGACGATGAGCATTACACCAAAGAATATCCATGATGGGCCGAGGTGAGTCACCTACTCAAAGGCACTCAAGAACTCCAGTTGTTCTTAAAGAACCATTCCCATCACAAAAAACCCAACTGGTGGAGCCACCTCAGTCCTCCACCCCTTTTGGCTCTTAGGTTTTCATGATGAATGGTGTTGCACCCATATCTATTGCTACCAGATCGAAAGGTTATATCGAACCACGTTAGGGAAGGGAAAGAGATCATAGATGGTCCTCATCCCCCACATGCTTCTAGCCCTCTTCACATTGAAATGCCCAATACTGAGCCCATTGTATGACCACCTTCTAAAGGCATACTCTGTAAGTCTTCCTATAACTTGATCGCCCCCACTTCTAAACATTACATTATTGTTGAGGATTTGGCTTAGGAACCATACGCTATGTCCACATTCAAAGTAATTTAGAGTTTTCCTTCACAATGGAAGGATTTTCTATCCGCTATTGGAGGGGTTGACCCCACCGATTCAAGCCTTATCACTTTTGATCTAGAAAATTGCATTCCACGTCTCCCTCACCAGCTTGCAATGATTATCCAAGTTGGGATTAATTGTAAGAATATCCATCGAGTGGTCATGGATGAAAGTGCATATACTTGCATCATGTATGTTGCATGCTAGAAAGCCATTGTTTCTTTGACCCTTAACTAGTATCCAAATGATTTAGAATCTTTCGACGGAAGGGAATATTGCCCTCTTGGTGTTCTCGCTAGCTTAACTATAATGTTGGAAGGAAAAACGGTTAATGTTGAGTTTAAAGTCATTGATACCAAGCTCAATTATAATATTCTCCTCGGTCGCAGTTGGACTCACACCATGCTATGCGTCCCGTCGACTCTCTTTCGTGTTCTTTGATTTCTACATGAAGGGAAGATCATCATTGTCGATCTGTTATCCTTTTTCACTTCCACCTCCTCTGAGAGCAATGTTCCATACATAGATTGTATTCCTATGCCTTATGAGAGTGTGGGTCTGGTAATTTTCAAAGTCCCTACCCTTATGGGTCTCTTTACTCTTCTTCCGCCGAATAATTATCAGGTGAATATGGTCTCCACATTTTCTGATCCATGGATCATCCCTCCGCCTATGTAGTTTGATTCATTTTTTGATGCGATGTCGTTAAGCCCAATATAAATTGAGTATTGTGAAGTTATCTCAGCTTCGGCTCCTCCTCCCTCTTATCATACTCCTTCGAGTGTGTCTCTCAACATACATTATCAATCCCCTTGGCTTGGTGCTTCAGTTTCTCTTGATCCCTTGAATGAGATGTTTCCTACTGATGAAGCCATTATGGAAACCATGTATCTAGATGATCCTCCTTGGGATGATATTCATCATCGTGCCTCCTTTATGCCTAGCCTTGGGACCATGCCTAATTTTCTTGAGAAATTTGCTTCCCAAGCTCCTTCCCATCCACTTCAAATGCCCATCTTGACTCACAATTTTTTTTCAGAAGGAAACATGGGGAATATTACGCAAATGATTCCTATTGACATCTCCGTAAAACTAGGGGTTGTCGAGAACATCCACATTGGGGTGACTTGTTATCCTAATGAGATCGAGGTCTGTCCTAGCCTCTTCAGAGAATTTGGAGATGTTTTCACTTGGTCATACGAAGAAATGCCTGAAATCGATATGAGTATAGTGATGCACAAGATCCCTACTTATCCTGACACGAAGCCTACTCACCAATGTCTTTGTCTCATGCACCCTAGAATGGCAGCTGCCATAAACGGGGAAGTTGAAAAAATTCTCAAACTTGGCTTCATTTATCCGATCCCCTTGACAGATTGGGTCTCTAACATCATCCTTGTGGACAAAAACCAGGGTACTATTTGAGTCTATGTGGATTACCGTGACATCAATTACACTTTTCCTAAGGATGAATATCCCACTCCTTTCATCAACCAGATCATTGAGGAAAGTGTTGGGAGTGATATATTTTCCCTTATGGAAGGGCTCTCTCGTTACAACCAGATCAATATTCTTCTAGATGATCAACATAAGACTGCCTTCATTTGTCCATGGGGTACCTTCACATACAAGAAGCTCCCTTTTGGCCTCAATAATTCTGGTGTTACTTTCCAATGAGAAATTTCATATGCTTTTCGTGGTATTAAGCACATTCTTCAACCTTACCTGGATGACCTTCCATCTCATTTCACTAAGCATAAGGATCACCCGGATCACCTCCGTCAAATTTTTCTTCGCTATAGATGCTACAAAATTCATCTTAATCCGTATAAATGTGTCTTCTACATTCATTCAGGCAGACTCCTTGTGTTTTTCATCTCTAAATATGGAATTTTTGTCGATCCTCTTAAGGTTGAAGCTATTGTTAATCTCCCCTCCCCTTCCTCTTTACATCAGTTGCAGAGTTTGCAAGGGAAACCTAATTTCATGCACTTTTTTATACCGAACTATGCTAAAGTAGCTAAAGGATTCACGCAATTGCTTAAGAAATGAATTCTGTTCCTTTAGGATGAGATTTCCCAAAAATATTTTGATGCACTGAAGACATTTCTTGTTAATGCTCCTATTTTGCATCCCCCAAATTATCATCGCGACTATTCACTGTATTTTTTTGCCATGTTTAGCACTATTACCATGGTTCTGGTACAAGACGATGACAATGGTGATGGTCATGTCATTTATTATTTGAGCCACAATATTCTAGATATTGAAACGTGTTATGAACATGTCGTGAAATTGGCATTGGCAACTGTTCAAGCTGTCCAACGTTTTCACCATTATATTTTGCTCTGCACAACAACCGTGATTTATGATTGCAACCCCATGATCTATATTTTAACTTGACAATTGTTGGGGGGAAAGTACTCAAAGTGGATAATTATCCTCCAAGAGTTCAATTTGGAGTTTACTACTGCCAAATCAAATAAATCATTGGTTTTTTGTGGAAATGATCTACTCTTTACCTTCTGCCTCTACTACCTCTATTTCTAAGGAACGCATTCCAGATGACACTCTTTTTCTCATTAACACCCTTGATCCATGGTATGGTGATATCATCGTTCATCTCTGGACTTTCACCTTCTAGTCCGAGTTGACGAAATATGCTCATCGACGTATCAGTCATCATTCACAACCTTATCCTATAGTCAGAGATACTTTATACCGCGTCGAACCTGATTTTGTTCTCTGTTGGTGTTTGACCCTAGAGGAATCTGAAAAATTACTCAATGACTACCATTCTGGTGTATGTGGCGGTCAAATGTCTGGGTATGCCACCACTCAAAAAATCCTTTGTGGTGGATATTTTTGGCCTACCATTTTTAAATATTTTATCCTCTCTATCCGTAAATGTCACGAGTGCCAAATTTACCAGTGCAAGATGCGTGCACCACCCGCTCACCTCCATTCCATCATTACCGTTGGTCCCTTTCTGAAATGGGGTATTGATTTTATGATGTGTAACCCTCACTCAGCTAAGGGCATGGTTATATCATATTTTTCGTTGACTACTTCACTAAATGGGCCGAAGAAATGCCTACGCTCACAACTGATGGTAAGAAAATTGCACAATTTCTTTTCAATCATGTGATTACCAGGTTGAGTGTCCCCTAAGCCATTGTCACTGACCATGGCTCCCATTTTCACCATTTCATGATGGCTGAGTTGAATTCTATGTTGGGTCTGCATCACGATAACTTAACGTCGTACTACCCCCAGGCCAATGGCCAGGTTGAAGCCATGAACAAGATTCTAGTTACTATTCTTCAAAGTAAAATTGGGATGCACAAGTCCAATTGGCATCTCATGTTGTTTTCAGCTCTCTAGGCTTATTGAACCTTGGTGAAGGATGCAACCGGATTCACTCCATTCCAGCTTTTTTATGTTTTGGAAGCTACCCTTCCGATTGAATGCAAAATTCCTTCTCTCAAGATATCTATCGAATTACTGCCTAATACCTCACTAGAGGAATAATTTCTTATATATTTGGAGAGGCTTGATGAAACTCACCGCTTTTCTTCTCTAGTCATAGAAGCACATAAAAAGTGGGTCATAGCCCATTTTGACCAGATGGTTTCCCCTCGTACCTTCGTAGAAGGAGACTTAGTACTCTTGTATGACCAAGCTCATGATAAGCTAGGGGTAGGAAAATTCAAACCCATGTGGCATGGACCCTACATCATTAATCGTGTTTTGTAGAATGGGGCCTATGTGCTAATTGACTATGAAGGCTATCCCTTGGATCAGCCCATAAATGGGTTGTACCTCAAAAAATATTATGCATGAGTTGATCATGCATATCCTTTCGTAAATAAGTTTGTTTTCCATTTTTTTACATTTTCTTTCTTGGTCTGCTTTGTGAGCAATTTTTCCTCCTTATTATGTCTTTTCTTACTATGTAGATGTTTGTCACTCCTTATGTCAGTTTCGCTAATCGTGCCTCCCATAGTACTTGAAATATATCTTCTACGGCTTGGGTGATTTATTATCCTAACGGTGATTTTGTAAACCTTCAAGGTATTTGTCTAGGACGTACAACCAACAATGTCGCCAAATACAGTGCAGTCATTGAACTCCTAACTGAAGCTATTTCTCTCGACATTCATGAATTAATTATGAACCTAGACTCTCAGCTTGTTGTTCTCTAGCTCAATGGGAATTACTCCATTAGAAACCCTCATATTTTAAGAATGTATTCACGTGTTCTTTTGTTAGAATAGAATTTTGATTATATCACATATCAAGATATTCCTAGAAGAATGAATACGTTAACCGATGCAATAGCCAATATTGTATTGGATAAAAAATTGCAAAATTTGTAAAAACATCATCATCTCATAGTAATATTTAGAAAAGAAAATAATCATGTATATATATATATCGATTGTTTGCATCCATGTGCATCATAAGTTCAAAAAACATGTGTGTTTTGGCTACATCCCGAGACATCATGTCTCTAAAAAATATTCAGAAATAAAACCTAGGCATATAATCTGCATGTTGCTCATGACAGCATGTCACTACACACACGACCCACCTCAATAGTCAGTCGATGTTGTTAGACACGCCTGTAGTGTTACTTTGATATGCACAAGGAAAATACTAGAATCTTACACAATATGTGATCCCACTTGTGAGTCCCTCCAAGTTGTGCGTGATATCTTCTTCCTCGTTTCCCTCACCATGAGGGGTCGCTTTGAAATCGCGTGGGATCCTTCGTGCTATGGGGGACATCCCTGCAGGTCTCTCTGGGCCAACATTTGCAATGCATGGATAAATAACATAACATATATAAAACAAAAAATAATAATAGTCATAAAAATCAACCTCATCTCAGTCATCTCCTTCCAGGAGTGGAAGGTCTAGGTCACCCATGAAATCAGTGGAAGTGTACAGCTAGTGCTCTACCATGACGAGCTATCAGCAGAGCTAGTCGAAGAATTTTGGTTTCCATGACATATGTTGACCACCTCCTAATTGAGGCATAAACTCCTCCCATCAGACCATCAGTGGCTCTCGTGCTGGTGGTGTCTCTATTATCACCTCCTGGCATTGGAATATCGACAATCATTCCAGGATGAATGGTATTAATATGGACCCATATCTGAACTATTTTAGCTTTCCATTCTTGCATTTAGTTAACTGGATCTTCAAATTGATTGTTACGTCTTCCACCCAATTTTAGATGGTTGGAGACATGCAATCCATGAAAATTTGAAGCTATGTCTTTGTAGCTTCATGAGGAACCTAATATCTAGCAAATCGAGTTATAGTGTGTAGCACTACCCTTAGTTCCAAATCGGGTACTGTATGAATATCCACTTTGCCACTCTTTAATCCTTTCTTTGATCCTAGACATACTTTGTCTATTAGCATGCCCATGATCTCTCCAAGAGGTTGGGTACCTATCAAGATTGGTTTCTCGACCCTCTGTGACAATATAGTGATGAAATAAATGTAGAGACATCTATCTCCAACTCTTGGTCATGAATCAGAAATATTTACTGATCAGTGTCCCGCACACTAATTAGATACTACAAAAGTTCCAGATGAACTCTTAGAAACTATGTTAGGAAGAATTTGAAGAGCCCATAGCTTCTCTGGGCATCCATGCATCTCTCATTTCCCATGGCTTGTTCATGTTTTTTCCTGTGTTCTCGTTCTTCCCATTCTATGACCATTTTGGCTCCTGATTTCCCTACAAAACCACAATTGGGGCTTCCATTAGCCACACAATTGAATTTTGAACTATTTAAATTAGGAAGTTTAGGAAAAATTTCATGCATGTTTTGTTGCGGCGATTGGTGCTACTGTTTTGCAAACAGTAGCACCGATTGGCGCCTCCCCTTTGAAATTTTGCGGGGTTGGGTGCAACTCCATACTCGGAACCCACCCCGACTGCCATGACCAAGCCATTACAAAAATTCCCCCAAAATGCATCTAAATATAAATGCAGAGAATGGAAAATGGTTTAAAATGCAGGTAAGGATCAGAGCTCATACCTGGAGAAAATGGATTCGTGAATGATGTTGAGCCTCAAATTTGTGCTTTCCTTCACCTCATTTTACCTCATTTTTCCCTTGTCCATTTCCATTTTAAACCCAATTGATCAATAAAAATAGTTAAAATTACTTCTAAAATGGTTTACATGACTGACTTGTTGAATTTTGTGATTGTTGCCATTGTTAAGCATTTTGACCGGAACTAGCTGCAGAATGCAGGCATTCCGTAGCTAACCGGCGATTCTGTAGCTACCTTTATGTTTGAGGGATAAGGGAGAAGACATCATTCCTAAATTATTGTAATTATTGTTACTTTCATTTACTTTATAAACTCTTGAGTGAGGCGAGAGCTTAGTTAGGGGTACGTGATTAGATTTGTTGCTAGATTTTTGTGCTAAAATACGACATTTACGTCTTTGAAGACACGAGCATTATAATTAAACTATTGCATCGTTAATGGAGACGAAAAAAGTTATTTTGAAGGCGTGATTTAATTTAAAGTTGAATGCCGTCAAGTGGTAGAGGGCCCCTGCCTCTTGCACGGATTTCTTTTGCGTAAACTAGATAAGTTTTCTTAGCTGCCTTTACGTTTTGCAATTGAATTGGTAGTTGTTTTGTTTTATATACTGTAGTCGTACTCATTCTAGTTCTTCCAAAAGAAGACACTCTTCCAACAGAATAAAATGATGAATGTTTAAATGACTATGGTATTGTAGATAGGAGTTAAATTTGTATTTGTTTTTAACTAGCTACGTAGTCATATTCGTTCCAGTTCTTCCACAAGAAGACACTTTCCAATAAATTAAATGGTGATCATTTTATTGACTGTAGTGTTGTGGGATGGGAGTTGTGTAGTTTTTAACAAGTCTGTGGTTCAATTCAATCCGAGTTCTTTCACAAGAAGACATTTTTCCAACGAGATCATAACAATGAATGATGAATAGCTATAGTATTGTAGGAATTAGTTGTAGTTTTAGTCTTCACTATCCTTAGTTGCACTTGTCTAATCCTCTTCCACAAGAGAAGAAATTCTTCCAAGACATCCTTAAGAAGTTCAAGATATGACTGTGATGTGACAACTTAGTTTCATTTGCTTTCAGTTCATTTGCTTTCAATTGCATACACGTCCACAGTCAAAATTGTTCTACCTCTTCCACAAGAAGGAACTCTTCCAAAATATCACTCATTATGAACAAACCGATTGTGTAACTTCATAGAATAGTGCATGTTAATTAGAATGCTCCGGAGTTTCATTTTGCATTTATTTCATGTCCAGCTACTTCGTTTCAAAGTTTGATGATGGCTTAATGGTTTAACATTGTTCTAGTTTAGAAGGATCTTAAGCTCATGTTTAAATCAATTCATTGCACTTACATCTCATAGTCACATTGTCACACTTTGCACAGTAGATCACTTTAGTTGATAGGAGTCATAAGACAGCCTTCATTATTTACAAATATCTTTTTGTTCTGAAAACCACCAGTGATCCATAACCTTAGGAACGAAGATAATTTCATTTCAAGGTACGAAATATCTACGCAAAATTCACTCCCTACTATATAGAGCTCTTCCTCAAACGAACTACCTTGAAAAAGAAACCAATAACTCTTTAGGTATAGGCTCTGCTCATGACATTCAATTGAAATTGCAGAATAGAACTAGGAATTAGTCATGGAATAGATGAGCTTAGAATAGAATGTTGCATCATGATTAGTGTCTAACTATCTAGTTAGAAAACTTGCATATTTAGTGATCATTTCTCAAAGTATAGTTTGTGTCATTTTTCATCATTAAGCTCTTGTTTCTATTCAGTCATAGTTTAGATTTTGCTTCAGTGTTTTTGATTACATTTGCCATTTCATACATTAGGCTCAACTGTGTTCTTGACCACCAATTTCTTTTCATTAGTTTTCCAGGCATTTTCATTGCAAACATAAAACTTCAAAAGACCAAAAACATCATAAATCAACATAAAAGACCAAAACATCACAACACACTACACACAACGCACTAGGAAACAAGCACCTAGGTACATATGGTACATTTCATGACAATTACAAATCTTTGGTTGACAATTAAATGAACTCGGTTTGAGGAGACTAGATTGAGACTACAAAATTTTGGCGTCGTTGCGGTGAAAACTAGGTAACCTTTGTTTCTTAGCATCCAAAAACAATTTTTATGCGTAGGGAGAGAGATTCAAGGGGAAGATTTATAGCGAGCGGAGGCGAAGTTTGACATCTAGAACACCACTTGTTTCATCTAGATCCAGAACTAGTACACCTTCAACTCAAACCCATCTTCCATCCTTTTTCTGATCCTGGACTTCTAGAAGATCTAAGGTCACCTATTCCATTGGAGAAACCTTCCACTTCATCCATTGAACCTGCCATAGAAGAGGATCCAAAAACCTTTGTTAAGGATACAAACCTTTCTACTTCCACATGAGAGTCAACCATGGCGAAGAAGGAGGAGTTGTTAATGGAGAACACACATTATTTGGAGGAGGTAGAGGTGGGGGTAGAGAGAAGGAGGTGCGGTGGAGGTAGAGGTAGAGGAGAAGGAGGAAGAGGAGGTAGAGGTGCGGTCTGGAGGAAGGTAGAATAGTCAAATACTTTTGGGTTCCACATGCTTGATGAAGAAACCAATACAACCATGAAAAACATTTTCACCTTACGTACGCCAGAGACTTCCTGGACTTAAAGGCGGGATCCTGAGGAAACTTTCTTATTCGAATTTGAAGTGCTGTGTAGGACTTATGACTATCTTCAAGATGCTCAAAAAATGAAATTATTTCCTTCAACTCTGAAAGGAGCAGCATTGAAGTGGTTTATGAGCTTAAACAGTAGTTCCATTAGGACATGGGAAGACATGAAACAAGCATTTCTAGAGAGATACTTGGATTATTCTATCTTAGGATAATCATAAGGAAGAAGTGTTCAAGATGTTACAAAAAGAAGATGAAAACTTAGAAGATTTGTTGGAAAGATTTAAATACAACATAAAAGGGCACAAATGAAAGAAACCTAGATCAAGACACTTTAAAAGCTCTTTTGTTGAAAACAATTAGGGATGAATGGTTGGATATCCTAAACATGATGGGAAAAGGGGATATATCACAACTCACATTACCTAAAATATCTGAGTTATGTATCAACCTTTCAAGAGGGAAATATAAAACTGCCAAAGGTCCAAGAGATCCTGCTCTTGCAAGGGCAAGTAAATCTGCTTCTGGGACAGTAAGTAGATCAGAGATAGGACACATGCTTGATGATTTTAAATATGACATCTTAGGGAGTCTTAGTGAACAAATAGACACCCTTAAGATACAAAACAAGAAGAAGGCTGAATTTGATGCTTTGGCAATCTTTTGTCCCAAATGTAGAAAGAAACATGCCCTGAGAGAGTGTCCTTTAGATGTAAAAGTTCTAGAGACCTGTGTCATTTGTTCTGAAAAACATGAGACTAAGAACTGTCCTTCTCTTCCTGGTCTCAAGGCTGTTTTTCAAGAAGAAACTCCTACGATTCACGAATCTCTTAACTTTGTATCTAGAAGACCTGGCAGGATCTCGGTTCCGGGGATTTTCACTTGATCAAATGTATAATCAACCTCCACCTTGGAATTCTTGGCAGAAACCTTGGCCCCAATTTCAAAATCAATCTCAAGCTTGGGCACAAGGATCACAAGGTCCCTATGGAAGATACTCTCCATATTATCGGTATCCACCATCCTATCCACCATATCCACATTTTTATCCTCAAAATCCTCAACAAAATTTTCCTCAAAATCTTCAACAAAATCTTCAACAAAATTTTCAACAAAATTCTCAACAACATCATCTGAACCAACCTCATCAAAATCAACCACTTCCATTACCATTCCCTCAAAAATCCAATCAATTACCAGCTCAGCCCATACCAAACCCCAATAATAAGAATTCTCAGAATACATATATGATAGAAGGACAACAATTTCCAACTTACTTAATTACTCCTCTAGACCTTAGTGATGTTCAACTTAGGTCTGGAAGGATACTTGAGAAGAGAAAACCTTCTGTGATCATACAAGAACAAGATAATTCTGAGGAAGACTCCCTACGGGTTAATAAAATTCTTGAGGAAGAAACATCCTTTCAAGGCCAAAACATTGAAAAACTGAAACAAAAAGATCCAATAAGCCCAACTCTAGTATTAGAGCAACCATCCACATCTACTTCTATACCTCCCTTTCCGGAAAGATTAAAAATTGACAAAGGTGTAGAAAAACAAATAATGGTGCCTAATTATGATTTCTTGGATGAATTGAGAAATGTTTGCATTAAAATTCCATTATTGCAAGCCATTAAGGAAATCCCAATTTTAGCCAAAACAATAAAGGAGTTGAGTATGAAGACAACAAAGAAAAGAATAAGAGAAACCAAGAAAATTCAACTGGTAGGACAAATAGAAGACATTATGATGGGTAAGACTACTATTCCAAAGTACCTTGACCCAGGAAATCCAGTTGTCAAAATTCACATCAATGGAATTGAAATTCAAAACACACTCATTGACTTGGGAGCAGCAATAAATATCATGAGTAGACAAATCATGGACAAACTGAAACTTCCTAATCTTCTCTTTACACCCACACTATTACAATTAGCAGATAGATCTGTGATCAGACCAGATGGGGTAATAGAAGACATTCTAGTGTCCCTAGACTCTTGGGAGTACCCTGTGGATTTCATGATCCTGACACCCAAGAATAATCTAGGAGGCCATCCTGTCATACTAGGAAGACCTTGGTTGGCTACAGCTGATGCTTGTATTAGTTGTAGGTCCGGTGATATGTATATTTCTGATGGAAGTTCAACAAAGAAATTCACTTTATATCCTCCAGCTAGGACAATTACAGATCTAGATGACACTCGATGGATAGAGGATGAAGAATATTTGCAACCACTCTTCACAATTTCAGAAATTAGTGAAGATAATCAAATTCTGAATACTCTAGAAAATTTTGAATCTTCTCCAGAGCACAAACAAGAATCATTTCAAGAGAGATCCAATATTGAGTTCTTGTCATCTAGACAGATTTCTCTGCATTCTATGGACAAATTTGGCAGTTCTACAAGTGAAATTTTTCCAGGCAAAACCTTGAACATAAACAAAAACCTGGAAAAATCTCAACAAGAGGAACTAGTCAAAGTATTACAGAGACATTCTTCTGCATATGCATGGGAATACACTGACATGAAAGGGATAAGTCCCAAGACTTGTACTCATCACATCTATATAGAGGCAAATTGCAAACCAATTAGACAACCTCAAAGACAGATGAATCCAAATCTTAGGGAAATTGTCAAGGAAGAACTACAAAAATTGTTAAATGTTAACTTCATTTATCCTATTTCAGATAGTCGGTGGGTTTCCCCTTTAGTAATTGTACCTAAGAAAAATGGAAAATGGAGGGTGTGTGTTGACTACCGAGAACTGAATAAAGCTACTCTTAAAGACCATTTTCCCTTACCTTTCATAGATCAAGTATTAGATACATTAGCGGGTAAAAAGTACTTTTCATTCCTGGATGGATTTAGTGGTTACAATCAAATCCAAGTAGCACTTGAAGACCAAGATAAAACCACATTTACTTGTCCTTGGGGTACCTATGCCTACCGAGTATTGCCATTTGGGTTGTGCAATGCACCTGCAACATTCCAAAGGGCAGTATTAGGAATTTTTTCTGATCTGATACATGACTTTGTAGAGGTGTACATGGATGATTTTACAGTTTATGGGGATACATTTGAAGAGGCTTTAGAAAACTTGGAAAAGGTCTTAAAAAGATGTCAAGAAGCAAACCTTTCTCTTAGTCATGAAAAATGTTTTATGATGTTCACTGAAGGTATTGTTTTAGGGCACCACATTTCGGGGGATGGGATTAGAGTTGATGAAGCGAAAGTTGAAGTTATTTCTAACCTATCCATTCCAAGTTGTCAAAGAGATGTAAGAAGTTTTCTAGGATTTACGGGGTACTATCGGAGATTTATTGAAAACTTCACCAAAATAGCATCTCCTCTTTTCAAATTACTCACCAAAGATTGTGAATTTAAGTGGACTTCTGATTGCCAGTTAGCTTTTGAAACCCTGAAAACCAAAATTTCTGAAGCACCTATATTAAGGGGACCTAACTGGAAGTTACCTTTTCATATCTCGACGGATGCTTCCGATACAGCTCTGGGAGCAGTATTGGGACAGAAAGATTTAATTCCCTATGCCATCTATTATATCAGTAAAAATTTGACTCCTGCAGAGTTAAACTATACTGTAACTGAAAAAGAGTTTTTAGCTTTTGTTCATGCCATTAACAAATTTAGACACTATATAACAGGCTATGAAACTTTTATTCACACTGATCATTCTGCCATTAGATATTTAATGAATAAATCAATCACTAATGGTAGAGTTATAAGATGGTTGTTATTATTTCAAGAATTCAACATTACTATTCTAGATAGGCCTGGAAAACAAAACACTGTGGCTGACTTCCTGTCTAGAATTCAAAATATCAAAGATGACACTCCGGTTGAAGATCAATTTCCTGATGAATATCGTTTTGCAGTTTCTACTCAAACTCCATGGTTTGCTGATATTGCTAATTATTTAGTTTCGGGAAAATTTCCTTCAATTATGAATGCAAGGGATAAAAGAAAAATCATTAATGATAGTGCAAGATATTCATGGGTCGCTAATGAGTTGTACAAGACAGGTCCAGATTTGATCATTAGAAGGTGTATTCGTGAAGATGAGATGCCTGAAATTCTCAAGGCATGTCATGATGAACCTTGTGGCGGACACTTTGCAGATAAGAGGACAGCCTATAAGATCCTTAACTTAGGATATTATTGGCCATCTTTGTTTAAAGATGCAAGGGAATATGTCAAAAGGTGTGACAGTTGCCAAAGGGTAGGGAAACCTTCTCCTTCAGGTGAGATGCCATTACAACCTCGGGTACACATTGAACCTTTTGAAAAATGGGCCTTGGATTTTGTAGGACCTATAAGTCCTCCATCAAGACAAAAGAAATACATATTAGTTTGCACTGATTATGTTACTAAGTGGGTAGAAGCTAAACCATTACTTGTTGCTAATGAATCATCTGTAGTTACTTTTCTTTTTGAGGATATTTTTACTCGTTTTGGTGTCCCAAGGGAAATTGTTACGGATCAAGGAGCTCAATTTACATCAAGGCTAGTGGAGCAAATGATGGAGAAGTACAAAATCAGACATAGAAAATCTACTCCTTATCATCCACAAGCAAATGGTCAAGTGGAATCTACTAATAAGGTCATTGAAGGAATCCTAACAAAGACTGTTCATTTACATAGAAGAGATTGGGTAGATAGGCTTCCTGAAGCCTTGTGAGCCTATAGAACTACATGGAGAAACACAACAGGCCATACTCCTTATGAGCTTGTTTATGGAAAGCAAGTTTTGTTTCCCATAGAGTTCCAAATTCAAACCTTCAAGATGGCAGTTCAGCTAGGACTTGATCTAACGGAGGCACAAAAGCATAGACTAGAGAAAATTAATGAATTGGATGAGATCAGACAAGATGCAGTTCAGAAAACAAGTCTAGTCCAACAGCAAAGGGCTAGATGGCATGACAAGTACATCAAAGAGAAGAAATTTAAAGAGGGTGATTGGGCTCTCTTGTTTAATTCAAAATTCAAGGATTTTCAAGGGAAATTTCAGACACATTGGCTTGGGCCATATGAAATTGTTCGAATTTTTGATAATGGGGCAGTAAAAATCAGAACTATAGATGAAGAGGAGGTCACTTTTCTTGTGAATGGCCATAGACCGAAGCTATACCACAAGCCACTCTCAAGAGAAGAGTTTGTCAAGAAGTTCCAAGGAGACAATGATGTGAAGTTAATGAAGAAGAGTCTCTCTTCTTCATCAACTTGATTAAATTTTCTGAAGCATTTCTCTTTTGAAAAAATAAAAATAAAAAATAAAAATAAAGGTATAAACATGAAAACCAATCACTGATTGGCATGTTTATACAGAAAAGATAGGGTGAAAATCAGAGTCTCTCTGACACTCTAACTTTTCCCATTTTTGTTTCTAAGCAGCTGTTATAAAAATCATAAGTTCAGTGCCATAGTACTTATGATTCATTTCATCTCACTCCATTCACTATCCATCCATACTTCATCCCATCCATCATTCACATTTCACTCCATTCCACACTCCATTCATTTCACTCCATCTTCCATTCACTTCATTTTCATGTCAAAACATAGAATTTGATATCTTGCTGCAAGTGAATAAAAATATGCCATGAATTGCAGTACAACCCTTATGTTCCTTCATTCCATGAACTGAATCCATTCTTATTCCATTATCCACTTCATAATCCATCATCCATTTTCATCCATTTTCATAAACATTTCACCCATCTTCCAGAAACATTTCATTTCCATGATTAAAGTATTCTACAGGAACATTCTGCAGCTCAGTGGACATTCTGCAGCTGATCACCTTTTCTGCAGCCCGACAGTCTTTTTGCAGCTATAAACCCTGAAGGCATCAACCAGCAGACATCAGAATTACAACAAAGTGATCCAGTGAATTCATGAATCAAAAATATAAAGAAAATTGTGAAAGATTCCTCCAAAGATGAGCAGAGAAGACAAAGGCTACACAAACATCAAATAAAGGGCAGAGGTAACAAATTTAAATTACGATGGCAATTCATAAAAAATTAGCATAGTTTAGTTGTGGATTATTCGAAAGGTTTTTTTAATTATTTTATTGATCAAACACCAAACAAAACCCTCTACAGACTTTGTATTAAATCTTCCAATTCAAATTTTCTATCCGATAGCATTTGAGCGGTGAAACGGCCAAAGCATTTGAAATTCCCACGACTCTTAACCAAGTTATTTAATGATGAAGATTTTCCTGCCGTCGTAAATCCTCCGCCGTCTCCTCAAATCATTAATACAATCCTCCACCTCACTCCACCACTCTATGCCATGACCATTTTCCATAACGTCATTCCGTAGCCAGTATTCCATTCCGAAGGCAGAAGCATTATTATCATCAGGAGCAAAACAGAAGAGGTAAATTGGAAGCATAACGGTGTGAGAACTCAATGAACAGATAGCATATCACTGAGAACGAAGTTTGGAGCATTTTCACTGTCAACACAGAATTGTGGCCGTGTAGAGTTTAAAGCCTGTTGCTACCAGAAGACAGAGGTGCTAAAATTGAAGACTTTTGTTACCAAAGACAGAGGTGTGGTAGTGATTGGTTTTGAAGTCTGTTGTTACCCGAGACAGAGATGCTGTAGTGTTGAATTTGAAGCATACCATTTGCTATCAGAGACAGAGGTTGAGTTTGAAGTCTGTTGTTACTAGAAACAGAAGTGTTTTTCAGTGATTGAGTTTGAAGTCTTTCTGTTACCAAAGACGGAGGTATTGCACAAAAAGAAATTTGAAACCATCTACCACTGTCTATCAGAGACATATTAGCTCGAAAATTGAAATTGCTTTCATATCTCTCCAAAGTTCAACAGAAGTACATCAGTCTGAGGTTTCGAAGGCATTCTTCATTATCAAACAGAGGCATACAAACCAGAGATTTTGAAGACTGTTGCTATTATAAATCAAAGGTATGTCCTTCCAAAATTGAAGCCATTTTCATTTAGAGCTTGAAGCCATTTTAATCCGAAAGTAAAAGACATTGTTTTGTGGGTAAAATGTTAATTTGATATTGAAAAACATCATGGGTTTCATCGTAAGGACTGAGCCTGTGGGATCAAAATATTTAGAAGGTTACCCACAATGCAAGGAGATGTTACAACAAATAGGATGGCTTCAATTCTGGGAAAAATTTAATGGCTTCCATAAGGAAGTCACCAAAACATTTGCGAGATCATTCCAAGGTACTGAAGTTGAAATAGGGGATGTCAAGTTTACTGTTACTGAAGTTTTTATAGCAGAGGCTACAGGATTGTCCAGAACTGGAGAAAGATGGTTTAAAAATAGGGAATTCCACAATGACTCCTGGAAACAAATTTTAAAATCACCAAATATGGATTTTAGTGTGTTCAAGAAAGGAATTCCCAGTACAGCCTTGAAAAGCAAATGGAGAAACATACTACTTCTTTTACAAAAATTTGTTACATATGAGGGTAGATATGGGACATTTTATGTCTACCATATTAGACTAATGTTGCATTTTCTAGGAGAAGATTTGAATTTACCATATTTCTTGTATCAAAGTCTGAAGAAAATGGCTTCCTGTGTTCAGAGAAGAGTTCAGTTTTTGGAAACAACCCTGTCTCATCATGGGTTAGTAAAAATTTTAATTGAGCATCATCTATCTAAATCAAATGATACATGGGATGATTTCTTAATAAGAAATCATTTTGAAGAAGCAAAAGAACTATCACCTGAACCACAGCCCACAAAAAGAAGTAGGAAATGGAGGACTCCAGAAGGTAAAAGTGACAAACCGGTTCAAGAAAGCAGTGAGGAATTCATTTTGGAGAAGTTGACTCGAATCAAGAGCCAACTAAAGGAAAAGAAGATAATCAAGGAATCTGTTATAGAGAAAGGAGAGGGGTCCTCTCAACTTAGGAGAAGCCACAGATTAAAAGGAAATCTGAAGAAAACATCAATCAAACAAACAGGGGTAATCAATATTGAAGATGAAGAAACATCCATGGAAGAGTATGATGATGAAGATTTTTATGAAGGCACCCCTGAGATTGATCCTGCTCAACAGGAAATCTATGATTATGTGGAAACTTTAGAAGAGGACAGCTTCAGAAAGAGAAGAGAGAACCCCCAGTCCTCCACTGACTGAAATTGATATATTAAGGAGGGATAGGTATGAGTTGGAATTGTTGAATAGACACATCAAAAATGAGAATGAAATTCTCAAAGATCAAATCAAGCTCAAGAATGACATGAACTCAACCTTATCCCTGCATATAGACAAAGTGGAGAGGACCAATGAGAAGATGAAGACAAGGAACAAAAAGTTGATCAGGGCACTCACAAACCTCAGGTTCAAACTTGTGATCAGGAAACCCAGAAGGCCTCTAACATTCAGACAAAGGAGAAGAAGGGGATTAGATGTCCTTGCAGAAGCCTTAGAATTCATAGGATAATTTGCATGAGGACATGCAAAGAGACAGCAGTGGGGGTATGTTGAGCCTCAAATTTGTGCTTTCCTTCACCTCATTTTACCTCATTTTTCCCTTGTCCATTTCCATTTTTAAACCCAATTGATCAATAAAAATAGTTAAAATTACTTCTAGAATGGTTTATATGACTGACTTGTTGAATTTTGTGATTGTTGCCATTGTTAAGCATTTTGACCGGAATTAGCTGCAGAATGCAGGCATTCTGTAGCTAACCGGCGATTCTGCAGCTACCTTTATGTTTGAGCATGTTCCAGGTGGCCTCTTGAGAAAAAACGCATATGGGCATGATCCACGTCGTGCCTACATGGTGTGTTGCTCGTCATGGAAGAGGAAATGAATTCTGGGTACGGTTATGCACGTGGGAACACATTTGTGAAGGAAGACTCCTACTAGGACTGTCTCAGTCCAGGTGTCTTTTCTCCTCCACGCAGCCACCTCAAAGACTCCTAAGATGATTTGGATAAGGAAGACATCATTCCTAAATTATTGTAATTATTGTTACTTGCATTTACTTTATAAACTCTTGAGTAGGCCAAGAGCTTAGTTAGAAATTCTGTGATTAGATTTGCTGCTAGATTTTGTGTAAACTCTGTGTTACGTCTTTGAAGACACAGAGCATTATGTTCAAACTATTGCATCGTTAATGGAGCAGACAAAATTATCTTGAAGGCGTGATTTAATTTGGATTTGAATGCCGTCAAGTGGTAGAGGGCCCCTGCCCCTTGCACGGATTTCTTTTGCGTAAACTAGATAAGTTTTTCCTAGCTGTCTTTACATTCTGCATTTGAATTCGTAGTTGTTTTGTTTTATCGTACTCATTCTAGTTCTTCCATAAGAAGACACTCTTCCAATAGACTAAAATGATGAATGTTTAAATGACTATGGTATTGTAGATAGGAGTTAAATTTGTATTTGTTTTTAACTAGCTACTGTAGTCATATTCGTTCCAGTTCTTCCACAAGAAGACACTTTTCCAATAAATTAAAATGATGAATGTTTAATGACTATGGTACTGTAGGATAGGAGTTGTATTTGTTTTTAACTAGATAATGTAGTTATATTCATTCCAGTTCTTTCACAAGAAGACATTCTTCCAACAGATCATAACAATTAATGATGAATAGCTATAGTATTGTAGGAATTAGTTGTAGTTTTTAGTCTTCACTATCATAGTTGCACTTGTCCTAATCACTCTTCCACAAGAAGAAATTATTCCAAGACATCCTTAAGAAGTTCAAGATATGACTGTGATGTGACAACTTAGTTTCATTTGCTTTCAGTTCATTTGCTTTCAATTGCATACAAGTCCACAGTCAAAATTGTTCTACCTCTTCCACAAGAAGGAACTTTTCCAAAATATCACTCATGATGAACAAATCGATTGTGTAACTTCATAGAATAGTGCATGATAATTAGAATGCTCCGGAGTTTCATTTTGCATTTAATTCATGTCCAGTTACTTCGTTTCAAAGTTTGATGATGGCTTATAGTTAACATTGTTCTAGTTCAGAAGCATATTAAGCTCATGTTTAAATAAATTCATTGCACTTACATCTCATAGTCACATTGTCACCCTTTGCACAGTAAATCATTTTAGTTGATAGGACTCATAAGACAGCCTTCATTATTTACAAATATCTTTTTGTTCTGAAAACCACCAGTGATCCATAACCTTAGGAACAGAAGATAACATCATTACAAGGTCTGAAATATCTCTGCAAATTCCTCACCATAAACAGAGCTCTTCCTCAACAGAACTACCTTGAAAAGAAACCAATAACTCTTTGAGTATAGGCTCTGTGACATTCAATAGAAATTGCAGAATAGAACTAGGAATTAGTCATGGAATAGATAAGCTTAGAATAGAATGTTGCATCATGATTAGTGTCTAACTATCTAGTTAGAAAACTTGCATATTTAGTGATCATTTCTCAAAGTCTAGTTTGTGTCATTTGTCATCATTAAGCTCTTGTTTCTATTCAGTCATAGTTTAGATGTTGCTTCAGTGTTTTTGATTACATTTTCCATTCCATACATTAGGCTCAACTGTGTTCGTGACCACCAATTTCTTTTCATTAGTTTTCTAGGCATTTTCATTGTAAACATAAAACTTCAAAAGACCAAAAACATCATAAATCAACATAAAAGACCAAAACATCACAAAACACTACACACAACGCACTAGGAAACAAGAACCTAGGTACATATGGTACATTTCACTTCAGCAGTTTACAAATCCTGGTTGACAATTAAATGAACTCAGTTTAGGAGACTAGATTGAGACACAACAAATGACCTCCTAGATTTCCTGTTGATAGCTTCACAATTTTCATAGTAAAAATGGTAAAATTCTCACAAGAAAGTGAAAAGGTGAAAAGTAACTTGTTTTTACTATTTCCATCATTTTATAACCTTTTCCAAACCCTAATTATGTTTTTAGACATGTTTTTCGATTATTTTATTATTTTATCTCGAAAAATGGGTTTTATGTTTTGTTTCTTGTGGAGTGACATGTCATAAAAAATGACGATGATGAAGCAACGAGTTGTATTTTATTACTTTTTTGGACTCGATAAAACATGAAAAAGTCACCCCCTGGAGTCATCTTACAGCTCTTTTTTTACTCTTAAAAATTGAAAATATTTTTGAGACTCTTGTGATTTTGAACTCGTTAAAGGTTGCAAAACTTCATCTACCCAGTATACGTTTACCCATTTTTCAGGCTGGGACAAATTATCTACGAAAAAGGAATACCTTAGTCAAACATGGCTAAGAGGTTCTCGTAGATATTGTTTTCTACCTTTTTGGATATGTGAGACTACCTACGAAAAGGGACCTGCTGGAGTTTTCTTTTATGCTTCTTTTAAAACTCTCTAAACATGAAAAGATGTCAAGTTTTTTCTTTTTCAGACTCACTAAAACTAAATGACATCTAAAATCATCACCATGATGTTACCGATTTCCTCCTTCCTAGGGCCCGCAAAATGTACTAGGATGGATTTTTTTAAAGGAAAAACTTATATGACAAGCATATGCTATCTCCTTCAAGCTTGTTACCAAAAATAATTGGGGTACTTGCCAGAAATGGTGGGAGAAAATGGAACCAATTCTCAGTCATGTCGGTAGTGTGTCACTCTTGAACATGACACTTGTCTACAGTTCATGTCGGGTTGGGGACATCCCACATTCGTCATTTTTCCTCCATGGGTTTGGGTTATCTGTTTTGACCTCTCATGCGCTCTTTTCCACGTCACCATGACCTCAGATCCCTTGATGTCAAATACTGCCAAATTCTAAAGTCGTGTCACAAATATGTTCAAGAGGAGTTCCTTCTGCAGTTTTCAACCACTGATCCTCTTTTTAGTACTAATTCAGTATCATCTTATTCCTATGTCTCGTGTCAATGATGTGGGAAACGTTATGGCCCTCCTTCAACTGATCACTTCCTGTCAACTTCAACTCATTATCTAGGAAGTTGGTCTAGAGACTCCCTTCCAGTACCTTAGAGCATGAATTCCTTAATGGTAAGTTATTTGCATTTGACGACAGGTTCTCATCATTTACCTTTGAACGAGTGATTTTACGGGTGTTCAACACTAGCTCATTTTTCACATTTTGTGGATTGTACTAGTTGTACCTTGAGAATCATTTTCATTACTGGTGGTTTCTCTCACACATGTTAAAAAATTTCATCATTGGCTGGTAATTAGGTGATTTTCTTGCATGTTCGACTTCAGTTCATTTATTCACATGCTTGGATTTTTACTTGTTCAGGTCATGATGGATCTCAAGAGCCTGGGTTTTGTCTAATGAAATCCAGGCTGCAGGGAAATTTCGTTTATCATGACTATATGCATCACTCTTCTGATTGGATGGTTGCAACCATAATTGAGTCTTTTATATGATCCTTCTTACTGGATGGTTGTGTCCATACCTTGGGTCTTATTATATGTTCTCTATTATGGATGGTTGCACCCATACCACATGCTCATGTATCAGAGATATCCATTGTACTTGTTTTTGCAGGTATTCCGATGATGATGTTTTTGTTTGGACATGTTCTCATAAAGCATTTCACCCCTCCCTCACTCTCGGACTTCATGATTTAGGGGGCATCTGTTACACAGTATTTTGTCACCATCCCTGCAATTCCCATCCTGAACATTGGAGGACCATTTCAGTGACCCCTATGTACTGTCATACATTTTCATAAATGTCATTGCATCCCTTGGCATGTCAAGAATATAATCTATGTCGATCATTCCTCAAGAAGATATTCAAAAACATATGATTTTGGGTTGGTGCTAGTAGGAAGTTAGGGCCTTGCACCATGAAGAAATTAACACTGAGCCTCGTGCCATTTGGCACTCTATCTCGGAAGGGCACCTGCACTGAGCTATTTTTGGAAATTTTTTTAAAAATAGAAATGAATATTCTATGCTTAACAACTTCGTGACCAGATTTATTATGGTTTGTTCGACTGAATCAAGTCGAGTTTCTCCCTTTGTCATATTAGTTCCTACATATGTGAAACTCTCCAAATGTATAGACCTCTCCTCCACCTTATGTGGAATCCCAAACTCCTCCCCCTCTCCTATAAATTCTTCTTCCTCGCATTCATTTAGCTATCTAAACAACCATTAGTTATAGCTGGTGTGTTGGAGAAAGTAGAGAAGAATCCATTGTTGAGAGAGAGTTTAAACCCATTGCATCATTGAACCGAATGATGAATGAATGCTTGAGACATGCCCGACTAAACCCATCCAAGGAGATCTGAAATGTCAAGCCATAAGGTTGTAAACTTCTTTTTCTATATCAATAATACATGGTTGGTTTCTGGTTCTAACTTAGTTTCTATTTATATTCAAAGTGTTTAACTCTCCTTGACCAGTTTAATAGTTGTAGATGAATGTATATGGTTGTATGTTGTCATCGTTTGTTTAATCTTTATGCAGGTGCATGAACATCGTCACCTTCAAGGTGCGAGGCGTGAAGACAAAGATCGAAGGATCGTTGTTGTGTGCCATGAAAAAAGCATTGGACTAAGGTAGGATATATGTTCCAGTCCATATTTCATTTATAAGCTATGAATTTAGGAATTCAACGTGTTCCCTTGTTACTAGAACCACCCTAGGGCTCAAGGGATTGCCTCTATCCGTAGAGGGGATTTTCCTGCTCAACAAAAACCCCATAAAAGGCCATAAATTCCAAGCCCAAATTCTTTTCATTGTATTAATAACCCAGAAAACCCCATCAAAAGGCCATAAATTCAATTCCCAGATGCTCGTCATGGGATTATTAACCCAGAATGTTTTCCTGGTAACTAAGCTTATCGGCGTGTATGCTTATGGAGAGCAGAAGCTAAAAGAAAGGGAGGTTGAACCAAACCTATCTAGATATTATGGTTCTCAACTCGATATGACAAGTAAAGATGCTTTGGACAAGAAACAACTCTTACACCATCCAAAGAGAAATACAATAGGTTAGTATGAATCTCAATCACAAGTGTATGAAAAAGGATTACTTTAGCCATGCATAAAAAACACCTGTAACAGCAAATATGGCTGCCAATATCTTTAGATATGCAATTAGTTGACCACGATAAATGCTGAAAAAAACTAGATCTATGCATTAAAATATATTAAGCAATAAATAAAATCGAGAGTTTCTCCATGCATCCAATAGACAAGACAAGATTTTTTTAAAGAATTTTTTGTATTTATGACACCTGGGAGGAGAACATAGAAATATGTTACCAGTCCTCCTCAATGGGATGGGATCTTGTAGTCCTCAGTACTTCAGATCTAAAATCCCTCTCTGTTGATGGTGTAGAAAACTCGGACGAAAATGGAACTCAAAGGGAGCTCACAAGAAAAATGGTAGCAAAATATGACAATGATGGTGGATCAAAGTCAGACTGAAAGTATAGATCTAGAGTGATTTTTAGGCAACAAAAGGTAGTCAGTGAATGGAAAAACTCTTCTATTTATAACAAAATATTGAATTAGTCTAGATATTGGTGCATAATTAAAATATTATTAACCAATTCTAGATCCAAATTTTGAGGAATATTTTATTATATTTGTTGGAGGGAAAAAGAATTTGACTTGTGTCAAATCCATTTATTTGTAAATAATAAATAAATAAATGATTTATTTATTATTTTAAGGATGTGGTTGAGTAGTAATCAAATAAATAATTATTTATTTAATCATTTATGAATGATTTAGTCAATTTTAACAAGGAATATTATTTAAATAAGGTTTAAATAATTATTCCTAGAAAATAATAAGATAAATAATAATTTATCTAATTAATTTTCCTATTTTGGGTTAAATATGACCAGGAAAATTAATTAAAATATTGTTTAAATAATTATTCCTTGAGCAAAATCAAACAAATATGGATTTATTTAATATTTCCTCATGGGTTTTCCAGTTTATATCATAAAAAACTTAATAAAGGTGGTTTACTAAGTTATTTTTCATAGTGAAAGCAATTTTACTTAGGGTAAAATTGGTCTTAAATGGTGTACTTACATCCATCTAATAGTAACAGGTTAGATGACCAAAAAATGGTGTAACAGATTACCCCTTAGCGTGTGAGTGTTAGGAGCTAATCGTATGATTGAAGTACGTTGTAAGAACTCAATCACTAGACACTAAAGGGGGAGTCAGAGAGAGAGAAATATAAGGTAGACCAAAGCGCTAGAGGACTAGACCCTGAGGAGGCGAGACTTACAGGTGCGACAAGTCTCTTTTATGAGTGATTACTTGTGCTACAGGCAACCAGGGAGGCATACCTATGCCCTCCAAGACAAAGTACAAATAATAATGCGTCCAGTAAATAAGGGACTAAACAATATGGTACATGCTGGAATAAACATGAGCCAGGTAAAAACATGATAATTAATCCCACATACATACTTTGCCTGGGATAAAAGCTAGGACTTATACAATAATATCTGAGTACATGAGATGTAAGTACAACCAAAGTGCCCCTGTAAATAGGAAATGGCTCTGAAAATATGACTGATACATGCAAATTAAAAGGTGCTACAAGCAGCTAAGGCCGACATCGTCAAATCTATGGAGTTGCATCGAAGGCTATACTTAAGAGGTCATCCGGGAATGTGGGGGGATACCTGAAGGGCCACCCCCTGATGAGGTCTGAAAACATCTCACACACACCCGTTTATCACCTGTATCATCTGTTGCATCACTGAACCATCAAGTATACAGATCTCGATCATGCTATAAGGAGATGGAGCTAAGAAAAAATCAAGTCAAATGGCAATAAGGAGTCCCTTTGCCTGATCCAAGGCACCGAGCAAGAGTGGAAGCTGGAACAAAGGTACACTGCCCTCTAGACCTATCTTCTGGAATGTATGATCTGATGTCAAAAGAAGGATGTTCGCCATAGATGAGGAAATAACGGATAGTCAACTAAGGCACGAGAGAAAATAATAATGCGACTGACAAACTGACACTGGGGATGATGATGAAATGGGGGGTACTGAGTAGCGGACAGATGAATTCCCTTGTTAGAGCATAAAGGGCATGGGTGAGCTAGGAACGAATGACACAACATCATTAGGGATACGGGACAGTAGGACTAAAGGCCATAATGTGCAACATGGGAGAGGAACCAAGAAATGAAGGATGGAGGACTATAGCGGGATGCAAGGGGACTTAGGATAGACTCCATGGATGCGATGATGATTCAACTCGGATGCTATAAAAAAGAGCTACTCAATGATGCTGCCACATAGAAAAGGTCCAATGGGGACCATAAAAACATGAGTACAAGATGGTTACTCACGATGAAAATCAAAACGAGCATGTACAAGTATGGAGGCAAAGTGGTGCCCCAAGTACAATTGTTGCAAGTGAAGAAATTCAATTTTGAGGAGTGGTAAAGTGACCCTTCTTGGAAAAAATGTGTCGTGGTGAAGTATCAAATCACGAAAAAATAACAAATACACATTTGAGGGCTCAGTGAGAGCTTTCCAACGGTATAGACGGTTTGTCAAACTGAGCTACGGTTTGGCAGTAGCAGGCGAAAGAAAAATCAGGGTTTCTATTTTAATAAGGAATTTCCCCTCAAAATTCACTCATTTGCAAGTGAACCTGCAGTGAATGTAGAGAGGAGAGAAGGCCCTGAATCTTGTGATGATCGTAGCGGACAAACAGACCGTTAGAATCGAGATCCATCAGTTGCAGTTAAGAGGCCTAACCCTAGTGTTTCATTTCAATGGATTGAAAGTTAAGTTTAGGTCTCCAAAGCTCAGGAACAGACCCCTGTGCCTCTTCACAGTTGGGTCGCACTTTTTGGGGAAAAAAATGTGACCTGGGTAGTAGGTTTTAGGCAAAAACTGCGAAGTGTGACCTGACAAGCAATGGTTTTCTTGTGCTGTTTTTTGGCTGAGAACTTGGTTTCTATTTTTGGATACAGTATTTCTTATTTGTACACTGAAAAATATGATATTTTTTTTGTAGATATGGCAGAATTATGGATCAACTAGACGGAGATAAAGATAGCTAGGCACATTATGGTCGAAGATTTGAGAGGATCAGGGTCTCCGCAGTGCATTGGCCAGGTTTAGGGTTCTAAAGTTTGTGGAGAACCATCTTATGAGAGCTGGAGAGCACTTGTCGGCCGGGCTTATTAGTTATTGGGATCCAGAACATGAGGTATTTACATTGAAGGGGCACCAGATCAAGTTGACGGTCTAGGATATATATTTTCTGAGTGTTCTCCCATCACTTGGAATGCTTAGGAATACTCAGCGAATGTTACTGTGAGGGCCGAACATCATGGAGTTTGTAGAGCACCATTTTCAGCTAGGTCTCCATGTCAAGGGGACATGGATACTCGTCAAGGACCTAGAGAGGTTAGAGACCTGCGCTATGGACACAGCGGTGCTACGGATCCTGGGTAACCAGGCACTCCACCACATCACTGGAGGGTAGATGATGCTTGTGGAGAGTGTGTTGAGTGGGACCTACTATGGGTGGGCCCAGATGATGTCGTCATCATTGAAACGAAATTTTTTTCTATTCAAGCGACAAGTGAACCATGACTATGCATATGGTACATTTTTGTGCTCGCTCTTCTTCGAGAAGATCCCGACACTTTAACCTCGCATACAGCTCCCATATAGGGGACCGAGGGAGCCCAGGATGTGTCGGTGGGGGCAACTAATGTGTAGAGGAGGAGGTGGGGCAGTCAAACAGGTGTTTCGACACGAGTTCTTTGCTCATTGGGACCAGATGCCATTGTACATAGACGATTATCCCTATAGTGGGATGGGTGATCGTGGGGACCCAGACTTTCCACTGTCACCAAATCGAGTATGGGGGGGCGATGGTAAGTGAAAAATCGCTAATATTTTATGTGCATTGTAAAGTTTCAGAATATTGTATATGGTACTGATTCTTCCACTTTTGTTATGTAGATAAAGCACCCGTAAAATCGGCTGGGTATATGGGACGGCTTGTAGTATCAGGAACTGCCAGACCTAGTGGATCGAGAGTGCCACAAAATGCTAATGCATCAGCCCTCCTGGAGAACATCCATCATAGATGTGAGAGGCTTCTGACCGTTGTTTCAGAGCACAGTTGGCAAGAGTCGGATGACCAGTACATAGAGCCATGTATTGGTCTACCCTTGGAGTGGAGAGGGGTCATGCAATGCATGGTGATGGCCAGATAGGGGATGTGCGATCTACAAGCTGCAAGAGTAAAGCCATTGGCTCGGGATCCTCCACATAGTGATTAGTGTGTAAGGGCAGGTGGTGCCCCTAGTTTTGAGTTTTTGTAACATGCTATGGGCATGTCATATGCATTAGAGTTGATGGACTCTAAAACATGTTATACGACACATATTATGGATATGCATCGCTTTGATGGTTTTATGTTATTTTCCTGTGTTAAATGCATGTGCTAAATGCCAATGTTGAATATTGTTTGAAATGCTATCTACATAGTGATTTTGTTCTCCAGGTACATGACTGAATGTAATGATTTCAAATTCATATATCAAAAGCTTCACTCGTAAATATCTTCTAAAAAGGATAGGATTATGCACTTGATATACACCATTCAATTGCATGACAAGAAGTAGGGAATAGAAACAAACATGAAGGCGGAGGATGCCATGGGAAAGGGAATCGGCTAATAAACCTCGCACTGCATCATATTCGGCCTGATTATTGGTGGTAGTACCAATGCATACACCGTTCGAGAGAACAATAGAATGTAAGGGGGTAAAAATGTCCCAACCTGCCGAGGCTAGATTCTAGGAGTAGCGGCTTGCACCATTAGTATAACCGATATAAGGTGTGGATAGGAGGTCCATATGAAAGGTGCCATAAGAAAATAAATGGAAGGATGATGAAGAATGCTGGAAACCTAAGCACAAAGTAGAAATCTAACAAACACTGCGAGAGGGAGTGATCTGGGTAAGATTTCTACTACTCACACAATGATGGTTATGTGGGGTGTGGGAGCTACCGGAGGTGTAGCTTGTGTTTAGGCCATGAAAGTCACCATAGACATGAATGGTGCGATCCTGCTTATGGGTGGGAAAGATGAAGCCAAGGGTGGACAAGGCTTTCATCATGTCATCATTACAATAGAAGATGGAGTGACCGGAGGAAGGGAGACCACATGATGCGACGAAGTTACCTAACTCATCATCATGAGCATAAAGGTTCACATGCACATCATAATGGGGGATGATGGAAGAATAAGCAGATAAGGGATAAACTAATGTTGAGCCCATGGTGATCGCTGAAGGGAGGTCGAGCGAAACAGAAGGGGAAGTCTCAGAGGGAGTTTCCACCAAGGGTCTCATGAATTATGATAGATATAGGATGGTGGCCACAGGCTCCATCATCTCGACATCAGGAGGGGGAATTTCAATGGGAGCGGGAAAATCCTCAAGCTAGCTTGAAGCATATTGCGCGAGGACAGGAGAGGCAGATTGGTTTTGTTCAATATCGTACTATCGAACTACATCCAAAGAGGCATGGTAATGTGTGAGGCGGGGAAAATGGTGAGAATAATGGCCAAGGGGATCGCACAAAGCACAAGGTTGGTTGGCTTGAATAGTCTTAGGGTTATTGGTTGTATTCGAGGAAGAAATAGAGGCTTAGGGGACCATAGACTCAGGGAATGCAACATTAGCCATGGGCTTGATACAGGACAACTCAGGACAGGTATGGGTGGCATGACTGATGACATCACACAAAGCACAAGGCTTTGGAGGTGGAGGAGGAACATGGTCAGTTGGGGTAGCCTTTTCCTTTGGTGCCTTCTTACGAGCATTGCCATTTTTACCTGAAGCTGTCATAGGAGAAGGTTCCTGTTGAGATGGCTAAGGCACTGTAGCAGCGAGAGTAGTCATGGGGACCAGTTGAACTGGGGTCAAAGCAAGATAAGGATTGGATTGAATAGGTGGGGTAGTGACTGGGGGATCAAGGTACTAGACGAGAATCCCCAGGATCATGTTAGGAAGAGATAGGGTAGCCATGACAGGTACCGAGAACACTCCAGGAGGGGGATCTAGGAATAGTATCTGACTAGAGGGGTAATGGCTAGGCGGGATGACTCCAAGATGGTTAAGGCATGGAGGAACCATTCCAGGAAGGTATAGAGTCTCATGGGTACCAACTATAGGTGAAGGGCCAGGAGGAGGTGGTCCAGCAGGCTGAATCGAAGGGCTAGGAGTAGGTCGCGGAGGGTGAGGCTGCTGACTAGCCAAAGCAAGCCGCTTGAGGGAAGCCCGAGACAATTTCATCATGAAAATATTCAATGAGCTGGGATCAGATACAGGAGGAGGAAGACCAGGGAATGTACCAAGCAAATAGGAGTATTTTTAGATTCCAGGTGAGACACTAGTCAAGGGGTCAATGGTTTGCTTATTGGGCACCGAAGATATGATGGACTCAAGGGAAGTCTGAGATTTCTGTTCGTAATATGTCAACTGGTCAATGGTGACTATATTTCCATTATGGGGAAAGGAAATCTTGTCATGGAACGTAGATAGTACAACTGAAATCACATAGGTGTAGCTATGACCCAATATAATGTTGTAATCTAAGGGGGCATCAATGAATTCTACATCAATGCAAACAGTCTTGCCCGCATGAGTAATAGGAAAATTGTAGAACATGCCAATGTACTGGGAGGTGTGGCCATCCCACACTCAGAGAGTGATCATGGAAGGGGCCAACTCAGGCGATCTGAGTTTCTTCCAAACTGAAGCAGACATCACGCAGGTGGATTCCCCCTCATCAATGATACAATGGGAAACATTAGCATTACGGATCTTGACTAGAATTTGGAAGGCGACGGAAGAAGGAAGAGGAAGATTTTACGACCAGTGAACATCGAATATGATCAATCGATCGTCTGAAGGATCTACAGTTCCCATGGCAGATATTGAAGATTTTCATTGTGAAGGGCATGACTGGAGGAGTTCTAGCGTTGAGATGGTCGCAGGAGATTGCACCAAATCATCTACTATACTATATGAATGGAAAGCTTTACCAGAAGTAGCATTTAGACATAATGGTCCCTTAGAGATCATGGTGTGAACCTTCGCCTTAGGCTGAGGGATCTGCAAAGGACCATTAGGTGTCAAAAGAGGCTCGTTATAACTTGAAGAAGGGGGCTCGGGGATAGACATAGTTGGAGGCTTGTTGTACTAATGGGACCGAGTATGAAGGTTGAGGTCTACGGCTATAGGTTGGTAAGAGTTCATCATGATAATCTGGTAATTGGAGGTACCAGATGGAGGAGGATGAGTGGCCGCCTGTCCTTCAGGTGGTTGGGTAGCCACAAATCCTTGCTGAGGAAAAATATTAGTAAACATGGCCGGCTGACTAGGTCAATATTGGGAGGGATGAAAGGGGAGGCTTGTTGTCCTCGCAATGTTGCTTGGGACTCCCACATCTGTTGCATTTGTGGTAATATAAGACAATCGTGAGTGTAATTACCATAAAAACCATAACAAGAACAAGGCTTATTCATGCGAATAGGCATGTCCTAATTGGGTTGAGTGCCCTATTTATTTTTAGCAGTGTTAGGTGCATTTTTTTGAGGATTAGGTCCAGGATTACTGGTGGCATATTGATTTTGAGTTTCTTTCCTCTTATTTCTGGAAGGAGGAGGATTAGTCGTGCCTTGTTGTGCATATAATTTCCCCTGAGGGGGTGGTGGCTGCTGTTGTAGGGGTTGAGAAGGTAAGGAAGGCAGAGGTGCTAGTGCCTGAGGCACTGGAGCACCAAGATGTGGATACAGATAATAAGGAGGTTGGGAAACATTGTGGTAAACAGGAGGTTGGGAAAAATGAGGAGGTGTGTCGTATCTTGGATACATGATACCGGGAGGGGGAAAAGTGCAGGAGGTGTTGGCCCCTCCCTGAGGGAAACCATAGCCCATGGGAGGCTGAGCATATGGATGAGAAAGAGCTCCAACGATACCATCGACAGCATGATATGCCCCTGGTGCATTGGCACCACTAGGTCTAGGAATATCAGGTAGAATGGTATAAACATAACCTAACTGAGTGTAGATCAGGTCATATTTTAACGCAATCTAGAGAGCGACTTCTTCGGTTTGAGGGAAATGCGATGCGACATCTTTTCCTATAGCAGGAAAAAGGGATCTAAGGAACTAGTCCATGTAGACATGGTCTTCTAAGGCAGGGGATCGACATAGGATCTTTCTTCTCTGCCATTCCTGGACATGATCGGATAGGTGGGTTGTAGACGATTGACTAAAAGAGGTCAAAAGTTTGGTACCAGTGTCATAATGAAGGGGAAGTTGAAAATAAGACAGAAAATCCCGAGCAAGAGTAGCAAAGGTGGTATGAGAGGGTGAGGCCTAATAAAAATACCACTTAGAAGCTTCACCAGTAAGTGTACGTTGGAAAAACCGAAGATAGACAGAGTCATTGGTAATGGAGTTAGACAAACAACACATGTGGAAAGATCGAACATGATTTGTAGGATCTTCTCTAGCAAGACCTTCAAACTTGGGGATGTCGGAAGGGAGCTTGGTTGGCATAGCAGGACAACCAGCATCATGGCGTATAGGATCATTGATCAACTAGTTAAAATTGGGAAGATCGAGGCCTGCCATACAGGGGAACAAGGGAGCAGTCGAGGTAGTTCCTTTTTTAGTCCCACTAGTATTATTCCTAGCATTAGGGCCGGTGTTACCACCTGCATTAGTTCCTGAACCAGACATGGTGAAGGTGACAGGGGGAGAACCAGGGCAGAACCAGATGTTGAGGTATAAAAGGTGTCTTTTTAACACCTGTTTATCCTACATTAATTATCAATCCAAGAACAAATTTTTGTTTCAAGAGTGTACTCTCTTTGAGGCTAAAATTTGAGCTAAGAGTAATGTTGTGAGAGATTTAGTATAGTATTATAAATACAAGATTAAATAGATGCTTGAAAGGAAATCTAATTACAATAACATAACTCAAATACTCTGAAACTTAACTATTTACTCTGCAAAACATCAATCAAGGATACAGTAGCAATAACTCATTCCTTTAGAAATTGATGCAACTGAAATCAAAATAGAACAAGGTAATCAATCTAGGAACGAGGAAGCAATAACCAGTGTTCTCTACATTTGACAGTCTTTCTCTTAAGAAATCAAAGGGAAATCAAAATTGAACTAACTGTTGTTGAAAGTAAATGAAGAGGAACTCATTTAAAAGCAAGAATTAGAAATTAAAAACAATCTGTAATTGAATGGCTATGTGCATAAATAACAAACTGTAACAATGTAAATAAACAATCTTTCTGCAATATGAAACTAATGAATCAGAAATGATCAACACACTAGAATTGAACAGTAAATGCTAACTAATGAATGAAATCGACTAATGAACTCTGTTAAACACCAAAACCTGTCGACATCAATTGTTATTAAGTAGCAATTGAAATGAACAACAATCCAATGGAACAACAAACAGAGTTAAATTGAACATCAAAGCTTTATAAGTAATAGCAAGATGAATGTTACAGGAATTAAGATCTTTGTTGAAATGGAACAGTAATGCAATTCATTAGCGCAACACAACAATATCAATAATAAATTCAACAATAATTGATTGATTCTGCAATCGAAATAAAACCGAGCACAATTATCAGACAATGGTAATTAAAGGATAGAAATACTGACAGCAAATTGATTCCACCAGGGTCGGGCCCTTAGCATCAGTGAAACACTACTGGGTTACTTCAAAACTTGAGAAATGGAACGAAAACACGTCTTTGTATTAATTGAACATAAAAGTGTTTACATCGACCGATCTTTGATCATGAGAGTCAATAAAGTGGAGAATTACAAGAGGAATGTTTTCAATCAATGATTTGACCCCTTCAATCTCTAAAGGCATTTCCTTATATAACAATCTCGACGGACAAGATAAGGAACGAGATAAGATTTGAACAGTGATCCCTCAGGATCGAAGGATCCTGAGGGATTCAATCCCTTTATTTTTTTAGTTGTCACTCGATCTCCTTCGGTTAAAGTCGTGTTGTCGCCTGCCTTCTCTTAGTAATGTGTTCTGATTTTCTTCTCTCTGGCAAGATATTGTCTATCAATGGAGGAACAATAGTTACTCCTGCTTTAGCCTTGCCTCTAGTATAGCTGTTCACCTCGCTTGATTCTTGATTTTGACAATAAAAGGAAGTTTTTAGTTCCTTTTTATAATAAACATAAGTCTTTGCAATTCTATCATAATTTTGTAATAAATTACCTTTCTAGAGTAAAAAGAGTTATGTTTAAAGTAAAATAATGAGAAAACACATAGTGAATTCATACCTTTTCCAACGCTCAACATACCCCCCTGCTTACCCTTTTTCATGTCCTCATGAAAACCATAGTTTACATGAAAAGCAATTAAAGAATAAGTTGGAGAAGGTTTTTCATCAAAGGGCCTAAAACCATGCATTGCAGCTAAAGCTTCAAAGACATGCCCTTTCCGTCCTTCAGGTATTTCATAGATGGCTTTATAATCTACTGTAGGATACCATGCAATGGGGCTTCGAAACCTACACCCTAGCCACAATGGGCCTTCCCTAAAAATGAGGTTGCTATAGAGAACCAAGCGGTCTGCAGCTAATCCAAAATTTGTATAGTTAAATGGCTCTCTATTTTGAATATTCTGATCGGAAACTCCCCATCGGACCTTAGCTGCTATGTAGGCTTGCTTTCTAATAGACAAAAAATATTCTATCCCATTCAAGAAAATATCTTTATGGACAGGCCCCAATGCTTGGATAACACCTTCTCTTGTCATCAAATTCTTCTGCCTAGCCCATAATTGTAATGGATGTTTTGGTTCACTCCTAACCCACAAGTATAACTCATTTTCTTGCCTTTGAAAAACATTATAGGCTTGGAGCCATTTTAACTTATTAATAGGAAATGAAATAAATGCTTAGTTTTGGATGTGCCCCACAAAAGGGTTGGTATTTGTCTCAATATCATTTTCCAATATGATATTATGCAAATAGAACTCACACAGGAGACGTTGTACCTTAACCCCATAGAGTTTGCAGCATGTTACAAAATCATCTATAATGTTTAAATCTATGGACTTTCTTTCCCTAACTACTTTAATTTTTAACTATAAATATCTCTCTAATAAAAATAAAGCATAATTCTTGGCAGGGCATCTACAAGCTAAAACATATGTGTATAATGAGAAGAGAGTATCCATTCAATTCTGGGCTATTTTTAATTTATTCAATACCTTTTTAGCCTTCTCCTCTACCTTCCGACACTTCTCATAGGCTTCAGCCTCTGCTGCATGGATGATATTCATCTTCTATTGTAACTCTTGGTATTTTCTTCTAGGGACAATATCTTCTTCAAGTTTTTCCCTTTCTTGTCAAGCCTGTGCCAACTCCTCCTGAAGTTTGGCTAATGTAGTATCACTAAAAGTGTTTTGACTGTAGGCTTGTGCATTTTCACTTGAGGTTTCTCCATCTGGAACAGCTGCATCTAGAATAGCTACCTGTCGTTCCATATCTTCATGATTAGGCTCATCCTGGTTTTCCATAGTCTCTACAACTTGGGGCTTTCTTTTAGTGGGCACTTTCTTCTTTTTTAGGGCTCATTTGGTGACTATGCTTCTCTTATTTGGGGTTTTTTTGAGCATTTGTTTCATTTTAATAACCCTAATAGTCTGACTAAGTTGTTCCACTAGCCTCTAGAGCTTCTGCCTCTCCCTCTGAAGTTTTTCAAGTTTAGTTACTTTCTTTCTCTTCCTTTATGGAACGGTTGTTCCTTTTTCTGAACCCAATTTCTCAACAGGGGTTTTCTCCTCAGCAGCCGTGCCTTCAGTTGGGCTTGCTTCTATATTTTCTTCTTGGAACACTTCTTCAGTGTTCATATGCTCCCAGCTACATTCTTCAGGGGTAATTACCTCAATTGGATTTGTCGTTCTCTAATAATTTTCAGTTTGGAACACTGCTTCAGTGTTCATCTCTTCCTCTCCATATTTCTTAGGGGAAGTAACCCCAGCTGATTTTTCTATTCCATTAGGGTTTCCTCCTTCTATTTCATCTAGAATTCCCTCAGGCATTTCTTTATTGGCAACAACTTTCTCCTACAATTGGTTGATATCAACATTAAGGTTCAGTGGGCTGTGGGGCTGCACATATTCACTCATGTTGGCCAAACTTTTGGCCAATTGGTCTTCTTGCAAAGGGCTTTGTGGTGAACTTGCAGTGGTGGCTTCGGGAGGCTCTGCTCCTTCTCTTTCATTCTCACTGCTATGATTATCTTCGTCTTCTTCACAGGTATGGTAACTACCTTCTTCCTCATTAGAGTAGCGAATCTATTCCTCTACACTAGTATGAGGACTTCCTTCTTCTTCCTCAATTCCCTCTTCTTCATCATTTCCTTTTCCTACGTTGCTTTGTTTCTCACCACTGGTGTGGTGGCTCATTTCTTCATCATCATCATCAGTGCGGGGAATCCCTCCTTCCAGTTGTGGGGGTTATTCACCCTCTGAGTTGGGAAATTCCAAGGGTTGGCTACTGCTACCTGGAAGGCCTTATATCATTCCCCTACTTATTTTTGAACGAGATGATTGTCTACGTTTTGATGGCTCTGCTACTATGCTAGCCATTTTCTTTCGTTTTGGGGCAGGTAAGGCTAATCCTACATCAATCGAAAATATCAGTTCTTCCCAACTGGTCTGTTGTTGGGCATGGCTATAACTTACTATAAATCTTATTAAGAAATGGTGGCTTACCACCATGTCTGTGTGCTAAGATTTTCTTATACTACGGGCAACATCATTCAGTAAGGAATTTAAAAATGAAGGCAAGTTTACAATATATTTTTTCTTTAATACTGCCAATAACCTAAGGTGGCGAGGTATTACCACGTATTTTCTTCCATCGCATGTTATAAAGGCCTGTACTACTTTTTCCAATTCTGTCCATGGTTCTCCCAATAATGTCGACTGAACTTCATTGCCTTTGACAACCAATGACTTTCCTTCTTCCTGGAAAATTTTCATTGCTTCTTGAAGCCTGACCTCCTTATGAGTCCATATGGTTCCTTGCATTGGTAAACCAGACACCTATGTGATTATTTCATCCGTTACTGCTATTTGTCTACCTCTAACCATGGAGTAACCTTCCTGCAAATTCTGTAAAAAGTCGATAGCTACTGTTTCACGAGGTTGTTGTAGCCTTGTGAGGTATGTAATCCATCTCAATTTTTCCATAATTTCTCATGAAGCATCAGAAACAACTAGCACATGTGGCTCACTATGAATTGGTCAACCTCCCATCTTCTCTACACACTGTTAATTCTTTTCAAACGCACAGTAATGTAATGGAACATCACAACACAATAGATAGGAATAATATCATTAAGTTTTTGTTATTACCAAGAATATAGGGATTTGATTCGTGTGCAGGTAAAGGAATATAGGGATTTGATCTGCATTCATTCATTAAGAGGCATCCGCGCCCCCCCTGAAGGATGATAGGTCATCCTCGACTGTCAAATAAGATAGGAAAGTACTGCACAATAGTTGCACAGTAGGAACAATCATGCATACTTATGATACAATCAATCAAATTAATACATTACTAAATCAATGCATGTGATTAAATCATAAATAGATATAGAAACATTTGTAATGATTCAAAGATAAGGAAAAGGGATAGCTGATGTGAACACAAGTAATAATGCGCTTATTACCCACTCAAACTAATGTGATCGATTTTTGATGAATTTCATGTATAATAGGTTTAAAACCAAGGATTTAAGAATCATACTTTCATTTCATATTTAGATAGAGATATAGGAAAAAGGGTTTAGCATTACTATTGATTTGTAAAAATGTGACTCCAATACCATCAGCAGAGCTCTGTTGCCCACATGTGTCCATAACCTTGAGAAAGTTTCTTTCTCACCCTTAGAACCATTATCATTTATTTATGCCTAGGGAAGTGTTGTGTGATGTCATAATGGAGGCCATTGTGTTGGTTTTGGGACCAGATAAATCACAATGCCATTCACCGAAAAGAAGTGAAAAGTGGCCAGGTCAGCTCGTGATGAGGCCTCCTGTTCCAAGGACTTTTAGTTTTTTTTTTTCAATTGTCCATTGGACGATTTTCCTGTTGTGATGGCCATAATGGGAATGCCACTTCACTGCTTCCTTATGATCATGGTAGGATGGCTCTTGATGAGACCCCCTATCCTCCATCTAGCATATCATAGAATTATTAGTGATATATATAGATATTTCTTTTTCTTTTTCTTTTTCATATAGCACTTTCCTACTTATATATAAATGATCGCTCAGCACTCCTTAAGAGTAGGGATGGTGGAAGAAGTCTAAACATCTCAATAGATAATAATATGCCCTTATTCTTACTCAATAAATAAAAATCAAAGAAAGCTATAAAAATTTAGGGAAGAACCAACATGATAAAGATAATCAATCATATTAATTTTAGTGATAGTAAGACAACATAGTAATATTGATGGTTATGTCCTTTTTCCTTCTTCTTATCACTACAAAATGATTCTTAAAAAATGACAATTTCTTTTGATTTGTTGATTCCAGTAAGCTTTAATTTGTGTAATATTGTATAAATAGTATGTTTTCCTTTAGAAAATTCATTAGAAATCCTCAAAATGTTGTTCTAAAACAAGAAAAATGGACTCAAAAAGTGTTGTTCCTTTGGAAAGGAACAACAGAAACCATCTGCGGAAATGTTGTTCCTTTTGAAAGGAACAACAAAAACAATCTGCGAAATAGAAAAAAAAAATAAACAACACAACTGTTGTTCCTTTCAAAAGGAACAACAAAAACACTTCCAACAATGTTGTTGTTCCTTTTGAAAGGAACATACTCGCAACAATGCTATTGTTCCTTTCGAAAGGAACAAAACAAATGTTGTTCCTTTTGAAAGGAACATAAAAAATTTACAATAAGCAAAATAAGAATAGTTAAAAAAATAGAATTCCATACAAAAAAAAGAAAAGTAAAAGAAAAATCTTTATGCAAAAATTTCGAAAGAAAGAAATGATTTAATGAATGGGTGTCGAGGAGGAGTTACCTCCCTCAGCAAGAATTTGCATGGTAGAATCTTCCCGTAGTTGTTGGTAGAAGGATTCTTGAGTAAGTGGTTTATGGTAAAGTCACACTCGATGAACGTTTAATTTGAAGGAATTTATAGATTCATCAATGGTGGTTAGTGTAATGGTGCCATTATCATGCACTTTTTGTATCTCGTAAGGTCCAAGCCATCGTGTCTGGAGTTTCCCTAGAAAATCCTGAAACCTGGAGTCATATAGGAGTGCCCAATATCCTTCGTGGAAGATTTTCTCTTTGATGAGGGAATCATGCCATTTTTCTCTCTGTTGTTGAATTAATGCAGTGTGCTGAAGAGCAGAGAGCCTCATTTCATCCAACTCATTGATTTGCAGTAATCTTCTGACCTGGGCTTCATTTAAGTCTAAGCCCACCTTCTGGGCTATTCTTAATGTCTGAATTTCAAACTCTATTGGAAAGATGGGCTCTTTTCCAAATACCAATTAATATTGTGAATACCCCATAGTACCTCTCCATGTTGTTTGGTATGCCCACAAGGCTTCTGGAAATTTGTAAGCCCAGTCACGTCTGTGTGAGGCAACTATTTTTGTCAATATGGATTTTATCACTTTATTCGTGCTTTCTACCTGGCCATTTTCCTATGGGTCGTATGGGGTTGTAATTTTGTGCTGAATGTGGTAATTCTATAATGTTTCAGTGACTTTATTACCTACAAACTGCAATCCTCCATCTGTGATTATGTCTCTTGGAGGCCGTATCACACAAAGATTTGGAAAAGGAATTGTATTACAGAGTCCTATGTAGCTTTCGAAAGTGCCTCTGCTTCAACCCATTTAGTGACATACTCGGTTGCAACTAGGATGTATGTTCTTTGGTTCGATACGGGGTTAATGGGACCAAAAAAATCGAGCGCTCATAATTCAAATGGTTCAATTACCAATTATGGGTTCAAAGGCATTTCATTGGACTCTCTAGGGCGACCCGCCCTTTGGCAGCTATCACAGGCCTACACAAATGTTTTAGCATCTTTAAAAATGGTAAGCCAATAGTAGCCTATCTATAAAACCTTATGGGTAGTTCTATGATCTGAAAAATGTTCGCCACATGGCCCATCATGGCATGCTTTCCAAATATCAAATACTTTTTCCTCTCGGACACATCTCCTGATTTGAATAACCCTATATGAAACAGGTAGCCCCCAATCCAAGAGAATCGGGTACTACGTTGTATTATCTGATTTCATTCATTAAGGGTTAGATTTTTAGGTAATCTACCTATTGCCAAATAATTTTCTATATCAGCATACCATGGGGTTCTAATAGTAACAGTGAACAAATGCTCATCTGGAAAGTGGTCTTCGACTGCTGCTACATCTGTTGGCTTTGGCATTCATGACAGGAAATCAGCTATAGGGTTCTCTTTTCCAGGTCTATCTTTAATTGTAATATTGAGTTCTTGCAATAAAATCAATCATCTTGTCACTCTTCCATTTGTAACAGGTTTATTTTCTAAAAATTTAATGGCAGAGTGATCGGTATATAAAACTATATGATACCCAGTTATATAATGTCTAAACTTATTTACAGCATGTATTACAGCTAAAAATTCCTTCTAAGTCACAGTATAATTTAGTTTAGTAGGAGATAGATTTTTGCTGATATAATAGATTGCATATGGTTTTTTATCCTCTTCCTGCCCAAGCACTGCTCCAATCGCTGTGTCTGAGGCATCAGATGAAATTTGGAATGGAAAAATCCAATTTGGGCCCCTCAGCACTAGGGCTGTTGATACAAGCTTTTTTAGATTCTTGAAAGCATGGTCACATTTATCTGTCCAAATAAAATAAACATTTCCTGTTAGTGCATATAAAGGTGCAGCGATTCGAGAAAAATGTTCTATGAATCTTCTATAATAACTAGAAAATCCAAGAAAGCTACGTACCTCTGTTTGTGTGGTGGGTGTAGGTATTAACAAAATTATTTGAATTTTGGCTGGATCCACTTGAATTCCAGCTGCTGAAATATAATGTCCTAAGATAAGTCCTTCGGTCGTCATCATATGACACTTTTCATGGATTAAACAAAGCGTAGTGTCAATACATATTTGCAACACCTTTTATAAGTTTTCTAATTCTGGCTCAAAATCATCTCTGTAAGGTGTGAATTCTTCCATATATACTTCGAGCCCTTCATTTATTAAATCTGAAAAGATGTTGAGAATGGCCCTCTGAAATGTAGCAGGGGCATTGCATAGGCCAAAGGGTAAGACTCGGTAGGCAAATGTCCCCCAAGGATAGGTAAAAGTAGTTTTGGTCCTCAAGGGCAATTTGGATTTGATTGTACCCACTGAAGCCATCGAGGAAAGAAAATAATTTCTTTCCTTCCAATGTATCTAATACCTGGTCAATGAAAGGAAGGGGAAAGTGGTCTTTCCGAGTTGCTTTGTTGAGTTCTCAGTAATCTATGCATATTCTTCACTTTTTGTTCTTTTTTTCTACCACTACTAATGGGGAGACCCACTTGCTATCAGATATTGGGTAAATGAAATTAGCATCCAACAGCTTTTGTAATTCAGCTTTCACAATATCTTTAAGGTGAGGGTTTAGTCTCTATTGGGGTTGGCGAATGGCTCTCACATCTTTTTCGATATAGATGTGGTGTGTACATAACTAGGGGTCAATTCCCTTCATGTCTGGATAATCCCATGCAAAGGCTTCCTTATATTTTCGTAGTAATTGGACCAATTTCTCTTCTTGTTCAGAAGTCAGATTTTTGTTAATGTTTAAAGTCTTGCCTAGTTCAATTTCGAAAATCTTATTATTGTACACAAAAGTAGTGGGTATTATTTGATCAGGAATGTCTTTCAGGGGATCTTCTTATTCTTTATTATCAAATGTTGCCTTGATCATGTGACATTGTAGATGGGATATGATTTGTGGTTTGTTAATAAAACTATTAATGATATCATCCTCTCTTTGATCTTTAAAATCGAGGGCATCTTATATGGTTAGTGGTGATCTCATATTTTCCATAAGATATGATACAGGTTGCTTTCTTGTTTTGATTATTGATAGGCTTGGTTAGGCTGGGGGATATAAAACTAAATTCTTCACATAGTTTCCCCTTGTTATTGTCATGTTGCCTTGTCGGCAGCCAATATAAGCATCGACAGTTGCCAACCAAGGTCTACCTAAAATTAACAGGTGTCCATCTAGCCGGTTCTTTGGGTTGATAATGAGGAAGTCAATAGGGTATTCCCAGGAATCTACGGATACCATTACATCTTCTAGTGTACGTTATGGTTTGAATACCGATCAGTCAGCCAATTCTAATAAGGTTTTCGTTGGTTCTAATGATGTAATGCCAAGTTTTTGATAGGTGGTGGTTGTTAGGATATTGATTGCAGCTCCCAAATCAACTAATGCATTTGGGAACAATTTCCCATTGATTTATACTGTCACTATAGGATTTCTTGGGTCTTCATATTTTACAGGTGTTTCCATTCCTGATAATAAGTTAGATAGGGTACCGACTATTTGGATAGTTGGGTTGGTTGTTTTTCTCCTCTTTGGCTTCTTTATACACAATTCCTTAATGGTTTTTGCATAAACAGGGATGTCTTGGATAGCTTGGAGGAGAGGGATTTTTATACACAAATTTTTTAATTCTCCCAGAAGATCAAAATCAGGATATTCTAATGGGCAAGGTATGATTAATCATTTTTGGAATGGTGGAGAAGAGGTTGTTTCTTGTTGTGGTGTTTGATGTTGAGTTTGTTGTTGAACCACCCTCCCTTTTTGCAATGTTTGTTCTACAGGTAACAGATCTTCATTGTGAACATTTTTGTCTCTCTCTATTTTTATTATGTGCCCAAACCTCAATTGAAGGTAATTACACTCCCTCAGTTTAGTTTCTAATTCTGGTGGTTCCATTATTTGGACAGACTAAACTAGCCTATTATTTGGGTTTGGGTTGGGTTGGGCTGGGAGTTGTGGTCGTAAATTGGTCTGGGGTTTTTGTGGCAATGGATAAGGAGTTGGCAGTGTAAGATGAGAGAGGGGAATTGTTCTAGCTAGATGATTTACACGTCTTTTCCAGTTTTACTTCCAGGCTTGACTCTGTGAAATGGAGGGGGGCCATTGTGTTGGATAAGCATTGTTTTGCCAAAACGGTGGGTAGAAAGGAAAATTTGGCCAATTATTTTGGTTTGTTTGATTTCGTCGCAGTGATGTAGGAAATGACTGTTGTGACCAATTAGGGAAAGGTGGATAATTTTTCCACGTTCCATTATATTGCTAAGCATTATACTGAGGAGGCTGAAAAGAAAAGAATGGGTCAGTTGGCATACCTGATTGTTGTGGCTGCCATTGTCGGCGCTAATTAAGTAAGCATACCACTTCTAATTCTTCTTCTGCCTCTTTATAGACTGCTTTTAACCCAGGAAGTTAGGGACATCCTTCTGTGGGGTGATCTTTTGCGCAAATGGAAAAAACTTTGATTATATCCAGCGGGCACTCTTTCTGGCTGTGTTTCTTCCTGCATTTAGGACAAAATATTGCCAAATTTTGTTCTACTTCTGCTTGCTTTTGTTTGGCTTGCATACTGTCAAACTGCGTTTTTAGAGTCCCTAGAATATCTGTTTTAAAATCTTCCATCAGATTTCCAATCTCTGCATGAGTTACACCTTCTCTGGAGGTTTTATTATCCCTTGTGATCATGTCACATTCTACTAATTTTAGCCTTGTATTGCCTCTCGAACTCCTGATACACAAATCAATAATGTTAGCATAGATTTCCTGATATATATCACCTTTTCCCATAATATTTAATGTTTCAACCCATTGATCCTTCATTTCCCTAATTAATGTAGTTTTCAGCACATTATCAGGTAAGGGTAAAGATGCATAAGGAGATCTCTAGTGGTTGTATTGAAATCGTTCCACATATTCTTCTAGAGTTTCATTGGGTTTTGCTGTCATTTGAAATATTTTATCTTTTAGTTCCCGGGACCTACAATAATCCTGATATTTCTTTAGAAACACAGCTTTCATCTGATCCCAATCATTTATAACACCCCCACCTAGCCCCATAAACCATCATAAGCCTGATCTTTTTAATGTGGAAGGAAATAGTTTTAATACATCGAATTCAAACATAAATACATTTGGATCTTCCGATGTCAAGCCATGAAATGTAGGAATATGCTGAAGAGGAATGGCTTTCATGGGTGCATTAACTACATTATCCACTATGGGATATTGTAGTGTGGAAGTTTGCTGAGGTGTTTGCTGGTTCTGGTTCTGGGCCGTTTGATCAAATATGTGCCAATATCCTTCTGGGATCTCAAGGTAATTTCTAGGCTGACTAGAAGGAATAGGAATGACCTTTACAACACTCCCTTGATCTAGAATAATAAGTATTCATTGCTGGCCTACTTTCTGAGGAGATTCAGGTCCTTTGTTTTGAATGATGTTGGTAGTGCGTCCCTTATCTGGGCTGCTCAATGTTTGGATTATTTCAAGAGGAGATTTTGGTTCTTCTGTTTTCCCTATTTCCCCTTCTCCTTCACAAAGATTACTAGAGTTCCCTTATTGTGGAGAAATTAGGTAGGGATTCTAAATTTCTTGGGAATCTTTCTCAACTCCTTCCGTTTGACTATGTATCTCAGCAAAGGCTATAAATGGTGACTTTGTGGCCTGAAGGGAACTAGTAGGTTGTCTGTAAATAACTTTCCTAGGTCCTACTGATGGCTGAGATTTAGTTTTCTTAAGGATTTCGTCAATGAAAGTTGTTCACCCAAGGGTCACATGTCCCTTAGGTTTTTCGAATTTAGGAGGAATTTTGTTTTGTTTAGTTTTTCTATTCATTCAAAAGAACAAGCCTTCATTCCTACCTAGAGAAAGAAGTTTACCCAATTTTGTTGTGAAGCGGGCTATGAGCAAGTATGTTCCTTACTTGGTGTGCAGGTTCTTACCTTTCATCTTTAATACCCAATTCTTCCCAAGCAGAAAAAAATCAAATGTGCATCACTCCTAAATTTCATACACTCTCCCTGGTAATGGTGCCAAAGTGTTGAGGTATAAAAGGTGTCTTTTTAATGCCTATTTATCCTACATTAATTATCAATCTAAGAACTACTTTCTATTTCAAGAGTGTACTCTGTTTGAGGCTGCAATTTGAGCTAAGAGTAATGCTGTGAGAGATGTAGTACAGTATTCTAAATACAAGAGTAAACAAATGCTTGAAAATAAATCTAATTATAATAACATAACTCAAATGCTCTGAAACTTAACTATTCACTCTTCAAAACATCAATCAAGGATATAGTAGTAATAACTCATTCCTTTAGAAATTGATGCAACTAAAATCAAACTAGAACAAGGCAATCAATCTGGGAACGAGGAAGTAATAACCAGTGTTATCTACAGTTGACAGTCCTGCTCTCAAGAAATCAAAGGGAAATCGAAATTGAAATAAATACTATTGAAATTAATCGAAGAAGAGCTCTTTTAAAAGCAATATTTAGAAATGAACAACAATCTGTAATTGAATGGCTATGTGCATAAAAAAAAAACTATAACAATGTAAATAAAAAATATTTCTGCAATCTAAAACTAATGAATTGGAAATGATCAGCACACTGGAATTGAACAACAAATGCTAACTAATGAATGAAATCGACTAACGAACTCGGTTAAACACCAAACCCTGTTGACAACAATTGTTATTAAGTAGCAATTGAAATGAAAAAAAATCCAATGGAACATCAAATAGTGTTAAATATTGAACAGCAAAGCTTTATAATTAATAACAAGATTAATGTTATAGGAATTAAGATCCTTGTTGAAATGGAACAACAATGCAATTCATCAGCGCACCATAGCAATATCAATAAGCAATTCAATAGTAATTGATTAATTCTACAATCGAAATAAAACTGAACACAATTATCACACAACGGTAATAAAAGGATAGAAATACAAACAACAGATCGATTCCACTAGGGCTGGGCCTTTAGCACCAGTGAAACACTGCTGGGTTACTTCTGAACTTGAGAAATGGAACGAAAACGTGTCTTTGTATTAATTGAACATAAAAAGTGTTTACATCGACTACTTTTTTATCACAAGAGTCAATAAAGTACAGAATTACAAGAGGAATGTTTCCAATCAATGATTTGACCCCTTCAATCTCTAAAGGCATTTCCTTATATAACAATCTCGATGGAAAAGACAAGGAACGAGATAATATTTGAACACCGATCCCTCAAGATCGAAGGATCTTGAGGGATTCACTCCCTTTCTTTTTTTAGCTATCACTCAATCTCCTTTGGCTGAAGCCGTGTTGTCCCCTGCCTTCTCTTAGTAATGCAATCTGATTTTCTTCTCTCTGGAAAGATATGGTCTATCACTGGAGGAACAACAGTTACTCCTGCTTTAGCCTCGCCTCTGGTATAGCTATTCACCTCGCTTGATTCCTATTTTTGACAATAAAAGGAAGTTTTTATTTCCTTTTTACAATAAACATAAGTCTTTGAAATTCTACTATAATTCTGTAATAAATTACCTTTCTAGAGTAAAAAGAGTTATGTTTAAAATAAAATAATGAGAAAACACATGGTTAATTCATACCTTTTCCAACGATCAACACCAGAAGGGGAGCCCAATGAGCTAGAAGAGGAGTCAGAGTGCGGACTCGGTGGACGAGTAACTCGAATCCTACATGGAGGAGTAAGTCTTCCTACCGGAAACTAAGGATGAAGGCCAAAAAGTCTCTGGGATAAACACCTTGGTGGCGCAATGGTGAAGGAAAAAACATGATACAAAGGGAAGAGAGACCAACAAGGGTGAAGAGGTGCAGGATCAACTGATTACAATGTCGAAACAAGGGCAGTGAGGTGCAAGATCAATTGATTTCAATGTTAAAGTATTTTCTTGGCAGTGTTAACCAAGATCTTCTTCGCTTAGGGTGTGTGTGTTCAGTGTGTAAATTTTAATTTTTAAACCTAGATGTTTGTAGAGAAAAAGAAAAAGTGTGCTATATAACTATAAATAAACTTGTAGATAATAGTATATGAAACCGAAATAAAAGAATATAAACAACTAATTATGCATTAATCAAAACCCAAGGAGGCAGGCCTCTCAACATGTAGTCCGTAGGTGGGAAAAAATCTAGTCAAAACACACCAAAATAGCCAATAGATCTAAAGTCAGGAGGGACAGTGATCTAAAGATCAGAGCTTCTAGAAATAGGTGAATATAAATAACAAAAAATCAGAGGAAATTTTTTTGTAAATGAGGTGGTGAAAGGCTATAACCTAGAGGGAAGCAAAGGAGACCCTAGAGGAAAACCCAAAAAAAACTAAAAGGAGGTATTTTGGATGGATAAATAGCTAATATGAAGTGGATCTTAAGGTAAGGGATCATATCTAACAAAATGCTGAACACTCTGAAATTTCAGACAACTTGCAGCAGCTAAAACTCTTCCATAAAAGGTGGAGGGTACTGAAGCCCTAGGGGGCTAGGTTCCCACTTTAGTGAGTAAAAAATAACAATTACAGGTCCAAAATGGGTGGATATGGAGGACAAACAACCCTAAATAGAGGCCCAGACAAACCCAAAAAAATCTCTAAGAAATTCCCGCAAAAAGTCCAGGTTGCAGTTTCTGAGTTGTTTTCTGTGGAGGTTGCAGGTTTTGGCCTGTTTTCTATGCCCTAGAGGTTTAGGTCACAATTTTTGGCCCGAAAAGTGCAACCTGCACTTTCGACACTCTTGGGAGAAGGTTTCAGAAAAGTTTGTCATCTCATCTGTGGCTGATGCCTGTCACCTGCGCAATAGGTTCGAAAACACATGAAAGTTAGAATTTTCAATGTTTTAGGGTTTTATAGGTTAAAAAAAATGTGAAGAAAAGGAAACAAGAAGCTGAAGAGAAATCCTAGGGTTTGAAGCAGCTGGATATGCAGGGATCTGAAAAACGACAAAGGTCGTAATCGTAAACCCTTGTGGAGTTGCCAGTTGTAAGTATGAATCTTAATCGCAGGTGTATGAAAATGGCTCACTTTAGCCGCACATAACAAACAACCCTAGCAACAAATATGGCTGCCAATATCTTTAGATATACAATTATTTGACCAAGATAAATGCTGCAAAAATCTAAATCTATGCATTAAAATACATTAAGTAATAAATAAAAGCAAGAGTTGGTCCATGCATCCAATAGACAAGACAAGATTGTTTTAAATAATTTTTTGTATTTATGACACCTTGGAGGAGAACATATAAATATGTTACCAGTCCTCCTCAATGGGATGGGTTCTTGTAAGTCCTCAACACTTTAGATCTAAAATCCCTCTCTCTTGATGGTGTAGAAAACCCGGACAAAAATGGAACTCAAAGGGAGCTCACAAGTAAAATGGTAGCAAAATATGACAATGATGGTGGATCAAAGTTAGACCAAAAGTATAGATCCAGAGTGATCTTTAGGCAAGAAGAGGTAGTGAGTGAATGGGAAAACCTTTCTATTTATAACAAAATATTGAGTTAGTCTAGATATTGGTGCATAATTAAAATATTATTAACCAATTCTAGATCCAACTTTTATGGAATATTTTATTATATTTGTTGGAGGGAAAAAGAATTTGACTTGGGTAAAATCCCTTTATTTGTGAATAATAAATAAATAAATGATTTATTTATTATTTTAACGATGTGGTTGAGTAATAATCAAAGAGATAATGATTTATTTAATTATTTATGAATGATTTAGTCAAATTTAACAAGGAATATTATTTAAATAAGGTTTAATTAATTATTCCTAGAAAATAATAATTTATCTAATTAATTTTCATGTTTTGGTTTAAATATGACTAGGAATATTAATTAAACTATTGTTTAACTATTTATTCCTTGAGAAAAATAAAAAAAAATGTGGATTTATTTAAGATTTCCTCATGGGGTTTCCTGTTTAGACCATAAACAACTTAATAAAGGTGGTTTACTAAGTTCTTTTTCATAGTGAAAGCAATTTTACGTAGGGTAAAATTGGTATTACATGGTGTGCTTAGGTCCATCTAATAGTAACAGATTAGATGACCAAAAAATGGTGTAACATAGTGGACACTTCATTTAATCTCTAGAAGTGTAAGGTATGGGTAATCAGGAGAGGAGGATAATGGTAGGGATGAGAAGGATGATGGAACCAAAACTGCCATCAAGCCTACATTTATATTTCCAGGTGAAGATGCATAGGATGTAGCAATGAAAGTAGCAAAGGAAGTGAGGCAAAAAAATGGAAGAGAAATGGATTTTGAAAACAGAGACAAGCCATCAAAGCATGATCATATCAAAAGATAATGTAGAGTCTCAAGTTGTTAAGGAAATCAAACTAAAGCTCATATATTTCTTAAATTATGCTGATGAGTTTGATATGGGTATGCATAACCATCTCGATGGGAACTTGAGCACAATGAATGAAATAACTTGTAACATGGGAGAAGGGAACACTGAAAAGTGTGATTACAAAGTGGTAGAGAAACTCACAGCGTGTCCTCCTTACAAAGAAAGAGAAAATTCAACTTGCAACTATGAAGCTTTTAATAGTTGGCCGCACAATCCAAATAAGCTCAAACATGTTTTTGATGAGGCCTAGCATGGGATCCCATATTCATCTAAGCCATTTAAAAGCACAATATGCAATATTTTTCCTGAATTTCTGGCATTTCCAAACAGTACCAGGAGTAGGACAACAACTCCATAATAGACAATGATGGTTGCATAATATATTGATATTGAAGCACTAGAAAATCATGACTTTTATTTGAATGAATGGATCATGTTAGATGAAGGCCCACAAGAACTAGCTGAAGTTTCTTATCCTGTTTCTTCTATTCCAAGATTCTCATATGTTTCTCATTCTACAGTTTTTTCTTCAAGCTTAAGTGTTCCAATTGTAGTGGTAGCTTCTACAAAAGCAACATGTATACTGGGTTGGGCTTCTAGAAAAGGGACATGTATAGTGAGTCCTCTTAAAGGAAAATGTGAGATGGGCTTGAGAGGCTCTACAAAAAAAAATTCTTTTCACCATGTTGAACCTTGAAGAACTACAAATAGGAATCCAGATAAGTGTTAAAATGCAACTGAAGCTGATGGAAAAATAATAGATAGGAATCTGGATAGGTTCCAAGCTGCAAATCAACTAAAAGAACTTCAGACATGTGCCAAGCTGAAACTGAAACAGATATACCATTGGCTCCAGGAAAAAGAGCATCTCAACCTCTTTTTGATTTTCATGCACATAATTCATCATTGGCGACCCCAAACAATATACACTCGAGTGAAGCTTGATTTGGATCTGAATAATTCAGATGAGAGTAAAGAAAATGGGCCAGGCTTAATTTCAGATCACAAGAAGAATGAAGTAATGGACATTTATAACATAAACAATGGTTCTTATAGTGGAGCAAAACACATTAAGCATGATTTTGACCTAAATTATGGCCTTTGTATGGATGACACAATAGCTTTAGATGATTATATTGCTTCTCAGGGAAGTGCACGAGTTATGGGAAATCAAGCTTCCTCACTTGAGGGACTTAAAATGGCTGGTGAAATAATAAATCTAACTCCCTGGTCTCACACTAGAGGACCAATTCTTGCAATTGCAATGCCAACATATGCACCCGTGAGGCCAAAATCTCCATTTTATGTGGTTGTTCCCCAAACATTCTTCAGTGCAAGAAAACAAAAAATTATTCCTTCATTCCATGCATATATAGGCCACTTGTTGGGTTTTCATCATCTACAGCTGTAGCATTTTCATATATAATCTAGTCACCTGGTTTTCCATGCACTGGGTACCCATTTGGATTCAGCTCTACCTCTTTTCCTGCTATGTCTACATCTTTCTTGGACTTCTCAGGTTCTCACCCATTCACTTTAGGTGCTTCTCAGATTTTGACCTCTAGTGCAATTCCTCCACCCCATATTCAAAATCCTTACTTAATGGGATTGAAACAAATTCCAACTCCCAACTATGATATAATCTGGTCCAGGAAAAACTTGGATATGAATTTTGGCCCAAAGAATTCTAAAGAAAAGGGTAAAGAGGAAAGAGTAGGATAAAAGCATGTAGAAATTTTGGAAGTTACTTTTATAAAAAATGGGAAAAGTAGTAATCTGGAAATCATTAGCATCAAAATACTCTTTTAAGAGAAAGGAACCCAATGTAGGGTGGGATTAAATAGATTTTAAATCACACAAGAGATACAAAGATAGATATTTTATGTAGGTGTTGGTAGCTTCTTTTCCATGGGTCTATCTCACCCAAAGGGTGTTGGTTGATAGATTTGTTTAAGCCCAAATTGCTTAAGTTGGAGATAAAGGTGTACTGGCTTGAATCTGGGATCGATATAATTTCTCATACAAATTTAAATTCCTATATCACTAATGTACATGTTTTTCAGCGATCCTGCTACACTTTTTACATGTATGTTTATTGTGGAAGTATGAAAGGCACACACCAGTTGTTTGAGAAAATTCCCTAGAAAAATGTGTCCACATGGACTATTATTATTAGATTTTGTGTCAGGGATGGAAACTGCCAGGAATCCCTCAAGTTTTATTACCAAATGAAACAGGCAGGACTACATGGATACATGCCTTTCCAATCATCCTCAAGTCATGCACTAAGATTGCAGCCCTAGAGCTAGATGGGGAAATCCACAGTTACATGGAACACCATGACTACATGATATTCCAAAATTAGAAATTCTATAAGAGGTAGGAAAGCTACTTGATGAAATGCATATGGGAAGGTCGAAACCCTATGTAATGCATGATGATATCCAAGTATGAGTAGAATGGTCTCATAAATGGTGCAGTGAGATATTTTCTAGAATGCATCTGGATGGAGTGAAAGCCAATTTAGTCACTATTTCTAGTGCTTTCTCTTCTTGTGTAGAATTAGCAATGTTGCAACAAAAAAAAATGGATGATGCATATGAAGTGTTTGTCAATATGCCAAAGAGGGATTTGATCTCATTAAATATAATAATTTTTTTTTATGCATTGAATGGATATTGTGATGAGGTGCGAGGACTCTTTTATCAACTTCAAAATGATAAGAATGAACCAAAATGTGATTAAATGGAGTGCAGTCATTGTGAGATATACTCAATTTGGTCACTATGTTTAATCCTTGAAATTCTTTAGTTGAATGAAAGTTGCAAAGGTGAAGCCTAACCCTCTTACCATAACAATTATTTTCATTGATGTGATGACTTAGTGGCTCTGCAGTGTGGGTATCAAATGCATGGGCATGATTCTCTGACACTCTTTTATGAAATACAAGAAGCAGGAATTAAGGTAGGACATATCATCTTTATTGCTGTTTTATTTTCCCACAACCATGGAGGACTATAGTAGATGAAGGCTAACATCATTTTGATTTAATTAGTAGAAACTTTGGCATGAAGCCTAGAGTGGAGCATTATGTGTGCATGGTTGACCTCCTCGACCACTTGAGACACTTGATTGGAGAATATGTGATGTTGTTTAACATCTATGCTACTTCTATGGGATGATTTAGTCAACATGAGAAAGCTAATGTCAGATAAGTGAATTTAAAAAAAGGAGCCAACATCTAATATTCATATACAGTTCCAGTTGCTACTAACTTAGGATGTTTTGAAATATATCACGGAAACTCCCTGTTGCCAATATGTTTCTTGTGTTATATAATATTAAATTGATTGTCCTTGATGGTAACTCTATAGAAAAGGATGAAGAAAACTATCTGTATTAAGAATCTCAACAGTCTTTCAGAATTTTTGTGTAGCAGATTGGTTATTTTTAATATATCACAATGTATACATGGTTTTGTAAATTCCAAGTCGTGTATGCATGCGCATAAGTACGTCTTAAGTCCCGTATGAATGTTTGTGCTCCAAAATTATAATACCAGGGGGCTTTACATGGTATTAGCCCACAGTATTGAGCGTTGTATTATATATTTGATTCTGTCCAGGATTACCATCAGCAGTTGAGTGATTTTAACTCATGGTATTGGTAAAAGCTAAATCCATATAAGGAGAAGAAGATCATAGTGCAAAGTGTGCATGAGTAAGGATTATTAATGAATAAATTTCTCTAAGGAATATTTGCATGGATGAACTATGTTTTTAATTGATAGATATGAATCTATGATGCACCCATGGATATAATGATGGCTCAAGATCTCTAGATTTGAAGATGATGAAGCTCTAGTATGATCTATTGAAGAAATGATGAAGAACTGGCACAAGTCTGCTAAATAAAATGAAGAAATCTAGGTAAGTTTATAGATCTGGTATGTTCTGAAAATTTTAATTTTACAGATCTATACGCTAGTTGGTCTCAGTAAAATTGCATATATACGCGGGTTCGCTTCATGAAAAGCGCGCATGGAAGTTAGGGTTTTCTGAAGCTTATTGAAGATGTTACTACTGTGATTCCTGATTTTTGTCTATTGCCTGTCAATGAAGTCTTCTTGAAATTCTGGGTTGTTTGAATGCTGAGTATGTTTCTATGTTGATCATGAACAAATCTAATCAATGATTGAGAAAAAATGATCAAGGTTGACTGTCTATCTAAAGGTTCTGCACTGCTGAGAAAATGTCTAACTAAAAGCATCAGATTTGAATCTGAGTTTGATCACATTCTAAAGGATAGTATACGCAAAAGTATACGCGGGTTGGTATAAATAAAAGTGTGTATACACATAGCTTTAACAAAACGAAGTAACATATTCATTCCAGGTTATGAAAAAAATATGCACTGAGGCATACGCAGGTTGGTCTACAGGAAAGTGCGTATGTACGTGGCTTCAATGAAGAAAAGTAGCGTATGATATTTGAATTAATGATTGTTCAGGATTGATTTTGTATCTGCATGTTTATTCTGAAGTTTGGGTTATTTCTAAAGTTCTGGTTATAGTGTTTTCACTGTTGTAATTGAAGTATTGGGAAAATTTTATGATTAATGATAAAGGGTTATGTTGATGTTGTTTGATCCAGTATGAAAATTGATGAAATGTGATGTGTAGTGGGTCTGAGGGTTGAAGCCTTCAGTATGGAAGTAGAAGCTTCCTGCCAATATAAGTTGGTGGCTGAGGGTTGAAGCTCCCTTCCAAGAGTGGCTGGTAAACGAGAAGAAAGGGGGTTGGGGCTCCCTTCCAGTAGCAACTGGAAAATGAGTGAAGGTTGTAGCCTTCTGTAGGTAGAAGCCTGCATACTGATATGATTCTGCATCAATAATATGTTGTAAACAATTTTCCATATAATAAATATTGAAGACAGAGATGACAATAGTGGTGGTTTTCTCCCGAATTCGGTTTCCACCTTAAATGTTGGTGTTCATGTGTGTTCCACTTATGTGATGTTTTATACTGCTGTTACTGCTACATATTTACTAACTATATAACTTGATGCATAACTGGTAAATCTGATTTAAAGACTATTTCTGAGAAGTTTTCTAAAGTAGAAATTTATATCAGTATACGCTAGTTTATTTTAGCATATCCATGTGTATACAGGAGTTAGGTTCATAAAAGTTGCATATGGAATTATGAAAAATAAAATGTTAAATTTATAGAGATGAGCTCTAAATACCGTATCTGCCCCCCCCCCCCCCCCCTCTTAGTATTTTTCCCAACAATTTGAATTAGAGCAGGTCCTTCTAAATAAGCTTAGCTGCTAGAAGGAAGATCAGCCAAGATGAAAAATCAAGCTGGGACAGCATCTATGAGGCCTCCACTCTTCAACAAAAACAATTTAATATTTTTGAAAACACAGACAAGATCCTATCTTTAGTCTCTTGGAGCAGATGTATGGGATATTGTTGAAGGAGGTTATCAATATCCAGCCTCAGTTCCAACAGATGCAATGGCAAGAAAGAACTATGAAACAAATGAAAAGGCATTCAATGCACTATTGGGGATTCTGAATGAATCAGAATCTGTCAAGGTCATGCAGTTGAATATAGCAAAGGAAATATGAGACAAAATCATTCTAAGCTATGAAGGTGATACAAATGTAAAATGCGCTAAACTCCAAACTCTCATAATTCAATATGAAAATCTAAGGATGCATAATGAGGAGAGAATTGCCAGTTTCTTTTCATGTCTAGATGATATTGTAAATTGTATGAGAAATTTTGGTGAAACCATAACTGAAACTACTCTAGTTGAAAAGGTTTTAAGATCTCTAACTTCAAAATTTGAGTCAAAAGTGTCTGCTATTAAAGAGAAGCAGGATCTGCAAAATCTTACTATTGTTCAACTTCATGGCATTCTAACTGCATGTGAAATGAGAAAAGGAGGGTCATCTAAAGTCAAAGAATCCGTCTTTAGAGCTTCTACAAAAGGAAAAGAAGTACAAGAAACAGAAGGATCAGGGTATGTTTAAGAAGAAGATGAGGTAAATTTTGTAAAGAAGCTCCAACTGGGCACTAGAAGGTTCAGAGGTAAGCTTCCTTTCAATTTTTTTGCTTGTGGAAGAGTTTTTCATTAGCTACTAAGTGTCCTCACAAATAAACACATGAAAAAGGAAAGGAAGTAGCAAGAAGAAATAAGAATCGGTTTAGTACTAGAAAAAGTTATTATAGTCATGAAGATAGTGATGGGTTATCAAACATCGAGGAAGAATCTGATCAAGATCTTAGACTTCTCATGGCATTTGAAAAAGAGTCTAGGGAAGAAAATGATACATTTATGGATTTTCTAGAAGACAATGATTGTCTTGAAGAAATTAATCAGCTCAAAATATGTTTGGAAGAAAACAAAATATCCATAGAAACTCTAAAAAATCATTTTGAAGAAAAGGAGAAACACAATGAGAAATTAGAATGTGAAATAGTAAGACTAAGAAAATAAATTGAGAGAGTAAAGACTTTGAATCTTAGATTTGCTAAAGGATCTGAAACCTTAGATGAAATTATCAAGGTACAACGTTCTCCTCTTATAAAGACAGGTCTTGGATATGTTGGAGAATATTCTTAGTCTTCAGTACCAAATTATCAAAAAGCAGCTACAGCCAGCCTACAGCATTCTACCACTCAGCAAGGAAACAAAGAAAATTTATAGGTAAAGCATGACCACCTCAATACAAAGAATACTAACAAGAATACCTTTCAGAGAAATACCAACCAACAGGTAAACACAAATAGAAGGTTCCATGATCGCAAAAATCTCTTCTTCAATGGACAATGTTTCCCATGTCATAATTTTGGTCATAAAGTTGTTCGATGTGTTGAATACAAAACCGTCATGACTAGAGAAGAAAGAAATAAAATAATTGATACTGGAATAAATAAGAATACATATAACAACTTTTATCCTCTTCAAAATGAAATTGAATGTGCTTATTGCAATAACTTTGGTCATGAAGAATCTGAATGTAGGAGCAAACTTCAGCCAAAAGAGCATATACCTTCAACTTCCAAAGTATGGAGAAAGAAGGAATTATAGGTTGAGAACTGTGGCGTAGCTTTATTTGCAGAAGGAGAGGAAAATAAATGGTACATTGATAGTGGATGCTCAAAACACATGACAGGTGAAAAAAATAAACTTCTTGCGTACAATGCTCTAGAAAGAGAAAAGAATGTTACTTTTGGAAATGATACTTCTACTGTCATTAAGGGAAAAGGTTCTATTTTTCTAAAGGAAAAGGTGAAAGCTAAAAATTTTATGTATGTGGATGGATTAAAGCATAACCTATTAAGTGTAATTCAAATGTGTGATCAAGAAACTAAAGTTGTCTTTAGCTCAAAAGAATGTGTGATATGTGATCTCGATATAGGAAAATAAATTATAAAAGGAATAGAACACCAAGAAATTTGTATATATTGAAAAGACGTAAATAACAATGTTACTTGGGTAAATATTCATAAAATTGGTTATTTTATAGAATATTGGGGCATTTGAGCTTCTCTCAAATCAAAAAATCTAGTAGAGTCAAAGTTATTCGTGATCTTCCCAATATTACTCTGCCTGAGAGTACCATATGCAAATCTTGCCAATTCGGTAAGCAAACCAGAGTGCAATTTCATGCCAAAGAAGATCAGCAAGTAAGCCTCTTGAACTCATTCATACTGATTTATGTGGACTTGTAAGGAAAAATTCACCCCGTGGAGAACAATACTATATTATGTTCATTGATGATTTCTCTAGAATGTTTTGGATTGGGTTGCTAAAACACAAAGATGAAGTATTTGAAAATTTTTAGATCTTCAAAGCCCTGGTTGAAAATGAATAGATTTAAAAATCAAATGTCTTATATCTGACCGAGGAGGTGAATATATATCAGATGAATTCTTTGATTTTTGTGAACAACATGGCATAAAAAGACATTTTTCTGTAGCTGGTACCCCATAAAAAAATGGCGTAGTAGAAAGAATGAATAGAACAATTCAACAAATGGCTAGAGCTATGCTTGATGATTCTAGAATACCTAACACATTTTGGGGAGAAGTAGCACATACAACAGTAAATATTCTTAACAAGGCACATGTTCGTGTAAACAGTGATAAAAATCCATATGAGCTCTGGTATGGTAATCTTCCCACTGTAAAGCATTTTAGAGTTTTTGGAAGAAAATTCTTTATCAAGAACAATGATGAAAAACTTGGCAAGTTTGAACCTAGAGTAGATGAAGGAATATTTCTTGGTTACTCTTCTAGGAGTAAAGCATATAAATGTTACAATAAAAGACTTTGAAATATTGTTGAATGCATTGATGTTGTAATTGATGAGTCTCTCTCAGCTCCAAAAGAGGAAATACAAACAACGAATGAAGATGATGGTGGTGTACATCTTCCTGCATCAAATAGAAATGATATAGATGGTCAGCCCAGTGAAGCATCAGAAGATGATCTATCTAAAAAAGCTCCATCTAGGTATGTTCAAAAGAATCATCCATAATCTCAAATCTTGGGAGAAAAGGGATCAGGTGTCCAAACAACGATAACTCTTGTAGGATCTTCTAGCTATCTGGAATTTTTATCCACTATTAAACCACATAATGTCTACCAAGCTAGCAAACATGAATGTTGGATTCAAGCCATGAATGAAGAACTTGATCAGATTGAAAAAAATCATACATGGGAATTAGTTCCAAGACCTCATGATAAAAATTTTATTGGAACTAAATGGATATTCAAGAACAAGTTAAATGAAAATGGAGATGTTATTAGAAATAAAGCTAGACTTGTTTGTAAATGGTATTCTCAACAATAAGGTATAGACTTTGAAGAAACATTTTCTTCTATTTCTAGACTTGAAGCCATAAGAATGTTTCTTGCCTTTTCAAGCTTTCGACAGTTCAAAGTTTATCAAATGGATGTTAAATCTGATTTCCTCAATGGTGATCTAGAAGAAGAAGTGTACATAGAACAACCTGAAGGATTCATCTTGGGCAATGATGAAACACTTGTTTGTAAACTTAAAAAGGATTTATATGGTCTCAAACAAGCTCCAAGGGCATGGTATTATCGTCTTGAAAAATATCTTCATCAACAAGGATTTTCAAAGGGATCTGCTGATAGCAACTTATACACAAAAACTGAAAATGATAAACTATTGATTATGGTTGTATATGTTGATGACATCATTTCTCGAAGTAATGAAGAGTCCATGAGTTAGAAATTTTCTTCTTTTATGTAGGAAGAATTTGAAATTTCCTTACTTAGGGAACTAACATTCTTTCTTGGATTACAAGTAAAACAAGCAACAGATGGTATTTTCTTATCACAAGAAAATATCTTAAGCAAATTTTGAAGAAGTATGGGATGGAAGATTGCAAACCTCTAAGTACACCAATGATAACCGGGTGTAACCTCAATTATCATGATGATTCTTCCATGGTGAATCAACCAGAATACCAATCCATGATTGGAAGTCTACTTTATCTCACCGGGACAAGACCATACATTATGCATGCAGTTGGGATTGTTGGACGATTCCAAGATAATCCAAAAGAGTCTCACCTTCAGGCTGTAAAAATAATTTTCAAATATCTACAAGGAAATATAGACTTTGGAATATGGTATCCAAATAATGTTGATCTCACTCTTCATGCTTACACAGATGTAGATTGGGATGGAAATGTTGATGATCAGAAGAGCACTAGGGGTGGTGCATTCTATATGGGGCCCCGATTAGTATCTTGGTTTAGCAAGAAGCAAAAATATATTGCCTTATCTACAACAGAAGTAGAATATGTGGCTATTGCATCATGTTGCACACAACTTCTTTGGATGATGCAAAATTTACAAGAAATTCAAATCAAATGTTCACCTCCCATATCCATTATGTGTGATAATACAAGTGCCATCAGTATCTTAATGAACCCTGTTATGCATTCCAAGACCAATCACATTTCTATCAAGTATCACTTCTTACATGAACAATTTCTTGAAAAATAGGTGAAATTAGAGTATGTTCCCTCCAAAGAACAAGTTGTTGATATATTTACTAAACCTCTTCCCAGGGAATCATTCGAATATCTACAAAATTTGGGAGTTGTCTCTGCCGCTCACAAGATCAGATCTGATTAAATTAGATATGTGGATTTCATAAAGGACAGTCGTGTATATATATGAGTTTTTATACATAAAACCGTGTATGGATTTTTGCTGGCATAATTTTCTGGGTCAGCATTTTCAAAACAGTTGCGGTGTTGTTGGGTATCTCTGGTGATGTTCCAGTTCCCACATTTATGTTTCATTCTCTAATATTTTTTTTGATGAAGATGCCTTGATGATTTGATGATGAAAGTGTTGAGGGTGCAGAAGCTAAGGGGGAGCACTTGTCCTATGGGAAAGGATGCATTGATGGCATTCTAAGTGTTTGTTGTGGTCTGATCTCATGATTGAGATTCATTTGTCTTGTTTATAAAAATTCATTTTATGAAAAGGTCATCTTGAGATCTATGATGTAAATTGTTTCTGAGGATGGTTGAATACAGATGCCTAATGTTTTAATGATTAGTTTTCCATCAAGTCCAAAGGGGGAGATTGTTGGCAATATGTTTCTTGTGTTCTATAATATTAAATTGATAGTCCTTGATGGAAACTCTCTAACAAAGGATGAAGAAAACTATATGTATGAAGAATCTCAACAATCTCTCAGAATTTTTGTGCAGCAAGTTGGTTATTTTTAATATGTGACCATGTATACCTGGGTTTGTAAAGGCCAAGTCATTTATGCACGTGGAGAAGTACGTCTCAAGTCACATTTGCCTATTTATGCTCCAAAATTATAATACTAGGGGGCTTTACCATGGTATTAACCCATAGTATTGAGTGTTGTATTATCTATTTGATTCTGTCTAGGATTTCCATCAGCAGTTGAGTGGTTTTGACTCATGCTATTGGTAAAATATAAATCTATATAAGGAGAAGAATATCATAGTGCAAAGTGTGCACGAGTAAGGGTTGTTAATGAATAAATTTCTCTAAGGAATATTTGCATGGATGAACTCTATTTTTAATTGATAGATCTGAATCTATGATGCACCCATGGATATAATGATGGTTCAAGATCTATAGATCTGAAGATGATGAAGCTCTAGAATGATCTACTAAAGAAATGATGAAGAACTGGTGCAAGTTTGCTGAAGAAAATGAAGAAATATGGGTAAGTTTTATAGATCTGGTCTGTTCTGCAAAATTTACTTTTACAAACCTATACGCTAGTTGGTCTCAGTAAAAGCACGTATATACCTAGGTTCACTTCATGAAAATCGCGTATGGAAGTTAGGGTTTTCAGAAACTTATTGCAGACGTTACTACTATGATTCTTGCTTTTTTTCTGTTGTCTGTCAATGAAGTCTTCTTGAAGTTCTGGATTGTTTGAATACTGAGTATAATACTAAGTTGATCATGAAAAAATCTAATAAATGATTGAGAAAACATGATTAAGGTTGACTAATTGTCTAAAGGTAATGCACTGCTGAGAAAATGTATGACTGAAAGCCTCAAATCTGAATTTCAGTCTGATCACATTCTGAAGGATAGTATACATAGAAGTATATGCAGTTTGGTATAAATAAAATTGCATATACACACAACTTTAACAAAGTGAAGTAGCGTATTCATTCCAAGCTATGAAAATAGTATGCACTGAGGCATACACAGGTTGGTGTGCAAGAAAGTCTGTATGTATGCGGCTTCAGTGATGCAAAGTAGCACATGTTATTTGAATTAATGACTATTTAGGGTTGAGTTTGTATCTGCATATTTATTCTAAAGTTTGGGTTATTTTTGAAGTTTCGATTACAGTGTGTTCACTATTCTAATTGAAGTATTGGGAAAATTTTATGATTGTTGATAAAGGGTTCTGTTGATGTTGTTTGATTCAGTATGAAAATTGATGAAACATGGTCTGCAATGGGTCTAAGGGTTGAAGCCTTTAGTATGGAAGTAGAAGCTTCCTGCCAGTAGAAGCTGGTGTTATGTTCAGGGGGTTGAAGCTCCCTTCTAGGAGTGGCTGGTAAACGAGAAGAGAGGGGGTTGGAGCTCCCTTCTAGTAGTAGCTGGAAAACAAGTGAAGGTTGCACCCTTTTGTAGGTAGAAGCCTACATACTGATATGAGTCTGCATCAGTACAATTCTCTAAACAATTTTCCATATAATAAATATTGAAGACAGAGACGACAACAGGGGTGGTTTTCTCGCGAATTGGGTTTCCACCTTAAATATTAGTGTTCATGTGTGTTCCACTTATGTGATGTTTTATACTACTATTAATGAACATATTTATTGATTAGCTAACCTGATGCATAACTGGTAAATCTGATTTAACGACTGTTTCTGAGAAGTTTTCTAAACTAGAAATTTATATTAGTATACACTAGTTTCTTTCAGCATATTCGCATGTATATGCGAGTTAGATTCATAAAAGCCACGTATGGAATTATGCAAAAGAAAAGGTTATATTTATAGATATGAGCTCTAAATACTGATTCACCCCCCCCCCCCCTCTTAGTATTCTTTCCAACACTCTTCGACAATGTTCTCGAGTTTCAAAGATAATACACCCTCTTCATTTGAATTTTGCCTCTCCAAAACCACGGAAAGGAGAGACATGGGGGAGTTACAACCATGCATCCTTCCTCAAAAACTCTCAAGGTGGCTAGAAATAGATAATCATGACAAGCGCCAAGCATTGGACAAGTCTTGGTTGAAGCCTTATGTTGTAAAAAATGAATCGATCAGTAAAATCCTAGACCAAGTTTGGGACATCATTGAGAATTTTTCGCAAATTTCAAAATTAGCTCCAGTTTTTCTACAATGTTTGGTTATAGAAAATTAGTGGAGCAAAAAAAAATTCATTTTCCCCGAAACAGGCCTGCATAATAGAGGCCAAGAGTTGAGTTACTGGTTTGAAAACAAGAATTTTAATGTGAAGAAAATTGGATGAAGGAGAGGCCAATAACGGAACATTACAAGTTGCCTCAAGCTTGCATATTTTTTGTGGACTTGTTTGTCTGTATTCAATACTCTGCTTAGAAGACAATGAATTTCGTTGATGCTATAGGGATTCTATTAGAGGTTGGGAAAGTCTGGGAGACTATGGAAGTGCAAATATGTTTTTTATTAATAATTCAAATGTGACCAAGCTTAAAAATCAAGATGGTTTCTGGTGCAGAAGGGAAAAAAAATAAAAACAAAAAAAAAAATGGAGGCCTTGTGCACCTCTAGAAAGCACTTCTACACTGCCTCACATCTATTCTAGCTATTGAAAAACTGTCATATATGCTTGAACATGCGAGGAACATAATAAAAGCATTTTTTTCTTTCCATTTATTCTCTTCCTTTATTAATTTCATGTCAATTAAAATCATCACTTTCTTATGTTATTTGAGCATTATATGGAAGGCTTCATGTAGTTATTTGACAAGGTGCTAGAATTTATTTTCAAGAGACAGTTGTTCATCAAACCATTATTAATGAGTCTTACTGGATCCTGTTACAACTAATAATTGAATATGTCATTCCAAAAATTGTCCTCCTTCTAGGTTGTAAATCATCATATCATTTTCTGGGAAAATGAGTGATTATGTAAGAAGGGTGTTTGAGATGATAGTTGGAGCATCTAGAAAGCTTCAAGTATTGGAAAGGAACTTCCACAATTGAAACAAGGTGGACATGGATGCTTGATATACTGGAAGACTTCTTGAATTTATTAGAATTTTTATATTGTCGAATGGATGGGAGCACCCCAATATTAGAAAAATATCATTGAATAAATAACTTTAGTAGCTGAGATAATGAAAATGTTTCTTTATTTCAACTCAGGCAAGAGGGGGGATGGGAAGAAGGGTGGGGATTGGAATAAATTTTCCAAGTGAAAATAAAATTATTATTTATGATCTATATTTCAGTCCCTTTTTTTAATCTATGAGATCAATCATGATCTCATACGATAGGCTAAGAAAAACTAGTGATTGTATATCAATGATAATAAAGTGCTCGGTTGAGGAGAGAATATTGCAGCAGTCAGGAACAAATATGGATTTGGAGAACATGGTGATGAATATTTCTAAAAATGAATGTTTAAAGAATTACATATATCAAAAAGAGCCTTTCTGTTTGTGGAGACTACCACAATACCACCAAGTTCATCTCCAAAATTATCAAGTGAAAAATTACTGTGAGTGATTATGTTCCCTTGCAATTACTAATAAAGACATACCATGTAGAAATGTTGTTTAATTTGTGAGTAGAGTTCATTATACACAGATCAATGTTTCAATATTTTATGCAATACAAGATCCCAACTAGGTTTCATTAGTTTAGTATGTTAACCAAACCAAGTTTCATCAATTTATGAAGTACATATGACATTCTAATAGCTCACTACATGTGTTTGTACTACCTATTTATTCTAGTCAAGGAAGAAGGTCTAGAAAATACAAATATGATGAGAGATCAACGAATTAGGTGGTAAGCCCTCTTAGAAGTGAGGAGTCTTTGGGAATAGACACTCATTTACAATGACAAGCTCCAGGAGTCCATTTCCAAAAATGGGAAATAATGCTCCGACGAGTGCATTGGCTAGAGTGCTTGTAAGTATTGCTACGTCATTTATTTGATTGATTAAATCATGGGGATCATACGTAAATTTGGTGGGAAATCTATACAAAGACACTTATACTAGAGGGTGATCAACCAATAACTAAGTGGGAGATTTTATTGAATCTAGATGGCTAGATTTGGGGACTAGCTAACATTTAAGCTTAAAAAAATGTAAAAGAAAGAGTGCCCTTTTTTAATTGGATGGATGATAGCCTACTTAAGGCTCATGTTTTCAGAGACTTTGAGATGGTTGAAGATCCAAATTATGAGGAGGATATCCTTCCAATAAGATTAGTTCATGGGATAAAATGACTTAGAATTGCCTGAAAGCCAAATTGGGCCTATATGACCCCAACATATTCAAAATTAGAAATTCATCTACACTCTAGCGCACCTAGTCAAATTCCTGCAAAGCTATGATGAAGGTTCTAAAGGAGCTTCATAAATACATACACTCAAAACATAATGATTTTTACCTTGATTTCCAAGAGGGTCAGTGTTAAAATTGGCAACTAGGGTGAAATTCTACTTTGGACTGCTCCTATGAGGAAGATGATTGTAGCATTGGATTTCTCTTTTCGAGAGGATCAAAATCAACCTAAAGATCAATAAATTTGGAGAAGGAAAAGTATTCATTAAATCAAATGAAATTTCATAAGGCATGACCTTATTTAGGCAGGAAAAATTGAAAGTTGAAAATTTGAATTTCCCTCCTCAAGTAATCAAGACTTCCTACCCAAGAAGGATATAAATAACCTATCCTCGGCACTCTGATATTCATTCTTCTCTCTGAAGTAGCTGCAGAAGAAGGTGATTTCCATAAAATGAGATGAAGGAAGGGTTGGGTTCAATTTAGTCATCTTTAAGGGCAAAGTTCCACAGGATGGAGGATGAGATTGGTTTGGGCACATTTATGATTTGTCTTGGAAATTTTATCTTCATCACAGGTCCGAGTTCAAGTAGATAGAAGCCGCACCTGTTAAGGGTGATTTTGATGACAGTTTGGGATTGTTGTGAAGATGTAATTCTCCTTGAAGTCATCAACACTTGTTTGGGTCACCTAGAGCTAGGAAACAGGGCTTAAGAACCTTGTCCTGGAGACCAAGAACCTACAACAAGAAAGCCACAATTAGGGTTGCTTTATCATGATGTTGTGTAGTGGGTTTTGAAACCTGGAAGAAGTCTTGTGGGCTACCAGCATTTGAAGGGACTCGTTGAAGGTAATCATTAGTCTAGTAAAGGTATTTAAGGCTCTAAATGGGTTAGTTGTTGATTGTGTTTATGCCCTAGTTAGTCATACCAGCATTGAAGAGAAGACACAAGTCCTTGGAGCCTACAAGAAACATCAGATTTGTAGCCTTGTTGGAACCATCCTCTTGTCTAAGAGAAATGGTATTAAACCTTCTCATTTTCAAGTCATTTTGAATTTGAAGTATTGTATTCTCTCTCTCTCTGCTGAACATTTGACATTAATGATAAGAAGAATAGATAAGTTTTTTCCCCATATTGGGGTTTTTCCCTGGCTTGAGTGTTATGCAGAATTATGATCTACGAATAAATCAAATTCCCTAAGTGTGGTGCTAGGCACTTAGAACAACAGATTAAATACTTTTCTATCACTTTCTTTAAGAATAAATAGACACACATAAATAAATAAGAACCCACTTTTGATCCAAGCGCTTCTTATTCTCCTTCTGTCGCTTTTTTTATAGCCTCCAATCCAACTTAGATCACTAGATTGATTCCTACAAGTATAAAGTGAAAAGAAGAAATAGATTGCAAGATATAGATGCATAATTATATTAATTACTTAAATCAATTAAACATGAAACATATATATAATTCAAGAGTCCATTGCGTGAGAAATATAAGAATCAACATATACATATATGGGAAAATGAATAAGAATCTATATTAAATAGTAGAAGGGGGAAGTTACAACCAATGATCGATTTGATGTCACCAGCTCTAGCTTCATCTCAGACTCATCACATTCAACATCTCACCAGTAGCATATCACTTCTTTCAATCTCTCAATTGAGAATCCAACAACATTTCTTTACCAAAATTATTCCTTTCCTAGCACTATGATATGTGCTCAATTTATAGGGCAACTGAAGGTATTTTCTAAATGAATGAATTTCTAATAATAAGCAAGACATGTTCCCAAGCTTAGAGGTGTTATATGGACACTTGGCTCGAATTTTGACACATATGGACTCTTATAGAAGGCATTGGCCATGTAAAGATTTCAGAACAATGAAAATTTCACTCCCATTTGACCAATGCACCCTTGAATGACGGGAAGTGCATTTTAGTGCACCCTTGAATGGAGGGAGATGCATATGTAACATATTTAGTCCCTTGAGAGGCAACTTTGGTGAGCTCATAATTGATATAACATATACTTCAAACCTTGGAAATCTCACAATAGAAGCCATGAATGATTTATTATTCTCTTAGGGTATATAGAAACTGAAATTTGAGGAGATGATAGACCCTATTTCATTGGTCCTGGGGATGATGTCTAGTTTAACCAGGTCATGGGGGACGATTCCCAAATTGACCTATAACATTGAGCCATATTCATGTGTTCTTCTATCTTGTCTTCTCTACAACTTTTATTACTTATGTTCTTTCATTAGTTACACTTATGATTAATGAGATCGCTAATGGATTAATGGGAAAATTATGTAACTAACCTAATATAAGAACATGTTAACTAAAAATTAACATGGTTTTAGAGCTAGGTGAGGACAAGTCCAAGCTTAAGATATTGCGATCTCTAAGAAGCACCTAATGAATTTTAGCATAATTCACCTTCAGACCTCTATGGTAGGACAAGTCCGAGTTCAAAAAGGACAACCTGTGACATTGCCTTAAGGCCTTCTACAAGCCCTAATCAGTGAACTTAGGAACAAATTCAAAGAACAACTCATTCATTACAAAAAAAAGTTGGAATTCATCAAGGTATGTTTCAAAATTTATGAGGTGTTTTTTTAAGTGGTTTCAATATAATTTCAGAGGTATATTTATCAGTAAAACTTCAGAAGGAGATGTTCCTTTCAAGATCCTTACCTGGATTAAGAGGTATCATATTAACATAAAATAATTTATATGTCAATAACCCCTAATCCCTTGGCCTGGTGGAGTTAATACAACTCAAAGTTTACTATGATTTGAATTCATCAGTAATGTGGAAGATGGAGTAACTTGATTCTTATTCTCTGAAAAAGCAGTAAGAAGTATTGCTGGAATTATTGTAGTATCACTGTAAGAATAAAATTCTAATCCCGACCTCTATTCTACAAAAAAACTCTAAGAATTCTTTAGATGTGTGGAGCTCTAGAAATAGTGATCTTATCCTACAATTAGGACATCAAAGTAGAAGCCTAATATGTATTGATTCTGGTTCCATTTGGACGTCATAAGGCAGTTGATCGCTGCAAGACTGAGCTCCAAGTTTCACCATCTTCTGTGATCTTTATCACAAAAAAATGAAATATTTGGTAAAATTTCCCTTGTTTCAAGACGCTACATGTAAATGAAAGGTCTAGCTCAGATATTCTTTTTAAGACCTTGATTCTTGTGGCCCTCTTAGGGCACCACTCCAAACAAAAATCTACAATATTTTATGATTAAAGTGGCACAAGAATATCAAAAGGTTCAGGAAGTAAGAGGAAAAAAAAGTTGAATAAAACATTGGTTCCTCCTTTACAATGAATACCTACTCTTCCTATGTAGACTTGTGCAACTCCATTTGAAGGGCAGCCTAATCTCAATTCTAGACAAAGTGTAAAGTAGGTACCGAAGTCAACAAATTATTATTTTTTCTTTAGGCCTTGTTCTTAATAAGAAGTGTCAGTCTTGAAGCTTTCAGACCTAACGCAATCAACCTGAAGTATGGAAGTCTGATACATATGTTACAGTGATATCTAACAGGTCACTATGTGCAAATTCAAGATGTAAAAGTGTTGTGTAATGGATATAGCCCTTGTCATATATATATATATATATATATATATGTATATATATATATCTTCTTCAATGATGGCCTACAAGCCAACCTACATAGCATATTGAGCTTGGTGACAAGCACTGTGTGAGCATCTCTATTCATTATAAATATATAATAATGTAAGAAGCTTGTGGAGGATATCTATATTTGATCGAGAAAAATATTATTCCTCTTAAAGATATTCTGAACATATTTTTTTGTTGTTGTTAAATTAATAACAAATATACATACATCGATCCAATGACCAAGAATCAAACTTGGAATACACTCTTAGTATGGTTTTCATAAAAATTATGATAAGATTCATGTGATGTGTTGATCAGATGTTTGGGCCGTGATTTTTCCACAACGCAAATAATCATATCCTGATTGGTTGTGCATGATGATGAAAAAAAATGATTGAAGTGCATTGTGACCTTTATAAAACTCCTGGGAAGCTTTTTAAAACTTTCTAAGGTTCTGATCAGCATCCCTTATGCCTGTATAAAGCATCCATGTGATAAGGATTATGTTTGTGGAAATTTTATCTCTAAGAAAGACTTGGGATTGTTCATTATATTGTAGTGTATGAACATCTTTACAACCAGTGAATAGAATAATAACACTACATGACTAACCAAGTTTATATATATCAATGCTGGAGTATATTAGGGATGACACAGTTTAAATTAGATTCCTCGTATCTATGTCATAATAATGCAGTGCTTTTGTATTAATGCCTAAAAGGACATAACCTTATCATCTTAAGGCAGTTCTATTAGAATCATCAAGAAAATAAATTGAATAAGATATATGGACAGAGACAGTTGAATACTCCAAGTTCTGAAGGGAATTTATTGTTTTTCACTACAAATTGTTAAGAGTTGAATCATAGATTATAGTTCTGAAATAAAGAGCAGTTCCAGATATAATAGAATCCATGACTTGAAGGATTTATTACTCAAAAACCTTAGTATGTTCTTCAGTGATCTAATTGGAAAATTGAAAAACATTACTATGAATATTTTTTAGAATACATGATGGTTTCTAAATACGTTTCAAAGCTAAATTTAGCATGAGATATTTAAAAATGGTCTGTTGAGAAAAAGTGGAGGAAGTTTCTATTCATGTTGACAACCTTGTATTGCAGACCGATAGGTTAAACAAATAATTTTGATGATTATTTATGTATTGATTATGAGAACAAAAGGATCCATAACTGAATATAGGACAGGTTTCTAGTGGGTCAATGATTATTTTTTGGGAAGGTCAATCAGCCTACATTCAGAGGGACCTATGGACAATCCCTGATAATTGAATTACTCGGACACAACTAATGATGAAGTCTACACATCTATCTGAAGCAAGGCTTTAGAGGGAGCCTTAGAGATGAAAATGACCCAAGCAATATGACAGAGGTGTAGCTAAGACTTGGGGAGAAATGGTTGAAAATGAATTTTTAATATTGTATGTTATAATTCTTTCACAGCCTGATGAAATGGAGAAACTATTGATCCATGGTTTTCCTATGCCTCATTTATTGATAGTTGTTCAGATATTCTGATATTGTATCAGTTAGTATAATGATGATACATTACTTGATTCTGCTACTTTGAGAGCTCCATTAAATATGAATGCATGACTTACTATGAATCCACTCTATTGAAAAATCTCTTCAGTGAGCCATTTGTGCACTTTGTCATTGCAGAAGAATATTCTAAGAATATAGTATTTCACATACCTCTCCATATGGTACAAAAAATGGCATTCCTGTTGTAAGACATGTTTGAGCATACATCTCATGATGAGTAGGTTGTCTGATGGACATTGTGCACCTTGAAACGGCCAGTTTAAGCTGTAATCTTCCCAAGTATGAAGGAGTAAGAACAGTTTCAAAGGATTACTAAGTACTATCAAAGTATTTTTTGTAAATCAATATGTTTTCTATACATTTATATACTGCTAAATGGAGCGATGACGCTCCCATTGATCCAATTTTTATTCCAGGAAGAAACTTGGCACTATTCCCTATATGAATGGATTCTTGGTTGAATAATTGAGCTTTGGGAGCTCCTAGGGGGTTGGGGTACTTATTGAGCTATAAGCGACCATAGGGTGAGTGGTTCACCTTCCCCTAGTGGTGCGCTATGTACAAGGTGTGTGGTTCACATTCCCTGTGATACCCCATGATGGTTGACATGTGTGTAGGGTGAGTGGTTCACCTTCCCCTACAATTAATGACATGCATAGGATGAGTGGCTCACATTCTCCTATGGTATATGAACAAGATGAGTGGTTAACCTTCTCCTATGGTACATGAGAAAGATTAATGGTTCACCTTCTCCTGTGGGTACCCCAGTGAGAGATGCATATAGGCATCTGTTGACATATCAGTGGAACATGATTCATCATATCCCCACATGTAGGATGTTCATTCCTACGATTGATGGATGACATGTCAGTGGGATGTGGTTTTTCATTTCCTCATGTGTAGGATTCTTCCTACTATTGTTGGTTTGCATGTGTGTAGGACATGGATCTTCCTTTCCCTACTCTTATTTTTTTGCATGCCGGTAGGAGGTGATTCATCCTTTCCCTACGGTGATTGTGATGTGTGACTATAGGAAGTGGTTCATCCTTTCCCTATGATGATTCTGATGTGTGACTGTAGGAAGTGGTTCATCCTTTCCCTACGTGTGATTATGATATGTGTTTGTAGGATGTGGTTTCACCGTTCCCTACGAGTGTTTCTGAGTAGGATGTGATATGTTCTTTCCCTGTTGATCATATTGCATCATCATAGCCATGAAGTCTGGGACACATGGGAAGTAACTCTAATCATGCCAATTATTTGGGAAAATAGGATAGGGACCATTGTACTACCGATGGATGCATTTTTTTATTATTGTACACCCTATGATAGGATTTATGGTGTTCAACAAACTGATCTGGGACCAACTAAATTTCTACCTCTGAACTAACTTTTTTCCATAGAGAATGGCAAGGTATTGTGACTCACTTTCAATCAATTCTTCTTTATTATTCATATCAGTGTTTAGAAAAGCACAATAGAGCAAAGAAGAGATGAGATTCAGAGATGGTTCATGATGGATGGATTAGCGGGTGTAATTATCCCTAGTAAAGAGGGAGTGTTAAAATTGGAAGCTAGAGCCAAATTCCATTTTGGACCACTCCTATGAGGAAGAAAATTGCAGCATTGGATTCCTCTTTTCGAGAGGCTCAAAATCGACCTAACGATCACTAAATTTGGATAAGGAAAAGTATTCATTCACTCAAATGAAACTTCACAAGCATGACCTTATTTAGGCTAGAAAAATTGAAAATTAAAAATTTGAATTTCCCTCCTCGATTAATCAAGTCATCCTATGAAAGAAAGATGTAAATAACCTATCCTAGGAACTTTGGTATTCATTCTTCTCTCTAAAATAGCCGCATAAGAAGGTGATTTCTAGCGAAGGAGATGAAGGCATGGTTGGATTCAATTTAGTTATCTTCAAGGGAAAAGTTCCACAGGATGGAGGGCGAGATTGGTTTGGGCACATTTATGATTTTTCTTGGGAATTTTATCTTCATCATAGGTCTAAGTTCAAGAAGATAGAAGTCGCACCTATTAAGGGTGATTTTGGTGATAGTTTGACATTGTTGTGAAGGTTTCATTCTCCTTGAAGCCATCTGCACTAGTTTGGGTCACCTACATCTAGGCCACAGGGCTTAAGAACCTTGTCCTAGAGGTTGAGAACATACAACAAGAAATCTGCAGTCAATTTTTCTTTATCACGAGGTGGTGTAGTGGGTTTTGAAGCCTAGAAGAATGCTTATGGGCTACCAGCATTTGAAGGGACTGGTTGGAGGTAATCCATAGTCTAGTAAAGGCCTTTAAGGTTGTGAATGGGGTAGTTTTTGTCTGTGTTTATGCCCTAGCCAGTCCTACCAGAATTTCAGATAAGACACAATTCCTTGGAGCCTACACCAAACATAAAATTTGAAACCTTATCTGATACATCCTCTTCTCTAAGGGAAGTGGTATTAAACCTTCTCATTTGCAATTCATTTTGACTTTGAAGGATTGTATTCTCCCTCTTTGTTGAACATTTGACATTAATGATAAGAATAATTGATAAGGATTTTCCCCATCTTGGGATTTTTCCCTGGTGTTGTAACATTATTTTTTTTTGATAAGTTAGCATGGTAGTTTAGAAAATAAAAATAAAATAAAATGCTAAGTTAGAACATGGATGAAAAAGAAAAAATTTAAAAATGTTAGGAAAATTATATTTTACTGCATCCATGTTAGAAAAAATGATAGAGTAGTTTTCTTTAAATAAAGGAGACAAAAGAAAAAATGTTAGGGAAGCATGAAATAAAAAATGCTAATGCTTTAATGTTTAAAATAATAAAGGGCCACCTGTTTAAATCTGCCAGATTTTAAAAAAGTAAAGTTTTAATTTATGTATGTTAAAACCTTTGAAAAAGGGTTTGATGTTCATTTATTAAATTGATATATATGCACATATGGATTATATTATAAGGTTGCTAAAGACAAAGCAGTCAAATCACTGGAGATAAAGTGCTTGAAATTTTTGATGGCAGATCTCAAGCTCCCCTCAGATCTACGACAAAGATCAACTTCTCACCCCCCACCTCGACAGTTTCTTGTTAACGCGAGGGGGCCGGGTCCAAATTTTGGTATTAATGGCTGCCCTTTTCCGTGACTTGGCAACATCGTATCACTTTGGACCCCCTCCACTTAAAACAGGAAACCGGGAGCTACCCCCCGAAAACCACCTCCGGTTTTCATCATTGATGACCATTTTTTCACGCGCCAAACTCGTTGGTCCACCAGTGAATTATATCCCTTCACGTCATTTTTCCATTACTCCCCAACGATCCAATTATATCTGTTAATCATCCCGTTAGTGAATAAATATTCTTCTGGACTGTTAATCGCACCGTTATGCAATTAAACCTCATTAGATTGTTCGCCACGATTACCGACAGCCTCCCATTCTCTAATTTACTTGCTCGTTCAATTTCCCCTTATTCTTCATTTCGTTTCATATCGAATTTTCATTTCTACAATCACCCTTCATATTCCTGAAACCATGTCATCGTTTCTGTAACCTAAGCTTCAAAGTATTGTACTAGTATATACTATTCAAGCATGGAACCTAAGGAAAAAACCAAGAAACAAATGACTCCTAAAGGCAAAGTTAAGGAAAGAGTGACATAAGAGATCCAAAATGTCGATAGTGTTGCAGAGGTCATCTCCGAGGTCACTCATTTAGCTGATGAGGTCATTCCTGAAGCTGCCAAATCTGTTACAGAAGACATCCTTGCAACTCCGCAAATCAGTCTCGACCTCATACCCCTAGCTGACGCCTATTTTAAAATCACATACTATCACTATGAATTTGATTTCTATGAGCTACATTTGTGGCTAAAACAGAAGCACATGGATAACCAAGACCCTATCAGGTTTGGGGAATCTATGTTGCCTTTTTTTGCATTCCCTTAAACTCACCCATTTCTGGATCTAATTGCCTAGTGTCAGAAGAAGTATGACCCTATAACCAGGTCAGTGGTGGCTCAAAATGGAAACACTCTGATCACCATATCCCATGAAACCATTAACCATATGCTTCTCATCCCTTCATCTCATTCCTTGTGCTATTTCTCTCCTGCTGCACTCATGGACTTTTATCATAATTTTTCTTTTCCTCAGAGAGCTCGGATATTTGAAATTTTATTACATGAAGATGCAGAATTACCAAAGACAAATCCCCCATATGCATCCTCCATTTTTCCTATAGCTTCCAAACACTGCATCTCCCTTCTTTCTTATCTGTTAGGATACCCAAACGATGAAACCATTATTGAACCCATACTAGGTTTCTTATCTGTCTTCACTCTTGAAAAATCACCATTGTTTATGTACAATTACAACCATTTCTTGGCTGATATTATACATGAACAATTCAGGAACTTCACCACACAAGGAGAATTTAATTACTCTTCTATGATTATTCATATGATTTTGTTTCAACAGGAATATTTATTTCATATCAACTTCAAAAAGCAGGATGCACAGGGAGTGAATCAATAAGTGATTCATTGGACAAAATTGGTTAGAGATTCGTCAAAAACAACTTATTTCTCATAATTCATAGACTCGTTCATTCATCCTATAGGGTAGATCCTTACCAGTCAATCAGAGTCTATAATTGGAGAAGATATTAAAATAATTTTGCACCTCAGTGAACAAGCCAAGACAGGTGATTGGTATCTGTATAAAAATTACACAGAAATCAGGGTGTATGGCTACAAACTTTAACCATACAAAATTCCAAAATATGTGCCTATGATAATTTTTATCCTTAGAGTACATAAGACAAATGTTAAATACGCATGAATTGCATTTTTTTTTAGGAAAGAGGAAAGCGCAATTTAAAATCAAGGCCAGTGTTGAATCATTCATCTGCAATACCAGAGTAGCTGGTGCTAATGCAAATGCATTATTAAAAATGATGGGGTTTCAATCAATTTTTACTTGGTCATATGAACCCCATGGCATTATTTCTTCTCTGAGGGTTGAACTCAAGACAACCTCTTACACTCATACCTCCAGAGCAGAAATAGAGAAATACATGAACCAGGACGGATGGGTAGAAGGTAATTTACAAGAAGAAGATCAACAAGTCATTTCTACTTAAAATGTACAAACACCAGTGCCTAATAGTAAGGAAAAAAAAAGGATTAGAGAAGAGACACACTTTCGAAGTAAATTATGAAAGGGTTCATCTTACACCATAAGAAACCAAAACTCACTTCCTCCTTGCTTTCAAAAGACAAACAACCAAAGATCATAGATTTGGGAGGTACTAAAGTCTCCACATCCACCAATGTTCCTCAGACTCCTCCATCAACATCACCTACAAGAGAACCACTAGAAATCTCCCAGCATTCATATGCCAGCTCTTCAGAAGAGAAAAATATTTTCTCTATATTTCTATACATCAAGCACAAGAATTAAGCACTGAAATTAGATGTTTACAGCCAATTTTGGAAACATACATCTACATCTGAACACATGCTTCTCACTACCTTTGATAGTGAGAAAGGTGAGATGTAGATGGCCTTTCTGCAAGAAACAATTTCATATCCAAAGACACATGCTGAATATAAGAAGAATTATCTTCTCATTTGATACAAAATAGATACACCCAATTGACCAGATGGACATGCACATGCAGTCAAGAGAAATTATATTTTCAAAAATGACTACGACATCCATGTCTCTTTCTAAATTGAAAGTAGCACTATCAAATATGAAATCCCAGTTGAATATTGAGAAATTTTCTTCATTGGCTAAAGAAAATAGGATGAAGATATTGGAAGAACTTGTAGTAAAAGTGGGATATGATCCTAAGGACTCCAAGGTGGCTGAATAAATCATCAAGAAGAAAATACAGACATTGCTGCTTTATGAAAACAACTCAAGCTACCCTCGATTGAAGACCCAAAAACTAAAGAGATGGCTGAAAATGAATGTGACAAGGAGGAAATGCTTAAATTGATCATTGATCAAAATATGCAGATTAGAAAAATGGAAGAACAAATTGAAGAATTACTACTGAAAGTGAGATCAACACTCCAAGTGAATATTGATCCTACATTAGCAACTCAAACATATTTTGCAGGTATAGAACCTTCAATAGCCTTGACCATAACTGATGCAACACAATTGGCAGAAGATTTGGCCACTTATAAGCAAGAACATGAGAAAATACATCAGAAGTTTCAACTTATTGAGTCACAAAAGAATAAAAATGATACTTTATATCTTAAGGAATGCAGAAGACTCATCATTTGGAACTTAAAATCAAAGAACTAGAAAGTGAATCTCTAATGGTATCAACTCTAGGAGAAGGCAATAAGAGTATCTGGGAAGACACCAGCAAGTCCATTACTGAAATATGGCCATCTATATAGATCATCTTCGAGCAGAAGGAACTCATAAACAAATGTAGAACAACAATTCAAGAGTAGAAGGATCAACTCAAAAAGAAGCCAAATGAAGCTTCTGATATGATCAAGGTTCTCAATTCAAAGAGAAAAGAGGAGTTGGAACCAATCAACATCTCTTGCAGTACCGCAACCATTTTGGAAATAAAGAAGGTTTTACAGAAAAGAAACTTGATAAACCAACTGCAGACCAAGTGTGAAGCTTTAAATGTTATTGTTCAAAGGTTTCATACTAAATTTAATGTTTTAAGTCATAAGGGATTTCCTGGTATGGTACGATTATATGATAAGTTGGTCAAGTTAGAATATTATTTCACAAACATATATAGAATATCAATATAAAAACCAAAGTTTGTAGGAATCAAAGGTCCCATTACAGAGAGATCTTTTCTTGAAGCTCTACAATTTGATTTGATCATTCAGCATCAAATCAAATAGCTATTCATTCAAAGACCAACTTTTGAAAGATTCACTAAAGTAGATGAAATCTTCAAGAAAAAGATGAATGTAAAAATCCCAAGTGAAGATCAATGGGATAATTTTTTTGAAACCATCGAGTAAAATATTAAATTTTCAACATGCCAGCACATCAGATTTTTGAAGGGCCAAGTCATCAACAACTTCCAACAAAAGAGGACAAGTCAACAACAACTTTCACTAAAAGGGGTCGAATCATCAACAACCTCCAGAAAAACAGAGACGCTCCATCTATCTGTCTCCTTCTTTTGTTCCTCTTATCCTATTATTGTAAATCAGTTAATGTATTTCTAGAGTTTTGTTAATTATTATAAATAAATTTCAGTTATAGTTATTAAGCGTTGCACCCTTGGATGGGAGAATTTTCGTAAGAAGAAATTGTACAAGTCATTTTTATCATCAATAATACAGGAAGGATTTTGAACTTATCTCATAAAACTCTGTCTTCTCTGTGAATTTTTCCAGTTTTCAACCATTTTGTTTCCTCATATATTTAAGTGTTATCAAGATAACTAGGTGAGTTTGACTTTGTTTTAGCAATATTATAATTCCTCTTGAAGTTATTATTATTATAAAGAATAATTTACTTGAAAATATGTTGATGTAAGTCCCCTGTATTTATAATTTTTTAGCATCTTGATAATGTTAGATATATTTTGTTGAACTTTTAGACATTGTTTAAAGGTTTTCCAGCTTATGGTTTATTGAATAATTTAATATGAATATTTAATAATCATTTTCTCTTACATAAGTCCAGTTAGTTGAATTATAAAATCTTAATCACTGTGTGAGATGAAAAAGCATCCCTTACTTATAATTAATGATACTATACATAAGGTTTAAATACATAACTGTTTTCTAAAATTTATCTTATGCATTGGTCCTCCAAAATCACAAAATACAGAAAAAACATCATAGACGCTTTGGCATGATTACTGACCACAATCATCTCAAAGGAATACATCAATTTGGAGTTGTTTCCAGGGAACACATTTGATTTGATTTCCATGGGACGACGATAAAACCCTATTACTTTAAGGTGACTAAAGGTTTAGTAAGGTCAAAAATTTCTCACCTGGCGATTCCACTGTGACCAAGCTAGCTCCTTCAAAGCACACCAAATCTCGATTTGACTCTGAGATTGTTGAACCCTTATCAGATCCAGAAAGACTGGTGAGAAGAGCTTCTTCTATGAGAAGGTATAAAACCCCTTCTTCTTCCATTCCTCAACAGGATATCAATATAATTCCTGATCCCTTCATATGTGGACCCATCCCCTTAGAATTAGAAGAAGTACTTGATAGAGTGCGTGATCTAGTATCTAAAGGGGTGGATTTTCAATTAGCCTTGTAAGTTCACTCTTTATAATCCTATAAAATACCTCAGGAACCTTCTAAATATCCTATATTAGAGTAGGACTTTGATCTAAACTTTCCTGGATTCAAACGTACTGATTTAATTTCCCCAGTTACATACCTAGGACCTTCAACTTCACAACAACCAAAGGATCTCTATTCTGTTTATTCCAATCCTTTATTCGATCCTGGAGAAGGAGAAGAAGAAGAAGTTCAAAAATTAGTTATGAGAACTCCTTTAAGGTCTTGAAGGGTTTTTGGTTTCCCACTTTATTCTCCTCCTCGTTCTCCACCTCATTCGTCACCCCCAACTTCTCCATATTCATCCACAACTTCTACTTATTCCTCCTCATCTACTTCAACATCTTCAAGTATGGCTGGTTACAAATCAATTGTACAAGCAAGATATGATGCTCTTTTACTTCCTAATATCCTCAATAATTTTCCAACTGGATATCTAAAACACCTTCCCAGATTAAATGGAGAAATTGGCTTAACAACTGAAGACCATTTGTCAGCATTTTTGGATTTTGCAGACAACATGACAATTGAATATGAAAATGCTTACATGAGAGTTTTTTTCCAATATCTAGAAAGGAATGTAAGGATTTTTTTCAAACAACTTCAAGAAAATTATATTATATCCTGGGGAGAACTAACCACCATATTTAAAAATCAATGGGGAGTAAAAAAGGATCTTGTATATTTCTTAACTGAATTTGAAGAACTAAAAAGAAATTTTGGAGATCTAGTTGATGATTTCATCAAAAGATTCAATAATATTTACCATAAAATGCCTCCTGATTACAAACCCCTATAGCATCAGCTAAGGTTATATTCTCAAAGGCCTTTGAGGATGACTTTATTGTCATGTTGAGAGAAAGGAAATCTCGAACCTTAGAGGACATGCAAACTAATGCTATAGAGGTCCAAGAAAATAGGTCTACATCTGCTAAGCTAAAAGCTAAAGCGAAGAAAGCCTAAAAGAAATTAAAAAATCAGGAAGAATCTTCTTCCTATAAATCTAAAATTGAAGATGCAAAAATTGATTAAATAACAACACTTCTTAGAAATTTATCCAATAGAATTTCAAAGATTGAAACTCAACCAAGAAAAAGTTCAAAAAATTGTTTCTATACCTCAAACAGAGGTCCAAGGTTAGTGTAAAAAGGCTGCTCCATTTCAAACTCTTCAGAGACCTCATAATGACCAATGAGTACCCACACCATTGTTGGTTTATGATCAACAACATGATGACAATAATTTTTCTACAACTGAAGACATTAATAATTTAGATCATACATCCCTTCCAACTGCCACTATCCCTATTTCCCAAATTCAAATCCCTCAAGAAGACCAATAGACTTCTCAGGTTTCTAAGTATCAAGATTTTTCTAACTTCTTATTTCAGAACTCAATAAAATACATGACTTAAGACCTAGAGCTGGTCCTAGTAGACCTCCCAAAAATCCTGTAATAATTGAGCCTCAAATAAAAACTATCGAAACTAAAAATACATATGTTCAACCTCTAAATCAGTCAAGTGATTCTGCTCACATTGGAAAAACTATATTGACTGCCTTTAACGTTGAGAAATAATTAGAAAGAGTTAAAATCCCAATTCCACTTTCATCACTTTCTAAAAAGCCAGGGTATAAAAGTCAAGTTGCATAATGGATCCAAAACTCTAGTATGGGTGTTGAAGGAGATATTATTAATCTACAAAATGAAATACCCACCATAGCTTTTGGTCCTAGTTCTGATATGATTAATGAATACATACCACCTTTTTATGTGACTTTAAAAGTGCATGACTCCCTGCTATAAAATTATATGCTTGATTCAAGTGCAACACAACTTATTGCCTAAAGTCATCATGGAACAAATTAATTTGGATATCACTCGAAGCTATAATGACTTATATACCTTTGACTCTAAGAGAGTTCAATGTTTAGGACTTATTAAATATCTAGGAGTAACTTTACATCAAATACCATTTAAAAGTGTAGTATTAGACATAGTTGTCACTGATATTCCTCCCCAATTTGGAATGATTTTATCAAGGTCATGTTGTGAAAAATTGGGAGGAAGTATTCAAATGGACATGTCTTTTGCCACTATTCCTGTATATGGTGGAGAGAGCCTTAGATTATATAGAGAAGTCAGATTCCTAAAAATTGTTTGTAAATATGATCAGGCTAGAAATCACCCCATTTATGCAGTTGATCAGGATTTTAGTTTTTTTCAACTATCATTGAACACTTCACATAATTCTCAACTCAAGATTGAGGACATAGTTGACACCCCTAAATCAGTTCAAACTAAAATTTGGAAATTATTCTTTGATGGGTCTTGCATCAAATATGGTGTTGGAGCAGGTGTTATTTTGGTTTCCCCTGATAAATAAAATATCACTCAATCATGCAAGTTATATTTTGAGGTCACAAATAATGTTGTTGAATACAAAGCTTTTATCCTAGGATTACAACTTGCTAAAAGTTTAAAGGTCCAAAATTTGAGTGTATTCACTGATTCAGAACTTATAGTAAGACAAGTTAGGAGTCATTGTCAAACAAAGCACCCTAGGCTCAGATCTTGTAGAAATGAAATTTGGGATGCCATTGAGAATTCCTTTGATGCTTTCAATATCACTTATATTCCTAGAGATGAAAACATACATGCAGATTCATTAGTTGTTTCAAGTAGCTCTTTTAAAATTGTAGATTAATTTCAAATTCAATATCAAATACAAATTAAATATAGCTCATCAATCCTATACAATATTAAAAATTGGAAAATAATTGAAGATGTTAAAAAATTAAAATCCTTTTTGCAAGTCTTTGACAAATTTTTTGCAATAAAAATTGAAGAGGATAACTCAGACAGTAATGAAGCTACGAAATAAAACGATAATTCAAATCTTAAATCGGAGGTAGTTGATCATGATATAATTCAATTATCAAATAATTTTATCCCCAAGGGACTTGTTAGTTTATATATATATATATATATATATATATATATATATATATATATATATATATATATATATATTTTATCAACACGATGTTCCCAAAAAACTGTTATCTGATTCACTAGAAAATGACATAAAATATCTTAATATTGGTACCGATGAGGAGATTAAAAATATTAAACTTTCTACATCATTAACTCTTGAAATTAAATCTGAATATATCAAACTTCTTAAAAATTACAAGGATGTCTTTGCCTGGTCTTATGCTGATTTAAAAACTTATGACACATCTTTAATTTTGCATAAAATTCCACTAAAACTAGATGTAAAAAACTTGCCAAATGAAGTTAAGAAGGATGAACCCAATTCTGCTTCCCACCATAGAAAGGGAACTGAAAAAAAATTTAGATGCCCAAATAATTGTCCCATTAAGATACTCTAGTTGGGTTTCCAATTTAGTCCCTGTAAGAAAAAATAATGGTGCAATAAGACTCTGTGTGGATTTTAGAAACCTTAATAAATCATCCTTGAAAGATAATTATCTACTTCCAAATATCGATCAATTACTTCAAAAAGTGTCAGGTGCTAACGTAATCTCTATGTTGGATAGATTTTCTGGTTATAATCAAATATTGGTGAATTCAGAAGACATGGAGAAGACAAATTTACCACGCATTGGGGTACATTCATGTATTTCCGAATGCATTTTGGTATATCAAACGCAGGAAATAAATTTTAGAGAGCCATGGACTTCTATTTTGTTGAGAAGGTGAGAAAATTTTTGTTATTTATATTGATGATTTAACTGTTTTCTCTGAATCATATCAGGAACATCTCAAGCACTTGAACAAAGCTTTTGACAGAAGCAGGAAGTTTGGAATATATTTGAATCCTAAAAATTCATTATTCGCCATTAAAGAGGGTAAATTACTAGGTAATATTATTTCAAAATATGGATTAGGTATTTATCCCAAAAGGTTCTCTGCTATTCAATCATTATCATTACCTAGAAATAAGAAATAGATTCAATATTTCTTAAGGAAAATTAAACTTTTGAGAATATTTATACCCAACTATCCAGAAATAGTGAAGGACATAAAAGATATTATCAAAAAGAACCGTGAAGTCATATTGACCATTCCCGCAAGATTTTCATTTGACCAGATAAAGAAGGCCATCTCTGAAGCCCCAACCTTATCCAATCCAAACTACTCTAAACCTTTCAGCATGTTTTCTTTTTCTTCTGAAACTACCCTTGCTGTTGTCCTTTCACAAAAGAACGAATATTATCATGATCAACCTATACCATTCTTTAGTAAGGTCATGAGAGATGCAGAACTCATATATGATATTATCGAAAAACAAGCCTATGCCTTAGTTTAAGCCCTGAAGTCTTTTAGAATGTATATCCTCCATTCTACTATCATTTCCTATGTGCCTAATAACGCTGTTAAAACAGTCCTCACACAAATAGAGACTGATGGGATAAGAGGAAGATGGATATCTCAAATCCTTGAGTTTGATCTTACCATTAAAACTACCAAGTTACTAAAGGGGCAGGGTTTAGCTAAATTGTTAGTTGAATCCAATTGTAAAGTATTGGCATAAACCCTATTTTTGAAGTTTTAGAGAAACATCCACAAGAACCTTCTTAAATGAATAAGGGGATAATTCACAAGAACCTTCCCATGAAGTGCAAGGAAAGAATACACAAGAACCTTCTCCTTCAACTCAAACAGTCCCTGTTGATATTGATGAGAAGTTTGTTTTATCTTATTGGTATTGTTGGGCCAGAATTGTAATCTACGGATAAATTACGCTTCCCTAGACAGGTGCTAGTCTAGAACAATAGGTGAAATACTATACTACTATTTCTCCTAACTTCAAACAGATATACAGAGAGGATTGTAGGCTTACTTGTTCAGTTGCTTCCAAATGGCTCCTTCTGTCGCTTCTATTGCAGCTTCAAATTCAAGCGGTTTATGAGTTGAATGCTTCCTGCAAGAGAGATCACTGAAAAAATAGAAGATGCAATAATATAGATATCTATTCAAGCTTGTTAGCTAAATCAGTAAAGCATAAACTACATTCATCAAGCAAGATGTTACAATATAGAAAATCAAAGCTAATATAGTTGCATGTAGGGAAAAATAATAAGTACTCTTTATTGATGATAGAAGGATAGGTTACAACCTAGTGACTGATTTGAAGTGACCTTCCAGCATCGTTCCCAAGCCTCATCATGTTATAAATCTCTCTAGCAGCAGCTTCACAAATCTAGCTCTTAATTGAAAATCCTCCAGCATTTCTCTACTCAAATTCTTCCTTCTCAAACACTTATATCTTTGTTCAATTTATAGATGAACTATAGGTTATTTTGCAATCAATAAATTTCCAAAAATAGGCAAGACATGTTTCCATTCATTTAGATGTCAAATGGACACTTGGATTCGAAGCTTGACACATGTGAACCCTTCTAGAAGGCATTGGCCAAGTGGAGATTCCGGAACAATGAGAATTTCACTCCCAATGTGACCAACGCACCTGTGAATGTTGGGAAGTGCTTTGCAGAGTAGCCTTGCATGGGGCTACCTGCATATGCAATGCACTTAGGCCCCTTAGAGCCTACGTTGGTGAGCTCTCATATGCTATATAATAAGTTTCAAACCATGGAATCCTTTGCCTGATGAAATTCTTGCTTGATTTGTCTTGTTTCTTGTCTTAGGGCATGTAGCAACTGAAATTATGGAGAATGATAGACCCTTGATCATTGGTCTTGGAGATGATACCTAGTTAACCAGGTCATTTTGAATGGTGCCCAAATTGACCTATAACAATTTCCCCCTAAAGCATGAGATCCAAATAATAAGAACATTTGATCGAGATGCTTTACATTGTGATGAGTCTGGAAACGAAGCGGAGTGGTCACCTACATCAATATTACAATACATTACATCATGATATATCCTCTTTTGATCATAATTTTTGAGGGTCGACATTCCCATATTCAGCACATAAAACAATCTATTAACATGTACATAATTCAGAAAGTCATCTACATTATAATTTTTCCCAGATGCAGACATGCCCACAGATATAGGCCCATGTTTGGATGAAAATATATATGTAAGGTCACCATATATATTATGTGTACAAAAATCCTGAAATCACAGCCCAGATGGATGAAACTAGATCTGGGGTCTTCTTATCTCATTCACTCGATCATTCGGGTACAATTCTAGCCATGGGAATATATGATTTGTAGTCGAACATGGAAAGAAATTGTTTGATTATCAGCCAATGATGTGTGCTGTTAACAAACGCGAGAGAACCACCATTATTTTTAATGGACCTTAAGGTACTGTAGTACATTTCGTAGGCATGAATAGATGATTTGATGTCGAACACCAAACAAAATATTTCGGTCAAAGGTCTGGAAGCAAGGATCTTGTTGATGCTATAACAAGCCTCATGGTATTGGAATCTAATGTTTCTAAGTGAACTTTCTGGATATTGATTTGTTGTCGACAGGAAGTCACCTTATTGCAAAACTAGATTTTTTGATTTCGGATACAATGGTATGAATTGATATAGCAATTTTTAGGGATGACAGTCATGAAAATGAAGGTTTACGAGCATTGCAGATGGATGAATTTTTAATCAATGGATGACTTCTCTTGAACATATCGACGACACTATGATGATTTGGCATCATTTACCCAAAATCGAAGTGAAGGTATGATGAACCATAGGTGTGAATGAACCGTCAAGATGATTACCCAACCCAAATAGTCATGGACATGGAGTGAAAGAAGTGTCATGTTCAAGAGCAACTTGCTACCAAAAAGAAACTTTTCTTTCTTTTCCCAAATTTTCCCCGGTCATTTGTCGACCAATACTTCTTTATTTTTTAACAAGCTTGAGGAGGATAAAATTTTCTTGATCTATAATTCAACCCTTCGGTTGAATAAAGTATTTCTATTTAATAATTTAATGAGTCTAGCGATGAATTAAACCCGATTCTTGTCATGATCAACAAGCCTGTCGCTATTTTATGTTTTAACGAGATTAATGACAGTGATAGCTCGGTCCTTTTTCATATTTAGAGAGTTTGAAAAAAGAGGACGAAAGAGAACTCCAAAAGTATATTTTTCATAAATTTGTTTTTCAGATCCGAAAAACTGTAAAATAATATCTGAGAGAACCTCTTTGGTCATGTTTAACCAAGGTATTCATTTTTCGTAAATAATCCATCTCAGTCCAGAAAAGGGTTAAACTTATACTGAGTAGATATCGATTCATTTACTTTAACGAGATCGAAAAGACAAGTGTTCGACAATCTTTTCACATTATCGGAGTCTGAAAAGAGCTAGAAGAAGACTCCAGGGTTTCCTTTTTCACTGTTATCAATGCTCGAAAAAGAGATAAAAGTGCGCTTCAAATCATTTTTTGTTTTTAACAAAGCTCGAAAAATAAGGAGAAAAAGTATGCTTTGTGGTAAAGTCATTCTTTGAATAAATCTGCACGACTAATTTGTTCATCAATTGTAGTTCCTCTTTAGAACAACATCAAATGGATTAAAAATACCTATTTCATGATAAAAAATATAATAAAACTATAGTAATAGCAATAAATTTAACTTGTAAACAATTAAATGACTATAAAAAGTAGTTTCACTATTCATTTTTACCATTCCATAGTTACCATTGAATTTTGGAGCTTTGAACCTGATTTTTCCCCCGAACTTTAGTCGTTTATTGTGGTCATTTTTGTGGATGGATTTCGTCTCCATTTGATCCAGGTTAGTGCCATGAACCTCCTCTTTCCTTCAGTATTCATTTCATTTCCATTCTTTGCAAATGTTTAGGGTTTTGAGGCCCTTAGGGTAAATTCTACCCAAAATGAGGGAAATGCACCCCTGAATGTCGAAACCTGTGTTGCATAGCAGGTACAGTGAATGGTACCTGCATGTGCAATGCACTGTCTCATCTCAGGGAGTGCGTTGGGCGCAACTAAAGTTTTTGGTTTTCATGTTGTGTCCAAAATTTTCCTAGTTTTTTGCAATGATTGGAATCTAATGGATCTTATGGTTGATTTTCAGGTTTCCATCAGATTATAATGACGATTACATAGAGGGAAAGAGAACATGAAGAACAAGATATGATTTCATTGAATGATCCATGTACTGTAATAGCATTAAGAGATTGTGGACTACTTAAGTACTTCAAATTGTCAGGAATGAGGAAACAAATAGAACTCTTGGAGTTCTTAGTTCGAGCATGGGATTCGGTGATAGAGGCATTTCACATTAAGAACAAAGTGGTTCCCATAATATTTGATGATGTGTATTTTCTCATAGGTTTGTTGAGGAGAGGGTTGCCCATTTCTCTCACAGGGTCTGCCATTGGAGGAGAGATAGTGAGGGATTATGTTATGTAGTATTTCTATCCAGGGTCAGGACCTAGCAAAGATGGAAAAATAAAAATTTGGGATGTCAGGGATTTGTCTTTGAGAACCATCCTTTTCACGATCCCTAAACTTGCAGGCACCGTTACACTACATGTAGCAAATCGATCGTATATGCAGTATGCACTAGAGTGCTTAGAGACAATAGTCTTCAACTTCTCTGAAGTTGTTCTATCTCAGATAAAGGAACAAATAATTAAAGAAAAGGGAGGAAGGAAGAAAAATTCCAGTTATGGTTCAATCCTTATCTCCTTCGCTTTGGAACGGATTCCACTGATGCAACTACAACATGTAACATTGGATATATCTAGTCGTAGAGATCCTCGAATGCAAAGATGAGTAGAACTCATGGGTCGGCATGTAGGACAATTGACCGTTGTGTTCTCGAATGCATTCTTCGCCTGGTTCTGGCGACAGATCTTCGCCATCGATGAGTATGCATACGCAAGCGTCAAGTTCCAAGGAGATCCAGATCTAGTATTACCAGAAGGCACTCAGTGCGGTGCAATGGGTAAGAATGATTCGACCATGTTTTTTTATTTTTATAGGGTTTATACAATGTTTTTTTTTTTTTCATTTCTTTCCAAGACTAAACTATATGTTTAATGTAATGCAGATATTCATCGCATTCAACCAGTAGAGGAACCAGAGTGCGAAGCAGATGCGCCAACAGAGAGGGCTATTGGGAGAGCAGTCCTTCAAGACCTTGATATGGCTGAGACTCTGACTAAGCTTCAGTAGCACAAAGAGGGGTTGACCTTCGAGATTCTGGATTGTCGAATCGAAGAGCTTCCCATGCGACTGCAGTGACACACTATCAAGGTTCCTAACTGTTGGATGTTGTTGCTTCGTAGGATTTCTAGATATATAGCATGTTATCATGAGCACCACTAGTTTACTTGTGATATTTTGCATAAATTTTGAGGTCAGATGACCTATGTGTCTTGGGCACAAATTTTGTAAAAAAACTATAACTATCTATCTATGTGTTTTCAGAGTTTTTCCTATGTTTAATGTGCAATCCTATTAAATGATGCGAATGTTTTCTTTATCTATGTCACAAATGTCTATATAAAACTTGATTAGCTAATGAATCAGTTAAAGTGTTCAGATTTCTAGAAATTTGTTGATATTGAATGAAATCAAAATGTCTCTCCAAAATTTGAACTCTTAGGAACAATCTAAGAAGTGTTGGATTTCTAACAGTATAAATACTACCAAGTTGTAGTACCGCAAGTTGTGAGTATAATGTTGAAATTTGGTTACCGGAGTACAGGTGGTTCCCTAAGGCTTTGATCTTTGGCCTAGAGAAAAGTGTCCAAAAGATTTAATTTTTCTCCTAAAGCGACTTTATAATTTTATAAAGTCAAATCTAATTTAAAAGTGACTTTAAGTAATAAAGTTACTAAAGTCTAATTTTAAAGTGACTTTAATAAATTCAATGTAAAATTAGAAAGGAAAAGTGATTTTGGAAATAAATGACTAAGTGGGTCTTTATTAAAGTGGGGTGAATTAAAAAAATAGAAAGTGAGATTTAAATGAGCATTTAATCTCAGCCCTAGATCTCAATCTATTTCAGCCATTGGATTTCGGGATTCCCCAAAAGTCACTTAGGTTTAGGTTAAAGGAGGAAAAGGAGGAAAAGGTCATTCATTCTTTCATGAGTAGATTGGGAGAAGGAGAGAAGGAGAGCTAGAGATTTATCTGAGCAGTGAGAAGAAGGAGGGCAGCAGTGAAGAAATTTTAGCAAAGGTACAACAGCATTTATTGGCACACATACCGAGGTATAAAATCTGTACAGCAAGGGAGAGGTAGTGTTTCCAAGTGAGGAGGCACAGAAATTGAGGAAGAGGGTATAGCAGCAAGCACGCACTTCAAGGCACAAAAATCAAGCACGTTTTCCAAGGAAGAGGGTGGCTGTCATTTTCGGCACAAAAACCAAGGAAGAGGACAGCAACACAACCTAGATTTTTGGCACAGATTTTGAGAGAGGTTGTTGTACAAAATCCGTATAGTCCGTACAACAAAGTACAGATGTTCTGACATGCTTCTCAAGGTGGTTGTATAGCATTTAATGCTATCCCAAGGCACTATAAATTTTCTGTTTTCTGTTGTTGTTGATTTGGCACAATTTCCGAGGCGGTATGCAAGCACAAAAATCGAGATAAGTCTGTAAATTGGTTGCTGGAATTTTTTCTGAGTTTTTCTTGTTTCACTGTAAAAAGAAATATTCAGAAAATAAAAGAGAAGCTTTCGAACTGGTTTTCCCCAAGAGTTGTAGGGGGTTTTTCCAGGGTCATGTTGACCAAAAATCTCAGTGTTTAAATGTGTTGAATGGTTGTTTTGAGCTTGCTGATTTTTATTTCTGCATTTTCCAGCACTCTGTAAATTTTCCAGAACTTGTGTTTTCAGAAAAAAATTATTTTCCTGTTGTTGAATGTAAGGATGTGGGAAATGGCATTTAAATAAAAGGATAAATAAGGTGAAACTGAAAACCGAGGTGGGAAAGTTAAGAAATTTTTACATATAACATTATGATTATGCAGTTAATACCAAATGAAATGGCATTAGAGAGAAGTTAGATCAACGCGCTATATTCAGCGATGTTATTCGTCAATCTATCGATACAAATCCGTTGAAAACTCACTAACTCGTCGTTCGGAGAAAAAATGGCCCACGCTGCAGAGGATAGATTCTGCATACTACAACTAGCACCATCAGCATATCCAACAAATGGTTTTGAAGTTTCAGTCATCTGTGATGAAATGTAAAGAGTATTACTAATGTCAAGAAAACTCTAAAAACAAATTAAGATAGTGAATGCAAATCAACAACATATAAACAATATAATACAAAAATTACTACGCTCATGATTAAGCATAGTAACGTTTCAAATACAACCCATTTGGAGGTTGCGCCAATGGAATCCCATCATAATCAACTAACTCATAGCCACCCTTAGCAAGAACTCTTTTGACAATATAGGGGCCATGCCATAATGGTTCGAATTTCCCTGTACCTATAACATCAGCTTCTTGATCATAAAGCAGTACCAAATCACCCTCTGAGTAGATGCGAGGTTGGACATTTTTGTCGTATTGTGCCTTTATATGTCTCTTATCCACTTTTTTGGCCAATTGGGCTTCATGACACGTTTCATCTAGATGGATGAGGTTAAGGAGGTGCGCTTCTTATTCTGAGGTGTCCGGTAACAAGTCTATCATGAGTTTTAACGATGATATTTCACATTGGATTGGTAAGATAACTTCTAGACCATACACCAAATGAAAAGGAGTGAATCCAATTGTGTTTCTCACCAAGGTTTGATACGCCCAAAAGGTGGAGTATAGGATCAAGTGCCAGTTCCTTTTATGGACTCCTATCATTCATTGAAGCATTCGTTTAAGAATTTTGTTAATAGCCTTAACGTGTCCATTTGATTATGGATAATAAGGAGTAGAATTATCATGTGAAAATCCTAACTTGGCAGTCAATTCAGATATCATATGGTTGTGAAAATTCTTCCCATGATCTGTAACTATAGCCTATGGGACCCCAAACCATGCAATAACATGGTTGAAGAAAAACAATGCAATTGTTTGTCCTGTGTTGTTGAATGTAGGCATCGCTTCAGCCCATTTGGTAAAATAGTTGACTGCGACAATAATATAACCATGAGCCCCAGACGAAGGATGGTTACAGGTCATGAAGTCAATACCCCATTTCGTAAATGGTCCAACAGAGACAACAGGATGCATTGGCGCTGGCACTTGGCAGATTTTACGGTCAAAAATATGGCATGCATGACAACTTCTGACTACGAGGATGCAATATCAAAAAATAGTAGGCCAAAAGTAATCGGTGCGGAGTATCTTCTGCACGGTAGCATATCCAGATAGGTGTCCATCACAATCCACAGCATGAAAATCATTTAACACTTTTTCAGCCTCATCATGAGTGAGGCACCTCCTTAAAATTGTATCAACACCATGATGATAAAGTGTATCACCGACAATCAAATAATCTTGGCTTGGTATTGAATACGTTGCTAATCATAGCGAGAGCTATTAGGTTGAAAATGTTTGGGTTTGGAGATAAATGCTGAAATCTCCATACCAAGGATCAGATGATCCGATCAGAAATAGAGACTTGTCTGGAATAGATGGTTCTGACGTAGTAGAAGTACTATCAGAGGGAAGGTCACAGAGAATCTTAGCCAAAACTAAAGAATTCTTTGACTTGGATTTGATGAATTCCAAATCAAATTCCTACAAAATGACAATCCATTTTGAGTATTCCCCCCCCCAGAAATTGACGTGATAAGATGTAAGTCATGGGGTTGCAATTCAAAACTATTGTTTTTTTTCGAAGTAGGATATAATGGCGAAATATTTGGACAGCTTGAGTGCCAAGGCAAGCTTTTCTACGTACGAGTACTTAACTTCCGTATCATTGAGATTATGACTCAAATAATAGATCGGATGTTCAATTCCATCTTCTACTTGGACCAAAACCATAGCGATGGTCATTTCAGCCACAACGATGTATAGGAAGTAATCATTTTGATAATTAGGAGGATACATTAATGACGCTCGGACAAGATGGTCCTTGACAACATCAAAAGAAGCTTGTGAAACTTGGTCCCAATGGAAGGGAACTCCTTTTTTCAATAATCGAGTAAATCCTTTAGCCATTTCAGCGTAGTTTGGAATGAACCTTCTCAGGTAGTTAGCCTTGCCTGGAAGTTTCTATATCTGAAGTAAGGTTTATGGTGCAGGCAAATCAAGAATGGCCTGTACCTTTAGTGGGTCTATTTGAATTCCTTCTTTTGAGACTACGAATCCAAGCAATTGACCAGAACCAACACAAAACACACATTTATGTGGATTGAGGCATACCTTGTAGTGTCGGCAATGTAAGAAAATGGCTCTCAAATGCATCAAGTGATCAGTCTGATTTCGTGAATGCGCTGGTAAATCATCTAGATATGTTTGAACAATGTGTTTGATGTCATTTTAAGCATAATCCATTCCTCTCTGAAAATTTTCCCCAGCATTCTTTAAACCAAACGAAAGTTTCCTATATGCAAATGTGCCCCAGGGACAGATGAATGTTGTCTTATGTTGGTCATCTAGGTGGATATTGATTTGATTGTAGCCAGAAAATCCATCCATGAACGAAAAAATTTCGCATCCAGCACAATCGTCAATTATCTGGTCGATAAAGGGACTAGGATAGTTCTCTTTTGGACAAGCCTGATTGACATCCTGATAATCGATGCACACTCTAAGGGTTACTTGTTTTTTCATAACATGAATGATATTGGAAACCCACTTAGTTAGCAGAAGAGGGTAAATCAAACCAGCACGCAAAATTTTTTCAACTTCTACTTTGATGGCAGCAGCTTTCTTCAGATGAACAGGACGAAGTCGTTGACGCACCAGTTTGAAATCAGGATACACATTAATAGTGTGTTCAATTATACTAATATCTATGCCTCACATTTCCTCGTAAGACCAAGCGAATACATCACGAAATTCACAAAAAAGAGAGCGATATGAATCAAGTTCTGATGGAGATCAAGATACACCGACATGAATATTTTCTAAAACACTAGGTTTGGTCGAAATATTGATAGAAATCGTTTCTTTGGTATTAGATAAATCTCGCTCAGAATTAATTGCATTAATCAACAAGGAATTCGAAAAGAAATTTTTGATGGATGGGTGATATAGTTCACTGAGATTATTTTCTTCATAATTAGGAAGATGGGAATGATGATGATAATCTTCCCATGGTTCTCCTTCTGACATCATAGCTTCCAAAATATTTTCATCTGTCAAAATTTTTGAGGAAAATGGATTAGATGGAGTACCAAAATCTAATGAACGATTAACCCAAACAATCGGCGACGTTGATTTCATATTTTCTGCCCAAGCCAAATAAATTGATTGCTATGCCAGCACAAGAGGGCTAGGCGGTAAAACATCATTCAACGTAGAAATATTAGAATCACCCATACTATCCTTAAGACAGATAGATTGGAAGAGATCATGTAGAAGGTATCTATGCTTGCAATTTCTGCCGACGTTGCGGCCAGAGGTAATGCAAAGGTTCCCATAAGAGTGGAATCCTTAAAGAATCTGACATCAATGTTCTGAATTTCTAGTTTGTGTAAGTGAAAAAATAGAACACTTCCAGTTACCTGCGAAGCAGAGGAAAAAAAGGATAATTGATTAATGACTGTGATTGAACCTTTATGTGGAAAGGAAATCATTCTAAAGTATGTAGAAACAATGGCAGTCATTGCATATACCCATTGTATTTCGAGTAAAATATTATAGTCAAGGGGTCCGTCAACAACCTCGACATAAATACTTGTTGTTTTTCCCCCTAATTCAACTTGAAGGTTATTGATAATACCACAAGGTTTATATTTTCTTCCATCAAAAGCCTTCAATGTCGTTGATGATTGTGATAATCGCGGCGAGCCAAGTGGCTTCCAACAATTTAGAGACATAATGCACGTAGATGCTCCGTCATCAGTAATAGTGCAATGAACAAGGTGATTGAGAACATTTACTTGTATGAAGAATGAAAATTTTGCTGGTAATTGTGGCACATAGCCCGTATGATTAAAGACAACAAGATTAGAATAAGTTGGATCAATTCCACCAATGGCCGACAATAAATCCTGCTTCTGGGAGGGACAATTTTGTAATAGCTGAAGAGCGGACATAGCTGAAGGGGATTGAGCCAAATCTTCAACTATATTATAATTTTTTGTAGCTCTTGCTCGAGGATTATATGTCGATTTATGAATCACTCCCTTTGGTGGCTTAATTTTTAATTCAGGAATAACAGTAGGTGGTACTGATTCATTATATGGATTTTTTGTCCAAGTAGTAGATTGATTAGTGGCCAAACTACCATATTCTTTATTCTGCGTTGATGCCAAAATATCTTGTGAAGGTTTTGTGGTGGATAAAATTAGCACTTGGGAATTTGGAGCTAGATTCGTAGCAACAAAATTTGTGTCTAGATTTGGAAATGGGTCTGTCAACACAGTTGATGCATGAGAAGTCTTGGTGATTTTTGAGACTTCAACACAATGAGGAAAATCCCTAACAAAGTGTTCCTCATTACAAATTATGCATGGATAACGAGGTTTTTGTGGTCCAGACGGTTGATCAAATGATCTTTCCCACAGGTTAGAATTTTTCTTTTTATTTGATTTCCCCTTTTTCTTACCTCCTCGTTACTTGTCACTTTTGCCTTTGTCAAATGACATGACATTAATTTCAGAAGTAAGAGCAAGATCGGATGCACTAGTGTGGTGTGTGTTTGTAGTGCCTATCAATTCATCTCCAGCATGAGAGTCCTTTATTTGAGGAGGAACATTGAAATTATATCGCAGTGCATTAGGAATTTTTTCATAGAGCATGCTAAACTAAGCGTAAATATAGTCTAAATATTGAACACGAGCGATAACTTGCTCTTCTATAATGATTCCATCTTTAGCCACATCCTCAGTTATATATGGTAACAGGGACTTAATGAACCATTCAACAAGAATCTGATTAAGGAACCATTCATCGATGGCGACGCCACTCATGAATATGACCAAAAATGTGAGTAGAATTAGTCTGTTTGAAGTTGGTCAAGAGTTTCGTTCCAGTTTCGTATCTAATCAGTAACTGGAAATGGGTCAAAAAGACAGTAGCTAAAGCAGTGAAATTGTTGAAAGAAGCTCTAGGTAACTCAATGTACCATTTAGCAGCTGGACCTATGAGCGTACACTGGAAAAGACGTAGTCGAACAGAATCATCATTCAAGGAATTTTATGAACACCATAAATGATAAGTCATGACATGAGTTGACATATCTTCTCCAGGGTTTCCATTTAATTTAGGAATGTTGGAGGGTAATTTATGAGGTGTCACTGACCACCAAGGAGCATAACTGATAGGATCATTGGTTAACCAGTTTAAATCTGGTAATTCCAAGGTTGCAACAAAAGGCAACTGTCTACTAAGGTCAAGTTGAGCATAGCTAGGGTAAGATGGAATTTCTTGGGCAACAGGTCTTTGAGCACCAACATAGGGAATTTGATGCTGATAACCCAGATAGGGGTTGTTTTGCATAGCAAACTCTTGAGAATTATGTTGACCAAAACCTGGATATGTTACTTGCTGAAATGAAGTTTGAGCCATTTGCACTTGTGGCTGCCAAGGAGTATGTCCATCAATGTTATAACCCAAATTAGTGTAAGTTGGATTCGTTTGATATGTATAACCAGGTTGTGTTTGTGACATCCCATAAAATGGTACACTAGCTTGTGAATAAATGATCCCTGATATAGGTTGTTGTAAATTAACCAAAGGATTTTGAGTCTGTGCACCCAACATGTGATGATATTGAGTCGAAGAACCTGCCTGATAAGGTTGATGTACAATATTTTGATTCTGTAATAGGGGTATAGATGTATTAACAAGTGGTAATGAAGTGGGTGTAACAGATTGAACCGTTTGATATGAGTGTACAACCGTTTGTGGCTGGATAGGCAAAGTGGGTTTCCATTGAAAAACATTCATGCCGACATTATTTTGACCAAAAATTGACTGAGTACTGTCATATTGGGTGACCAAAGGTTTCCCCCCAGCATAAAGAGGATAATAAGATGGAAAATAATTTTCTCCAAATGTTGGGAGTCCAGTTGATATGGTACTTAAAGGAATTGACCCAAAAGGACTGACTTGATATTTCCCTGATGATGTATTTAATGAATCAAGTCATTATGTACTAACTATAGGAATATCAGTTAAAACACCAGATGATGACATTGGTAAATACCATGGTCTTGAAGATGTACCAGAGAAAGTGCCAAATAATGATTTGTAACCTGTTGGGACCGAAGGGCCATCGTGAAAATATGACTCTAGTGAGGTTGTGAAAATCGATGAAGTAGCGAGGGTAGGATCTGACGTAATTGGAATAGTATACCCAATCGAAGATGTTGGTTTAGACATGGTTGTATGACCAAATGTATACTCTCCAAAATCGATGGGAGATTGAATGGCAATAGGATCACCAAAAGCAGATGGAAACGATTGAGGAAAAGACTGGTACAGGTAAAGGCTTCCCCCAAAATGGGTTGGACTTAAAGGTGTATCTTCTTGTGGTATTTCTTTAATCACAATTAAACCAGGAGGAAGAACTTCACCTTTAGACCCAAAATACATTTCAGACGATTAACTGTGTGATATAGGAGTTTCAGTGCCTACAAAAATGTGGGATGACCAAGATAGGAAAAAATTCCGGCCCTTCCACTTCAGGATTCTAATTTCTGGCAAAGAAGAGACAGGATCTAGATCAATTTGTGATTAAACAGTGTCGGTTCTAAGAGGTATGGTCTTATCAATTTAATGGATCGTGACTACAGGCAGCTATGAAGACTCCGTTTCGACAACAATAGACGAACCGGGATGTGTGGAAATAATTTGAGCTAGCTCCAGTTTAAAAGATGACGTTTCGCCAGAGGTATGAATTGTACTTGATTCAGTAGATCGTGATCGCCTTCGCCTACTAAAAGTAACTTCCGGTGGTAAAGGTGGTTTTAAAGCTAATCTACACGAATGATGGGGGATACAATTTTTTTCTTCCATAATTACTGATTTATTTTAACAGAAAACAAATAAAAAAAGAGAGGGTAATGCTAGGTAAAAGGGTTTACCAAGAAACTGTGAACTGCAGAATACCTCCTGGCGAACCAAGAAGTATGGGTAGGTAATCTTCCCAAATGTTGTGTTCGGTGTATCACAATTTCAGGGCGACCGACTCGGTTCACTATGGATGGATAGCACCTAAAATTTGTCCTCCCAAATATACCCGAAGATACATGGAGGCCCAAGTTTGTATTAGCACTGTCTGATGTGAAACCACATAGTGACAGCACCCCTTTATACTTATCGTACTCTAAGACCGCCCAATATACCTGAGAGTACGTGGAAGAGCTACGATATACTTACATACGTGGAGTGAGGTATCACACTCGAAGTGTATCAAAAACAAGTTAACGATAGCCACTATGTTTTACAACGCTAGAACACGTCTCTAGCCTAGACCTTATAAATGTTATCGTTATGGTTCCAATGCGTTGTTAAGTAAATTGAGATTTATTTTATGTTGATCTTGCTTAACAATTTCCCTTTCAGGTTCACCACCATGATGTATATGAAATTCCTAAAATTCAAGCTAAGAATGATAAAAAAACTTTCACTTTCGGCTTTTTCATTGAAGAACCTAGCTACTAAGGGAAGAGAGAAAATAGTTCGAGAGAAAACAAATTAATAAACAAAAAAAAAATCAATGAATCACAGGCTAAATGCAGATTTCCTAATGTTCCTTTTGCAAAAAACACACAATTCTACATGCAAATGCAAGTTTTTCTTTTCAGTTTCCTTAATTTTATGAATTAAGAAAAGAAACTAGGTGCACTAGATCAATAATCCAAATTATTTTTATTTTCAAGAAACGAAGAATACAAACAACAATTTCTCTTTTGAAGGAAAAATGAGGATTTCAACAAAAAATTCTCCTATCAAGGAAATGAAGATTTTGTGACAATTTCCTATTTCTAAAGAAAATGATTCTTAATGCGACCATAAAAAACACTTTGAAATCAACTTGTCAATGATAAAGAAAAAAATTTCTAAAACAACATTGAACAAATTTTCAGCCAAAGGAGGAAGAAGTATATAGATTCACTGGTCAATTGAGCATCAAAATTTTTAGAACACAGCAGCAAACAAAACTTAAGCAAGTTGCAAAGTCAAATTCAAGGGAATTTTGTCACTTTCAGGAGTCAACACAGTCTCCAAGGGGAGACAGTGCTCTGCAATGCAAGCTAGGAAGGGAGATAGTGCTCTACAAAGCAATGTGTCCAGTCTAAGGGTGTGTTGGGCGCAGTAGACAAAGAAAAATGCTACTGTTTAACTCACTATCTTTGCAAATTAGGCTCTGAAAAAGGTTCATCTTTATGTGTAACAACTACTAGGTGGATAAACAAATAAAATCATAGGCTAAAACACCTATAACTAAGAGAAATTATTCCTCAACAAAGTCGCCAATTTGTTGGGCTAGAATTGTAATCTACGGATAAATTATGCTTCCCTAGACATGTGCTAGTCTAGAACAATAGGTGAAAGACTATATTACTATTTCTCCTAACTCATAACATATATACAGAGAGGATTGGAGGCTTACTTGTTCAGTCACTTCCAAATGGCTCCTTCTATCGCTTCTGTTGCAACTTCAAATTCAAGCGGTTTGTGAGCTGAATGCTTCCTGCAAGAAAGAACACTGAAACAACAAAAGATGCAATAATATGGATATCTATTCAAGCTATTTATCTAAATTAGTAAAGCATAAACTACATTCATGAAGCAAGATCTTACAATATAGAAAATCAAATCTAATATAGATGCATGTAGGGAAAAATAGGAAGTACTCTTTATTGATGATAGCAGGAGAGGTTACAACCTAGTGACTGATTTGAAGTGACCCTCCTGCATCGTTCCCAAGCCTCATCATAGTATAAATCTCTCCAGCAACATCTTCAAAAATCTAGCTCTTAATTGAAAATCCTGCAGCATTTCTCTACTCAAATTCTTCCTTCTCAAACACTTAGATCTGTGTTCAATTTATATATGAATTGTAGGTTATTTTGCAATCAATAAATTTCCAAAAATAGGCAAGACATGTTTCCATTCATGTAGATGTCAAATGGACACTTGGATCCAAAGCTTGACACATGTGAACTCTTCTAGAAGGCACTGACCAAGTGGATATTCCAGAACAATGAGAATTTCACTCCCAATGTGACCAACAAACCTGTGAATGTCGGGAAGTTCTTTGTAGAGCAGCCTTGCATGGGGCTACCTTCATATGCAATGCACTTAGGACCCTTAGAGCATGCGTTTATGAGCTCTCATATGCTATATAATAAGCTTCAAACCATGCAAACCTTTGCCTGATGAAATTCTTTCTTGATTTGTCTTATTTCTTGTCTTAGTGCATGTAGAAACTGAAATGATGGGGAATGATAGGGCCTTTATCATTGCTAATGGAGATGATGCCTAGTTAACCAGGTCATTGGGAATGGTGCCCAAATTGAACTATAACAGGTATGTAGATATTGTTCATTTTCTGATTCATTTTGAATTTCCAACTCAGTTTTCAAAAAACCAGTGCAAAACACTCAAGTTGAAATCTATCAAATATTGTATCATCAATGCCAACTTGTACTGGAAATATCCTCTTATTATTCTACTACTTTTCTTAACAGAATAAAAAAAGGAAGGAATCATTGATCAGTTTCATGCAGGAATAAGTGGAGGCCAATATGCTTGGAGAGAAACAACATACGAGATACTTAGGGCAGGATTTTATTGGCCTAATTTTTTTTCACATGTAGGATCAAAATCCAGAGCCTGTGTTCCAAGTTAGATGTTTGCTAGTAAGAAAAAACTAGCAGCCCTTCCACTAGTTCCAGTAGTTGTCTCATCACATTTTTTACAATGGGGATTAGATTTTATAGGTGAAATCCATCCAACCTCTAGTAATAAGAACAAATGGATCTTTACTACTATTGACTATATCACCAAGTGGGTGGAAGCCATTCCTGTAAGAAATGCCACAGATTCAGTTGTAATAAAATTCCTTGAAGAGAAAATTTTATCCAGATTTGTTTTCCCACAACAAATAGTCACCGATAATGCTACAACATTAAATAACATAAAAATGATTGAATTCTAACAGAAATATCAGGTTCTACTACATCACTCAACTCCCTATTATCCACAAGGAAATGGTCTTGCTGAATCATATAACAAGATTTTAGTAAAGGTAATCAAGAAAAATTTAGAAGACCACAAGAAAAACTGGGACAATCATCTGATTTATGCAGTTTGGGCAAACATGATTTCTCCCAAAAGATCAACAAGTAAATCTCCATTCCAATTATTTTATGGAAAAAATGTTATTTTTCCTACAAATTTAGCTTTCCCTGTGCTCAATTTTCGACAAGAATCTACTGATGAACCTGATGATTTCTCTAGAAGGATTAATCATATTATTTAGTTGAATGAAAATAGAGATGAGATTTATTACAAACTAAAATTATCAGAATAAAATGAAGACTCTCTTTGACAGAAAGGTAAGGGAAAGAGATTTTGGACAAGGGGATTTAGTTTTAAGATGGGATATTAAGAGAGAATATAAAGGTAAACATGGAAAGTTTGACAATTTATGGTTTTTTCCACTCAACATTACAAAGGTAGAAGGAAACAACACATTTGTTCTATAGAATTTGGAAGGACAATTTTCAACATTACCTATCAATGGAAGATTTTTGAAACAATATATCTAGTATTGAAGGAGATCCTATGTCATCATTGTACATAGTCATTTTCTTTTATCATTTGAAGTATGTTTGTTTTCTACAACAAAGACTCCATAGTCCGAGGAGAAGGAACATGGAACTGCTTGTTCTCTACATCCCACAGGGGGAAGTATTCCCCAACTAGAGCCAACATTGTAATATTATTTGTTTTTTATATGTTAGCATGGAAGTTTAAAAAATAAAAAAATAAAATGCTAAGTTAGAACATGGATGAAAAATAAAAAATTTAAAAAAGTTAAGAAAATTATATTTTATTGCATCCATGTTAGAAAAAATTATAGATTAATGTTCTCTAAATAAAGGAGGCAAAATAAAAAATGTTAGGGAAGCATGAAATAAAAATGCTAATGTTTTAGTGTTTAAAATAATAAATGTCCACCTGTTTAAATGTGCCAGATTCAAAATGTAAAGTTTTAATTTATCTATGTTAAAACCTTTGAAAAGGGGTTTGATGTTCATTTATTAAGTTGATATATATGCACATATGGATTTTATTATAAGGTCGCTAATGACAAAGTAGTAAAATCACTGGAGATAAAGCGCTTGCAATTTTTGATGGCAGATCTCGAGCTCCCCTCTGATCTACGGTGGAGATCAAATTCGCACACCCCTAGAAAATTTTTTGTCAATGCGAGGGGGCGAGGGGGTTCTGAACTATAGTACTAATGGCCACATTTTTCTACAATGTGGCAACACAATATCACTTCATACCCCCTCCACATAAAACAAGAAACTGGGAGGTACCCCCCCCCCCCCCCCCCCGTCGAAATCCACTTCTGGTTTTCATCATTGATGACCGTTTTTTCCCGTGCCAAACCTGTTTTTCCACCAATAAATTATATCCCTCCACATAATTTGTCTGTTTCTCCCCAACGATATAATTATATCCATTAATCATCTTGTTGGCCAATAAATATGCTCCTGGACCATTAATCGCACCGTTATGAAATTAAGCCTCACTAGCCATGACTGTTAAACCCAAAGTGCATCTTATAAAATTACTGACAGCCTCTTGTTCTCTACTTTACCTCCTCATTCAATTTTCTCCTATACTTCATTTCATTTCACAATGGATTGTCATTTCTGCAATCACCCTTCATATTCTTGAAAACCTGTCATCGTTTCTGTAACCCGAGCTTCAAATTCTTGTTCTAGTCTATACCAGTCAAGCATGGCACCTAAGGCAAAAACCAAGAATCAAATGACTCCTAAAGGTAAAGGTAAGAAAAGAGTGACAAAATAAATGCAAAATTTTGACAGTGTTGCAGAGGTCGTCTCTGAGATCATTCCTGAAGTTGCCAAATCCATTGTATAAGATATCCCTGCAACTCCACGAATTAATATTAACCTCATACCACTAGCTGATGCATATTTTAAAATCATAAACTACTACTATGAATTTTATTTCTACGAGCTACATTTGTGGCTAAAAAAGAAGCACATGGATAACCAATACCCTATCAGGTTCTTGGAATCTATGTTTCCTTTGATTTCATTCCCTCAAAATCACCCATTTATGGATATAATTTCTTGGTGTCAGAAGTAGTATGACCCTATAACCAGGTTAGTGGTGGCTCAAAATGGAAACATTATGATCACCATATCCCCTCAAACCATTAACCAGATGTTTCTCATCCCTTGGTCTGATTCCTTGTCCTATTTCTCTCCTGCTGCCCTCATGGACCTTTATCATAAATTATATTTCCCTCAGAGAGATCAAATATTTGAAATTTTCTTACCTGAAGATGCAGAATTACCAAAGAAAAATCCCCCTTATGCAACCTCCATTTTTCCTATGGCTTCCAAACACTACATATCCCTTCTTTCTTATTTGTTAAGATACCCAAATGATGAAACCGTTGATGAACCTATCCTAGGTTTCTTATCTTTCTTCAGTCTTGAAAAATATCCATTTTTTATGTACAATTACAACCTTTTCTTGGCTGATATTATACATAAACAATTCATGAACTTCACCAAACAAGGATCATTTAATTACTCTTTTGTGATTATTCATATGATTTTGTTTCAACAGACAGATTTGTTGCCTATCAACTTCAACAAGCACGATGTGCAGGGAGTGAATCAATCAGTGATTCACTAGAAACAATTGGTTAGAGCTTCGTCAACAACCACTTCTTTCTCAGAATTGATAGACTCGTTCATTCATCTAGTAAGGAAGCTCCTTACCATTCAATCAGAGCCCAAAATTGGAGAAGAAATTAAAATAATTTTGCACCTCAGTGAACATGAAAAGATAGGTGATTGGTATCTGTATAAAAATTACACAGAGATGAGGGAGTATGGCTGCGAACTTTAACCATAAAAAATTACAAAATATATGCCTATGAGAATTTTCTCCTTATAGTACATAAGACAAATGTTTAATATGGATGAACTACATATTGTTTTAGGAAAGAGTGTAGCCCAGTCTAAAATCAAGGCTAGTGTTGGATCACTCATCTGCAATACCAGATCAGTTGGTGTTGATGCATATGCATTATTTAAAAATATGGGTTTCCAATCAGTTTTTACTTGGTCATATCACAGCCATGGCATTATTTCTTCTCTAAGGGTTGAACTCAAGACAACCTCTTACACTCATACCTATAGAGCAGAAATAGAGAAATACGTGAACTAGGATGAATAGGTAGAAGGTAATTTACAATAAGAAAATGAACAAGTCATTTCAACTACAAATGTACAAGCACAAGTGCTTGACATTAAGTATCAAAAAAGGATCAGAGAGGAGACACCACATTCCAAGGAAATTATGAAAGGGTTCATCTTATAGCATAAGAAACCAAAACTCACTTCCTCCTTTATTTCAGAAGAGAAACAACTAGAGATCATAGATTTGGAAGATAATGAAGTGTCCACATCCACCAATGTTTCTCAAACTCCTCCATCAACATCACCTGCAAGAGATCCACTAGAAATCATGCAGCATTCAGATGCCAACTCTCTAGAAGATAAAAATATTTTCTCTAGATTTCTAGACATCAAGCACAAGAATGAAGCACTGAAATCAAATGTTTATAGCCAATTTTGGAAACAAACATCTACATCACAACACAAGCTTCTCACTACCTTTGATAGTGAGAAAGGCATGATGATGATGGCCTTTCTGCAAGCAATAGTGCTATTTCCAAAGACACATGTTGAATATAAGAATAATTTTCTTCTCATTTGATACAAAAAATATACATCTAATTGACCAGATGGACATGAACAGGAAGTCAGGAGAAATTCTATTTTCAACAATGACTACGACAGCCATGTCTCTTTCCAAATTGAAAGTAGAACTTTCAAATATGCAATACCAGTTGAATATTGAGAAATTTTATTCATTTGTTAAAGACAATAGGATTAGTACATTGGAATAAATTTTAGTAAAAGTGCGATATGATCCTAAGGACTACAAGGCAGCTGATGAAATCATCAAGAATAAAAATGCAGACATTACTTCTCTTTGAAAAAAAATCAAGCTACTCTCAACTAAAGACCCACAGACTAAAGATATGGTAGAAAATGAATGTGACAAGGAGGAAATGCTTAAATTGGTCATTGATCAAAATATGCAGATTAGAAAAATGGAAGAACAAATTTAAGAATCATTGCTGAGAGAGAAATCAACACTCCAAGTGAAGACTGATCCTACTTTAGCAACTCAAACATCTTCTTTAGGTACAAAACCTTCAGCAGCCTTGATCATAACTGATGCAACACAATTGGTACAATATTTTGCCACTCATAAGCAAGCACAAGAGAAACTACATTAGAAGTTTGAACTTCTAGAGTCATAAAAGATTAAAAGTGATACTTTATATCTAGAGGAAAGGCAGAAGACTCATCAGTTGGAACTTAAAATCAGAGAACGGGAAAGTGAATCTCTAATGGAATCAACTCTAGGAGAAGCCAAGCAGATTATCTGGGAATACATCAGCAAGTCCATTACTGAAATATGGCCATCTATATAGATCATCTTTGAGCAGCAGGAACTGATCAAAAAATGTAGAAAAGCAATTCAAGAGAAGAAGGATCAACTCAAAAAGAATCCAAGTGAAGCTTCTAATATGATCAAGGTTCTTAATCTAAAGAATAGAGAGGAGTTGGAGGAAATAAATATCTCAGACATGACTACAACCATTTTGGAAATAAATAAGGTTTTGCAAAAAATAAACTTGATCAACCAGTTGTAGACCAATTGTGAAGCTTTAAATGTTATTTTTCAAAGGTTTCATACTAAATTTAATGTTTTAAATCATAATGGATTTCCTTGTCTGGTAGGATTAGATGATAAGTTCATCAAGTTAGAATATTATTGCATAAAGTTATATACAATTACAATAGACAAATAAAATTTTGCAAGTATCAAAGGTCACATTACAGGGAGATATTTTATTGAAGCTCTAAATTTTGGTTTGATCATTCAGCATCAAATCAAACAACTATTCATTCAAAGACCAACTTTTGACAGATTAACTGAAGTAGATGAAATCTTTAGGAAAATGATCAATGTAGAAATACCAATTGAAGATCACTGGGATAAGTTTTGTGAAACCATTGAGTACAAGATTAATTTTGTAGCATGCCTGCACATCAGATTTTTTAAGGTCCAAGCGAGCAACAACTTCTGACGAAAGAGGCCAAGTTAGCAAAAACTTTCACTAAAATGGGTTGAATCATCAACAAGCTCCAGAAAAATACACTTCATCTATCTACCTCCTTCTTTTATTATTCTTATCCTATTATTGTAAATCAGGTAAGATATTTCTAAATTTTTGTTAATTTTATAAATAAATCTCTGTTCGAGTTATTAAGGGTTTCACCCTTGGATGAGTAAAGTTTTGCAAGAAGAAATTGTACTAGTCTTTTTTATCAGCAATAATACAAGAAGGATTATGAAATTATATTATACAACTCTATCTTCTCTATGAGTTTTTCCAATTTTCAACCATTTTTTTCTTCATATATTTAAGTGTTATCAAGATAACTAGGTGAGGTTGACTATGTTTTAGAAATATTATAATTCCTCCTGGATTTATTATTATTATTATAAAGAATGATTTACTCGACAATCTGTTGATGTAAGTCCCTTTTATTTATAAATTGTCAGCATCTTGATAATGTTAGATATATTTTGTTGAACTTTTAGACATTTTTTAAAGGTTTTCCAGCTTTTGGTTGATTGAATAATTCAATATGAATATTTAATAATCATATTCTCTTACATAGGTCCACTTAATCGAATTATAAAATATTAATTAATATGTGAGATTAACAAGAAGCCTTTACTTATAATTACTTATATTATCCATAAGGTTTAAATACATAACTATTTTCTAAAATTTATCTTATGCATTGGTCCTCCAAAATCACAAAATACAAACAAAACATTATAGATTCTTTGACATTATTATTGACCACAATCATCTCAAAGGATAACACCTGGCTTGAGCCATATTCGTGTGTTCTTTTGTCTTGGCTTGTCTTCATATTTTATTACTTATTTTTTGTTCATTAGTTACACTTATGATTAATGAGGTTGCTAATATATTAATGGGAAAATAATGTAACCAACCTAGTATAAGAGCATGTTAACTCAAAATTAATGGTCAACAGGTACAAGTACTTGAGAGATGACTTTCTAACCATCAACTTATTTTTCATCTATCTCCTAGGGATCTAAGAAGATGCACTTTTAAAAGAGAGACAGAAAGAAATTCGTATTGAATTTTTCCCATCATCAACACCCAAGTTGTGTCAATTCAATCAAATGAATATGGCACAAATCCCAATACGTGGAGGATCTAAGAGGTGGAATCCCTATTGGGGTGAGATTATCAACCAAGACACTAAATTTTGTAGGCTATAGGTGATGGCACACAACTACGAAGCGAAGGTGACATAAAAATTTAAAAGAAGAGCTAGAAAAAATCAATCAATTAAATCAATGTGCTAAGAAATTTCATGCTCGAGCAACCAAACTCAAACACCTTCTTAAGTTGATGAAATTAGGTATGCAAAAAGAGATCACCAAGGTGTCCAAATGTACAAAAATTAAATTCATATGCAAACCAACCAAAGCCTTTTTGGAATAAATGACCTCCATGTGGGTTTCTAAACAGATGGTAACCATCAAATATGCAAGCAATCGCATCACTAAATTTAAATATAGTGAAAAAAAAAATCACCCAATATAGGACCATGCTCAATCTCAAGGATTAAAAAGGGAGCATTAGCTGGTCATGCAAATGTGCTCTAATTTTTTATTCCACTAGTTAAATTCGTAGCATGAACAACATTATGACCAAGAGATGGTGTTATGCGGAATTACGAATTAAGGATAAAACACATTCCCTAAATGTGGTTTTATGCATTTATAACAACAGATCAAACAATTTCCAGATACTTTTCTTAAGAGTAAATAGACACACAGAAAGATGGAGAAACTTACTTGAGGTCCAAGCACTTCCTATTATCCTTATGTCTGTAATATCCCATTTTGGGGATATCTCTAAAACATTGAAAACTCTAACTAGAGATAGACTGGGAGGGCATTTACCAGATATTTCGCCTCTGAAAAGAGGACAAGATCCGGAGGCTACCTGGCCCTTTCCAGACTCTGTCTAAGAGTGAAAGATAAATGCACCAAGTGGTATAGAACTAGAAATATCAAACAATAATAGTACAGCAGACCTATAATATCATAGAAAGAGAATACAACAACTACGACAACTCTCCCAAAAAACATAGAGAGAAAATGCTGAGCCATTTTATTAATCTGAGAAATTTAATGAAGTACAATAGGCTAATATTGCTCAAGGCAAGTGAGAAAACACTCTCAGAGAATACCGGAAATGGTTGCTCTATGAACTGCATCCCAGCTACTGGAAAACCGCCATGTAGCTGCTACTGCTGAAATGGACTGAAAACTAGGGGCTGATCCCCTTGCCGGAATGAGCTGAAAATCGGCAAACCTCCTCTCCTCAACAACCCAGAAAAAATCAAAAAACCATTTCGAGAATGGCCAACCTTGGAAATCACCAGAAATTGCCTCCCCAGTGAATTACGCTGGCCTCCAAGGCACTGTGTAGGGGCCAGATAGAAACAGTTGAAACACTGCCACAAACTCCACCAAAAACCTCTGATGGACAAAGGCTGACCCTCTTCTCAAAATCCCAGCTAAATCACCTGCAGAAACCTCAATCCAAAGCTCCTCCACAATGGACTGTGTCCTCTCTCCCAGTGACTACGCAGTCTCTATAAGCTCCAGCTTCGGAACAAACCCAAACAATAAAACGACTCGCAAAATACTAAAAAACCAACCTTTCCCGAGCAGGCACTCTAATTCCCCCAGGGCTAAGGGCAAGATCTCTGACTGAAGACACTCAATGCACTAAACAGTGCTACAGACAGGCTAAATAGCCAGCGTGCTCAAGAAGACAAAAGTCTCACTCAAAATAATCAACTCCAGAATGAATCAAATGAGGAGGCTCCTCCATCTTTTATAACGTTGGTTTCCCTCCAAAACTCCAACGTAGCCTCTCTTTCCTCCACATTCTCATCCTTATCTGCGCAGAAGCTTCTAGAGTGTACATGGGTCCCCTCCTCTACGTGGTGTGTGGCCCCCCTTGGCTCCCCTTAAGTCATAACGTTGCACTACTAGGAGGACGTTTTATTTCACTCAAGTGAGTTAGACACTCTTTACTCACTTTTTTTCTTTATGATTTAATTATATAAGGCAAAATTGATCAAAATTAGTATTTCCAATTATTTTCTGCTAATTGGGAATATTACAGTCCTCCCTACCAAAAATTTCTTGTCCTCAAGCAATGCCTAAACAAGCCTCCTCTCTAGCTGATGCTCCCCATCGACACTGCAAAATGTGCCTGGGTCCCAGATGCACCACTAAAACCTCTCTTACCTCTCCATCACCCTAATATGAAGGGATATATCAATTCCAGGATCCCAAACTGATCTCTCACCAACCAACAGTCCTCTCAGATCCCATCGCCACCCTGGCCAATAATTGCCCAAGTCGCACAGCTCGGATTGCGCACTGCCTCTGGCTATGACTGATGCTCTAAGAGGAAAAGACCATGACCCATGCTGCGTTGTATCTGTGAATATGTAAGCTATCCCATCAGTTGTGTACCAACTCATCACCTCTCTCCAATCCAAGTCTGGACTCAATCCCACGCTGATCCTGCTCTACTGAAATCGGGATGGAGTGCTGAAGAAATGATGACCTGTGCCCCCCTGCCATCTGGAATCAGTAACATCTACTATGTCCAAGGGCCCCTGCTCTACTATGCTCCCTACGAAGAATACCATACCATCAAGAGGGTACCAACTCATGATCTCCCTCCAGTCCATCCTGGAAGAAGAATCCGATGTAGCAACAACAAATTCATATGGAACATGCCTGGAGTGTTGCCACTAGCCCGTAATCAACTCCCACTGCTCTACCCTGTCTGCCAATGAAAGCTACCTGTAGAAGGAAGCCCCTCTCTCTATAATGGGCCAAAGTGGGCAAGATATGCTGCAAGCTCCATCAATGTACTCTTTGAGAGTGCTACCCACTAAAAATATTGCAGCTCTGCTGACTGCGTGTACATCTATCTGCGCCTCATCCCTGTGTCGACCCACAGATGGATGCTCCACCATATCCAGCAGCTCCTCCCACTCCTGATCATGAATTTCATGCTCCCGCTATCTACTGGCCCCCTACAAAACAATCCCATCAACCTCCAACACCTCTAGAGGATATGGATCTGCAACTACTATCACCGTACTTGATGTTAGTGCATCTGACTACCCCACCTCAATGGCTGACCCCAATGTTAGCCTCATATCCCTCATCGGCTCAATGTGGGCACCCATCTAGCTCTCCCCTAAAGGAATATCATGCCTAATGTGAATAGTGTCCTCCTCTGTTGACTCAGGCTCCATCACCTGCTGCTCTAGCCAAATTGTCACAAGTGACTCTTCACCCAGAGTATCTCCCGCAGAGTCCCGTGACTGCTCACCCTGGACACTAGAATGTAGCTCCGGTCTACTATCACCACATCTGCATGAATGATCTCACTCCCCAGGAGCGTCCTCAACTAATCCTATGGACTCATATGAAAAAGAGTCCTCACCCTGGCATACAGAAGGAATGCCCTCCTGTTCTACCTCTGCCACCTCATCTGCATTGAATATGCCATCCACCCTCTTGATAAAGTGTCGATACAATGTATGGAGCCCAGACACATACTGGGATGCTACCTCTATTGTACCCCAAGCTACTGTTGTACCAACCTGTACCGTCTCATGCCTTGACTATGTCCACACATTGGTCTCTCCCTCCGTGATCTCAATGTGATGTGGGACACCCCTACTCCACAATGTAGTCCCACACACTACAGTACACCACCATGCAACTCCATGTCCACCGGTAGTCCACTGCTCAATGATAGAGGCTCCCACACATCCCTGGATGTGATGACCTAGAGTTGTGCCTCTACATGTCAGACTACCCCCAATCGGTATCATCGTCTCCACCATCGCATCACTATACTCACCAACGAATGGATCATCACTCCAAACCCTCCTCGAGGGGTCCGAGAAGTGAATCTCCCTATGTGTCAGTAGTGTTACCACCACTGCTCGGCTCTACTGCATCCTTTGTGCCCCACACAAAGGTGAAGAATCCTTGGCCCCATACAAGGCGCCATCTGGTGGCCTGCCAATGCCACCTCCTCCGAAAAGCTCCTGCCAAGGTATGTTGACCACCTCGTGATCCCGTGTATAAGTGTCATACCAAGACAGCCTAGGGTGTCTTCCCATAAACTGGTTGGCCACTGGAGCTGATTGAAACTCCCCTAGTGAATGCGCATGCTCTACTGCTAGGCCAACTGTACCCTCCAAGACATATTCAACTGACCTACCTAGGAAATGATAGGTGATCCTGCCTATATCCTAATGCCAATCTGGGGTTCCTATATTCCCAACACCTGGGAACTCCTGCTAAACTACACCCGGGTCCACCACCATCTCCATAACTCACTCCACTGGGTACCAACTCAAAATCTCTCGCCATCCAACCTCAACATGTGGATGCTGCACCCTGGGCAACCCCGATCGTCTCATCCTGCTAACCAAGTCAATGTATGAGATCTGACTAGCTGACTCTGTCTCTCTCTCTCCAATGGGAAGAGGTGTCCTAACAATGCTGCTAGTCCCGTCCATGCATGCCTAAATGGAAATGATCTGACGCTCCAACGTTCCCTCTGGTTGTACCATCAGGGAATCCAGTCGCTCCCTAATGCGGGCCAACTTGGCCGCTGACTTGGCACAAGCCACTCTCATGCCCTCCAGCTCCCTATCCTGCAACAAAATGGCCTCCCGTACTGACGTGGCCTTCCCTTTCAAAACTAGAAGGTCTTCCCGAAGCCAATGATACTATTGTTTGCGACCATCATCCAATACTTCTGTATCTCCTAGTGCCTCATCGAAGGTGGATACATCTCCTGACACCTCGCCCATCTGTCGTGTGCTGCTACCACCCGAAGACTCGGACACGACTTCAGTCATCACCTCAACGGATGGCTCTACTGGGGTAGGCTCTACCTTCTCCACTATGATATCAACCAACACGGTCAAGGAGGTGTTCAATGAGGGTGAGTCATGTGTCACACTAGGTGTATCCTCGAACTCCTTGCAATCCTGTGTGCCCTCATCCTCCAAGTGCGAGGTAACCATTTTGATGGTTTCCCCCTCCGATACTCCATCAAGCTGGAAAGAGGCATCCAACTTCTCCACCCAAGCTTTTTTCAAACGCTTGGATGATCTGTAAAATGTTGGTAAATAGAATCTTCCCACTGTGTACTGCAAGCCCCAGTCATGTGAGTGCTTGTTCCCTCTATGAAAGTTGCGGGGTATGCTATCCCGTTGGCGCTGAAAAAAATCTCTGAATGGAAGGGCATCCCTAAACTCCTGCCCATATGCCTGATACTCGGCGAAATAGTCACCCATGTGGCCAGGCTCTGGCTCCTACTATGCTCCTTCCCCTGTGTATGCACACAGAAAAATGGGCATAGTGGAAGTGTGGGTGTATGCGATGCCATATACTGAGTGGCATCATGCTTTGGAAAATGGTGGGATGTGCCTGATCCCTCGCCAATCTAGAAACCCCTTGGGGTTTCACGCTGTCTAGCCTCCACAGCAGTGAATCTCTGCCCCATCACCTCAATCTACCTCGACAGATCCTGTACTGATTTGAGGAGAATCTCCCCAAATCTCTTCACATCATCATCACCTGCCATCGGCTCCTCCTGCTCTGTATCTATAGGCTTCTCCTATTCTATGTCTATCACAGGCTCCTCATGCTCTATGTCTACAGGCTCCTCATGTTCTGTGTCTACAGGTTCCTCCAGAAACTGCACTGTTGCTCCAAGAATACACTTCTACCTGAATTTGGCCTCTAATTTACTGACTAAAAATTGCTCAGAAAATTCTAAGAATTTGGGAAGTTGATCCTTACCCAAAACCTAGAAAAACCCAGAAAGGGTTTCTTCTAATTCCAACCTTTAAAATCTGACGCTTTGTAGTTTGGCCCTCTTCCAATTTCGTTTTTTGGAACTATAGCTACTACTGTCAATCGTTGCTCTCCAAAATCCCAGCAAACCTCCTCATATGGCTCTCCTATCAATTTCCCAACACCTCAGATCTAAAATCCTACCAATGAAGCTCCCATAAATGAGCCTCCTCCAATAACTGTGTAGGCCCTTCTAACCAAAATAGCCAAAATAGTTGCAGCTAAAAATTGGAAGCTCGCAGGCTGATCCAATATTGATGCTCTGAGACCACTGTAATATCTCGTTTCAGGTATATCTCTAAAAAATGACAAACTTTAACCAGAGATAGACTGGGAGGGAATTTACCGGATATTTCGCCTCTAAAAAGAGGACAAGATCCAGAGGCTACCAGGCCCTTTCGAGACTCTGTCTAAGAGTGAAATATAAATGCACCAAGTGGTATAGAACTAGAATGCTCAAACAATAATAGTGCAGCAGACATATAATATCATAGAAAGAGAATACGGTAACTAAGGAAACTCATCCTGAGAACATAGAGAGAAAATGATGAGCCATTTTATTAATCTTAGAAATGTAATGAAGTATAATAGGCTAATATTTCTCAAGGAAAGTGAGAAAACACTCTCAGAGAATACCGGAAACGGCTGTTCTATGAACTGCATCCCAGCTACTGGAAAACCACCATGTAGCTGCTACTACTGAAATGGATTGAAAACTAGGGGTTGATCCCCTTGCCGGAATGAGCTGAAAAATCGGCAAACCTCCTCTCCTCAACAACCCGGACAAAATCCAAAAACCATTCCGAGAATGGCCAACCCCAGAAATCACCAGAAACTACCTCCCCAGTGAATTACGCTGGCCTCCAAGGCACTGCGCAATGGCTAGATAGAAACAGCTGAAACACTACCACAAACTCTGCCAAAAACCTTCGATGGGAAAAGGCTGACCCTTTGCTTAGAATCCCAACTAAATCACCTACAGAAACCCCAGTCCAAAGCTCCTCCATAATGGACTGCGTCCTCTCTCCCAGTGACTACGCAGTCTCTATAAGCTCCAGCTCCGCAACAAACCCAAAAAATAAAGCGACTCACAAAATACTGAAAAACCAACCTTTCCCGAGTAGGCACTCGAAGTCCCCCGGGGCTAAGGGCGAGATCTCCGATCGGAGATACTTAATGCACTAAACAGTGCTACAGACAGGCTAAACAGCTAGCGTGCTCAAGAAGACAAACGTCTCACTCAAAATCATCAACTCCATAATGAATCAAATGAGGAGGCTCCTCCATCTTTTATAACGTTGGTTTCCCTCCAAAACTCCAACGTACCCTCTCTCTCCTCCACATGCTCATCCTTATATGTGCAGAAGCTTCTAGAGTGTACATGGGTCCCCTCCTCTACGTGGTGTGTGGCCCCCTTGGCTCCCCTTAAGTCAAAAAGTTACACTACTAGGAGGATGTTTTAATTCACTTAAGTGAGTTAGACCCTCTTTACTCACATTTTTTATTTATAATTTAATTATATAAGGTAAAATTGATCAAAATTAATATTTCCAATTAGCTGCTGCTAATTGAGAATATTACACTGTCGCTCTTGCTATAGCTTCCAATCGAGCTTTGATCGCTAGACTAGTTCTTGCAAGTATGAACACTAAACAGAAAACAGATTGCAATATACAGATGGCTATTTACCTTAATCAGTTAAATCAATGAAACATGAAACATATACATCATCTAATAATCCATCATATGTAAGATAGAACCATATATAGATACATATGTGGGAAAATGAGCAATAATATTTATTAATGGATAGAAGGGGGAGGTTACAACCAGTGATTGATTTGATGTTCACCAACTCCAGCATCATCCCAACCTCATCACAATGAACATCTCTCCAACAAAATATCACTCAACTCAAATACTTAATTAAGAATTCAACAACATTTCTTTACCAAATTTCTTCCTTCTCAAGCACTAGGATGTGTGCTCAATTTGTAGAACAACTGAAGGTAGTTTATCAATCAATGAATTTCTAATAATAGGCAAGACAAGTTCCCAGCATGAGAGGTGTTAGATGAACACATGGATTCGAAGTTTGACACATATGGACTCTTCTAGAAGGCACTGGCCATGTGGATATTCCGGAACAATGAGAATTTCACTCCCAATTAACCAACAGACTCTTTAATGTCGAGAATTTCTTTGCATATCACCTTTTAATGGAGTTAACTACATATGAAAAGTAGTTAGTCCCTTGAGAGGCTGTGTTGGTGAGCTCATAGGTGATATAACATGTACTTAAAATCTTGGAAACCTTGCAATAGAGGTCATGGATGATTTTTTCTTGTTCTTTGTCTTAGGGAATGTAGCAACTAAAATGATAGGGGATGATAGATGCTACTTCATTGGTTCTGGGGATGATGTCCAGTTTAACCAGGTCATTAGGAATGGTGCCCAAATTGACCTATAACAATTGCCCCCTAAAGAATGAAGTTAGAATAATAATAACAATATTTTTTTAATAATATGCTTTACATTGTGATGGGCTGGAACTGAAGCGGAGTGGAAACCTGCATCAATATTACAATAAATTACATCATGCTATATCCTCTTGATCATTAATTGCTGAGGGAAGGCATTCCCATGCTCAACACATAAACTATCTAATAACATGTACATAATGCATAAATTTGTCTACATTGGAATGTTGCCCAATACATACATGCCTACAGATATAGGCCCATGTTTGGATGATGATCTGTATGTAAGGTCCCCGTACATATGATGTGTACAAAAATCCTAAAATTGCAGCCTGGATGGATAAAACTAGATTCGTGGTCTTCTTATACCATTCACTCAATCGTTCAGGTACAAGTCTGGCCATGTGAATATATGACTTGTAGTCGAACATGGTAAGACATCATTTGATTACCAACCAATGATGTGAGTTGTTAGAAAATGTGAGAGAACCACTATTGATGTTAATGGACCTCAAGGTACTGCAATACATTTTGTAAGGCGTGAATAGATGATTTGATGTCGAATGCAAAACAAAATATTTCGGTCAAAAGTCTAGAAGCAACAATATTGTTGATGTTGTAACAAGCCTCATGGTACTGGAAGATGATGTTTCTAAGTGAACTTCCTCGATGATTATTTGATGTCAACAGGAAGATAATTTATTGCAAAATAGGAGTTACTAATTTTAGAAACAAAATATGACTTGATATAGAAATATTCAGGGATTACTGTCATGAGAATGAAGTTTTATGAGTATTGCAGAAGGATGAGTATTCACTCAATGACTTCTCTTGAACATATCATTGACATTAAGATGAGTTGGCATCATTGAACCAAAACCGAAGTGGAGGTATGATGAACCATAAGTATGAATTAATTTTCAAGAATATTACCCAACCCAAACAGTCACGATGATGGAGTCAAGTGTCATGTTCAAGAGTGATGTGCTACCGAAAAACATTCTGTTCACTTTCCCAAAATTTCCCCAGTCATTTCTCGACCAGTACCTCTTTATTTTTTAACAAGCTTGAGGAGGATAGCATATTCTTGATCTGTAATTCAACCCTTCGAGCGAATAATGTATCACTATTTAATAATTTAACCATTCTAGTGATGAATGAAACTCGATTCTTCCCATGATCGACAAGTTTGTTGCTATTTTATGTAACAAGCCTAACAAAAGTGATAACCTGGTTCTTTTTCATATTTAGAGAGTTTGAAAAAGAGGACGAAAGAAAAAGACATAAGTACTTTTTCGTAAAGTTTTCACTCAGACCCGAAAAAGTGTAAAATAATATCTGAGAGAACCTCCTAGCCATGTTCGACTAAGGCATTCCTTTTTCGTAAATAATCTATCTCTGTCTGGAAAATGGTTAAACTTATACTAAGTAGATATCAATTCATTTACTTTTATGAGTTCGAAAAGACAAGTGCTCGACAATACTTTCACACTATCAAAGTCTGAAAAGAGCTAAAAGAAGACTCCAGGGATTCCTTTTTTGTTGTTATCGAAGCTCGAAAAAGAGATAAAGTGCACTTCAAGTCCTTTTTAATTTTTATCAAAGATTTAAAAATAAGGATAAAAGTATGCTTTGTGGTCAAATCATTCTTGAAATAAATCTTCATGACTAATCTGCTCATCAGTTGCAAACCTATTCAGAACAACATCAAATGGATTAAAAATGTCTGTTTCAGGAAAAATATTGAATAAAACCATAGTCACAGCAATAAATATGATTTTAAAATAATGAAATGACTAATTAAAAGAGTTTTACTATTCATTTTTACCATTTTAAAGTTACCATTTTCATTTTGGAGCTTTGAACCTGTTTTTTCCCCTGAACTTCAGCTGTTGATTACGATTGATTATGTAGATGTTTTCATCATCGTTTGATCTAGGTTAATGCCATAAACCCCCTCTTTGTTTTAGTAGTTATTTCATTTCATTTTATTGCAAATTGTTAGGGATTTGGGACCCTTAGGGTAAATTATTTTTCCAAAGAGGGAAATTCACCCTTGGGCATTGAAAATTGCAATGTAAAGCACTCAAAATGAAGCCTAGGTGCATATGCAACACACTGACTATTAACCAAGACTGGGTTGGGTGCAATTCACATTTTTTATTCTTGCATTGTACCCAAATTTTTCCTAATTGTTTGCATGAAAAGGATTATAATGGGTCTTATGGTTATGCTTCGAGGGTTCATTGGACTAGAATGAAAATTACTTGGAGAGAAAGAGAGTATGAAGAACAAAATATGGTTTCCATTAATGATCTGGGTATTGTAAGAGCCCTAAGAGATTGTGGGTTATTAAATTACTTCTTCTTATGAGGTATGAGGCAAAAAATATAACTTTTGGAGTTCCTTGTTTGTGCATGGGATCTTGGAATTGAGGCATTTCACATTAGGAACAAATTGTTTCCTATTACAGTGGACGACATATATTTTCTGATAGGCTTGTCAAGGAGAGGCTTACGCATTTCTCTCTTAGGGTCTACTCTCGGAGGAGAGATGATGAGAGATTATATTTTGTAGTATTCATATCCATGGGTAGAGCCTAGCAAGTATGGGAAAATAAACATCTATGACGTTTGTGATTTGCCTTTGAGAACCATTCTATTCACGATCATAAATCTTGCTGGTAATATCACACTACCTATAGCGAACATATCTTATAAGAAGTATTCACTAGAGTGCATGGAATCAAGAATTTTCAACTGATTTGAAGTTGTAATTTCTCAAATAAAATAAAAACTGAGCAAGGAAAAGGGAGGAAGGAAGAAAAACTTCAATTATGGTTTGATCCTCATTTTTCTTTCCTTAGAGCATATTCCATTGATGTAGCCTTAGCATGTAACATTGGGTGTGTGTAACCCTAGAGATCCAAGGATGCAGAGATGGGTAGAACTCATAGCTAGACATGCAGGCCAATCATCCATCATGTTCTTGACTACATTCTTCGCCTGGTTCAGGTGACAGGTTATCGCCATCGATGCGTATGCATATGCAGGAGTCGATTTCCAAGGAGATCCAGACCTGGATTTACCAAAAGGCGTTTAGTGGGGTGTAATAGGTAAGAATTTTTTGACCACGTTTTTTTATTTTTCTAAGTTTTATAAAATATTTTTGTATTTTTATGTTTTCCCAAGACTAAAATAAATTTTTTATGCAATGCAAATGTTGGTCGAGTTTAACTGGCGGAGGAACCAAAGCATGGAGCTGATGAGCCAGTAGATAGGGCTCTCGAGAGAGTAGTCCTTCAGGATTTAGACATGGATGAGACTCTGTCTGAGCTTCAGCAACATATTGAGGGGTTGACCTTTGGGATTATAGATTTTCGGATCGAAGAGTTACCCATGCAACTGCAACGCCACACTATAGGTGTTCCTAACCATTGGATGTGGTTACTGTGTAGGATAGATAGATCTATAGTATATTTCCATGAGCATCACTAGTTTACTTTTGACACGTTGCATAAATTTTGAGGTCAGATGACCAATGTGTCTTAGGGAAAATTGTTTGTAAAAACCTATAATTATGTATCTATTTGATTTCAGCGTTTTCCTATGTTTACTTCACAATCCTATTCAATTATGTGAATGTATATTTACATGTGTTGAAAATCTCTGTCTATAACATGATTAGCTAAAGAATCATTCAATGTGTTCAAGTTTCTACAAATGTGTTGATATTGAATAAAATCAAAATGTCTTTCCAAAATTTGAACCCTTTAGAAAAAATGATGCAGTGTTGGATTTCTAACAATCTAAACACTATTAAGTTTTAATACCACAAGTTGTGAATATAACCTTATGATGATGCGGTTGATACCAAATGAAATGGAATCAAAGAGAAGTTCGATCCACGTGCTATACTCAGTGATATTTTTTGTCAATCTACTGATAAAAGTCCCTTCGGAGCGAAAATTGTCCATGCTCCAGAGGATAGATTTTGTGCACTACGACTAGAACCATCAACATATCCAAAAAATGGTTCCAAATATTTAGACATATGCGATGAAATGTAAAGCGGATTACTAACGTCAAGAAAACTCTAAAAAACAACCTAAGAGAGTGAATCCAAATCAACAACATACATATACATATACATATACATATACATATACATATACATATACATATACATATATATATATATATATATATATATATATATATATAATACAAAAAATTACCATGCTCATGATTAAGCATAATAATGTTTCAAATACAACCCATTTCGGGGCTGCGCCAATGGAATTCTATCGTAATCCACTAACTCGTAGTCACACTTAGCAAGAAATATTTTGAAAATATAGGGGCCATGCCATAATGGCTCAAATTTCCCTGTACCTACTACATCGGCTTCTTGATCATAAATAAGGACCAAGTCGCCCTCTAAGAAAATGCGAGCTTGGACATTTTTTTTGTATTGCACCTTTATACTTCTCTTATGCGCTTCATTGGCCAATTGGGATTCACGGTGTGTTTCATCAAGATGGATGAGGTTAAAAAGACATGCTTCTTCATCTGAGGTGTTAGGTAACAAGTCTATTGCAAGTTTTAATGATGATATTTCACATTGGATTGGTAAGATAACTTCCAGACCATACACCAATTGAAAGGGAGTAAATCTGGTTGCATTTCTCATCGAGGTTTTGTACGCCCACAAGGCCGAGTACAGGATCAAAGTCCAGTTTCTCTGACGAACTCCTATCATTCATTGAAGCATACGTTTAAGAATATTTTTCTTAGCCTCAACTTGTCCATTTGATTGTGGATAGTAAGAAGTAGAATTATCATGTGATAATCCTAACTTGGAAATCAATGCAGTCATCATTGTTAGAAATACTGAGGGGGGGATGAATCAGTATTCCTTTCAATTAGAGCATTAGTTAATATTCAATTATTATCAGTGTTTGTACAATGATAGCAGTAAAAAAAAGGAATACAGATGCACACAATTTTTAAGGTGGAAACCTTCTCCGAGAAGAAAACCACTTGAATGCTTTTCTAATAATTCTTTAATATTCAACTCCAATTGAAAATAAAGCTCCAACTTCCTAGAATCTAGAAAATAATTCTTCTCCAGTTCCCACTAGATGGAAGCTCCAATGCCTGAGATTCTTTAGTAGTCAACTAAACAGATGCCCCAAAACTCAATGAGCTACAACTCATGCTAGCACCACCCTAACACCCTAAATTTTTCATAGGCTTGAACCTTTTGGTGACTTCATGCACCAACCCAGCACCACCCCTACCACCCTATAGAATAATAAAACAATAATGGACTCCTGTACAAAGGAAAATGGTCCACTTTACAATGACATAGAATGATGTAGAAGAAGAAGACACACTATACCATAACCCCAACTATGAAACAACCACCTAATGATGATCCTAGACCTCCCTACACCGTCTCTTCAACTCTTGGCAGATCGACACTTGTACAATTTCTACAATGATGCATTTACAATGACTTAGTACAATGATACCTTTACAATGGTTGTATGTAGTGTTTCCCACTTGAAGACTTCATGTGCTGAACTTCTTGCTGTTGTACTGCACCTTGATTGTTGCTCTTTTCATGCTACCCTTTGCTACACCTTGCTTTTCTTTACTGCCCTAGAAAGTTTGGTCCTTTGCAGCCCTTAACAACACATGATCTAGTTTTTCTTGCTTTCTACGATCTTTATATTGAATCTGGTGTATCTCTGTTATTTCAGCTCCCCAATATATGATTTTATGTTTTGTAGTAGTACTATGAGTCTTATTTTCAATGCCATAGGTCTGATCCAATTTAGATTTTTCAAGAGAGAGAGTTATGCCCAATCTCTCACAATGACCTAATTATGGATTGTTTCAGTAGAGAGAATTTGTATGGAGTTCCACATGTCATTGTTTCTTCATTCAATTCTGAAATTGATACAATGAAAATGAGAGTCTATGAACTATCTTCCATGTTTTACAGAATTCCAATCTGATACTCAGAGAGAGAGTTATGACGATTTTCCCAAGGTCACTTATTTGAGATGAAGTTTAGGAACCTACACGAACAATGACTTCCACAGATCATATCTCTAAAAATATTGTGCACCTTGACTTGGAATGATTACAGAAGCTTCCTTAGGATTTTAGATTCACCTCATAAAAATTTCAGCTTCTGAAAATTCATAGAAAAAATGTTAGAGCACAAATTCGACGACGACCAGTTTCAGGTAGCGAAATATCTAAATAAGGAGGATATGAGGATCACATTATATATAAATTCTTAGGTTAATAGGGGCTTCAACAAGTGAATGTGGGAGGGAATTTAGGAGCTTAAAAATTATTAATTATTGAATTTTCAATGACCCATGCCACAACCCCATGAGGTTTTAGCCCACTGTTGGCTTGAGGGGTCCTGACCTAGGTTCAGAGGTTGAGGTTTGCCAACAAACCCCTATACTACCGGCCCTTTTGGTAATGACCTTCTTGCGTAGGCCAAGGTCTCACCCGAAGCAGTATGGGAAGGTGTTGGAACTAGGTTTCTGCACCCTGAGGGAGAGAGTAGGTGACTCGAGGTAGATCTGTGTTACACTTACTAGGTTCACACAGAATGAGTGTATTTGCAGCCCTTTTAACATTATACTCAACATATACCCATAACAAAGCTATCATATATAATCAGTACATTCACATCCACATGCGCATTACCAAATACTATTACAGAGCACTATAATATCAGCTAATAATAGATCACAGACATACTTATGCAAAAAAACATATATATTCGTAGGTAAATAATCATCACAGATACACTTCAAAATTAAACATAACCAACACAAATACTTTAATGATACTTCGCATTAATATCCACTTATAGCCAAAACCAGCCTGTGCACACTGCCTAGCGGGGTCCGCACATAGTAGAACTGAGGATCATTGCTCACACAGCTAGCAGTAGTCCTTACCAAAAACAACCCAAAAAAGATCTAACAATTCACACATAGCATTAGCCTTAATTCATGCCTACCTCCAGACTCAAACTATTCATCTATTTATATCGATGTAGCCTACGCTATCCTGTGGTACGCAAACCGTGGTTTGCAGTCTCTAGGTCTACCCTTTGACCCATTACAATGCGTTCAGGGCTTTGACTTGCCCCAGAACCCCTGAGTTAGACTAATTAATACAAAAAAATATATAAAATTCACAGCTTAGGGAGCCTTGTTCCAACAGGCCCCCAACACAAACTTGTGACTCATGCCGAGTCACTGTGGTCGAGGGTTTTTCATCTTCGCCTGAAGTTGCTTGATTGCATAAACCAGAAGGGGAAACACTCCTTCACTTTTCACATCAACATTATGGGCTATCTCCACCAACTTCTACGAAGTTGGTCATTGTTTAGTAGCAGTGACACTCTCCAAAATCTGGTTCAGTTGCTTAATTATGATGTCAACATCCTAAGATAGCTTGAGGGCCTCATCAGCCCACATCTTGAGGTGATCATTCAAAGTCTTCTTCCATTGCTGAAGAGCTTCCATGTCATCTCTGTTACACCATTTTTTGGTCATCTAACCTATTATCATTAGATGGAACCAAGTACACCATGTAAGACCAATTTTACCCTAAGTAAAATTGCTTTCACTATGAAAAATAACTTAATAAACCACATTTATTAGGTTGTTTATGGTCTAAACAGGAAACCCCAAAAGGAAGTATTAAAAAAATCTATATTTGTTTGATTTTCCTCATGGAATAATTAATTAAACAATAATTTAATTATTATTCCTCATCATGTTTAGCCCAAAACAAAGAAATTGATTAGATAAATCTCTATTTATCTTATTATTTTCTAGGAATAATTATTTAAATCTTATTTAAATAATATTCCTTGTTAAATATGACTAAATCACCGACAAATAATTAAATAAATCATTATTTATTTAATTATCATTCAACCACTTCCTTAAAATGATAAATAAATAATTTATTTATTTATTATTTACAAATAAAGGGATTTGACCCAAGTCAAATACCTTTTCCCTCCAACAAATATAATAAAATATTCCATAAAAGGTGGATCTATATTTGGTTAACATTATTTTAATCGTTCACCAAGATCTAGAATGACCCAATATTTTGTTATAAATAGGAGGGTTTTCCCTACCATTCCTCACCTTTTGTTGCCTATTAGATCACTCTAGATCTATACACTTGGTCACATTCTACATTATTTGCTGTGTGAGCTCCCTTTGAGTTATATCTTTGTCTGGGTTTGCTACACCAACCAGAGAGAGAGATTCTAGATCTGAAGTGCTGCGGACTTCCAAGAACCCATCCCATTGAGGAGAATTGGATATGCCTTCTTGTTTTCCTCCCAGGTGCCCTTAATACAAAAATTCTTTCAAAAAACATTGTTCTTGTCTTGTCTATTGGATGTATGGAGCAAACTCTTAATTTTACTTCTTAATGTCTTTCTATGCATAGATCTGGTTTTTTGCAGCACTTGTCTTGATCAATTAACTGCAGATCTGAAGATATTGGCAGCCACATTTGATGTTAGGGCTATAATTTATGCGTAGCTAAAGTGGTCTTTTTTCGTACGCTTCGACAAAAGATTCATACTAACAATCTCTAACCGCATAGCTAGTGCTTAGTCAAGCCAAGCGCTGAGAGGGGACCAGAGTGGTCAATATAGTCTCCATTTGTTCAAAATCTTATTCCTTCTAACACAGCTCTTGGTTGATTTCTCGCAAGAGAGGGTCGCACTACATCTTGGTCCATAGCTGCATAGATGTTTTAAACAGTTCTGCACCCTGAGCGATTTCACCTATATTGACATTAGTGGCCTATGTAACCAGCGCATCTTGTTGGGCCCTTACCTCAGGTGGCATTTCAGGCTGTAACTTGGCCTGCAAGGTCATAATATGCTTTTCCATCTCCGTCTTAACCACTTAAATCTCAGTCCTTAAGGCTTTTAGCGTTGAAACCAAACCCTCAATCTTGGCCTGGGAGGTGGCACAAGTCGAGATATCTTCAGTGACATCTCCGCAGAGCCTACTAATTAGGTGCTCCAACTTTGTTTGTTGTGCGACAACGAGGGTACATGCAGCCTGTGCTTGGGATACCTCAACAATTGTTTCTTCAATTATATACTCATTTGTACTGAGCTGCTGGTGCACTTGAAAGTCTCTGTGTTGAATCTATTCGAATAGGGACGTGTGAAGGATCTTCAACGGTTCATGTGGTAGGCAGGATAGATCCAACTGTACCATTGCACAAGCCTGGACTTGCGCTCCAAAGTCAGGTGGACTCAGCATGAGGGCTGCGCCCGGTAGAGGGTAGAGGAGGCTTTCCAATGTATTGATTACTGTGATGCCTGTTACTGGGGTCGACCTTCCGTGAATCATACTTGTTTGCAAGGTATCAATCTTTAGTTGTAGATCTTGGAGCTCAGCCTAGAGTATATCAACTATGGCTTTCTATTGTTCTTCCAGAGCCAACCATTTGTCTTTAGCAGCCAGGGTGACTGCATCTGCGATCTACTCTCGGTCCTTTTCTGTCGGCGTAGCTCCTGTGTCGCATTCTGACCATTGAGCTCGTTGCTTCTTTCGTGATCCTTTATAAGGGTCACTAGTTTGCTTCATACCTCAAGGGGATTCAACACCTCCCACATCCATACATTCTGCACCCATATACTATTATGAATCCTTCTGTGATGTTAGTTCCATGCCCTTCCCAGTATTATTTCCCTATTGTGAACCCTTCTGCGATCTCGGGTCCACTTCCTTCCCAGTACCTTTACCCTATTCTCCAGATTATTTGGTGGTGTCGCCGTGGGTGGTGGGGGGGGGGGTGGGTGTAACCTTTGTGGTGCTCATCCCTATAGTGTCCTTCGTACCTTATTTTAAGCCAAGCTTCCAGTGTGGAGGCAAAGTCGCAATTAGATGGTTAATTTCCTCATCAGCAACCATGTATGGGAGTGAAACCCACGTTGGATCATTGTGGCCTCTGATCTATACATTATGCATGGTTACTGAAATGCTACAATTTTTTTTTAATTATCATAAATTTTAGGCAACAAGCATGTCTGGGAATTGATTACTGTTGCGAGCCCGCTCTAAAATAGGACCCAAAAGACTTGATTGTCCTCAATATGTTGTGCATCCTTTGAGTCCCAAAAATTTATATTGCGCCCCCTTGCACATATTTGGGGTGAGCTCAGGGAGGAATGAGTCTTCAGGGGCTTCTCATGTGACCAACGCACTGAGAAGAAGTAGCTAGGAGTAGTAGAATGGTCTTCACATACATTCACCAAAAATTCATTGTAGAGGAACTGGGACCATTTGTAGCAAACCCCCTTTTCGCATCAACCCATCAGCTGAATTACATGTGCAGGGATAGTGGCAGCCTAGTATTTGTGCATCATCTTTTATGCTAGCAATAAGGTACCCATCTGTGCACTGGGGTCACTAATGGTGTTGACCATGAACCCCCGAGTGTTTTTTTCGACATGGTAGTACTTGCGCACCTTTTCGGCAATCGTTTGCTCATAATTTTTGCCGATGCACATCATAGGGTCTGGCCCTTCCATGGGGAGACCAGTAATACAGTGAATAAGTGTGGCATCAATTGGGATCTGATCCTAGATCCACAAGCTGCTATCATGGACCAGGGCAAGCAGCTGGCACACAAGTCGGTATTTGACATTGTAGTGGCCAAAATGAGGCATCCTTAGCAGTTTTAAGAGCCCAGAACTAGACAATCCACGTGTCCATGGCATGGGGACTATCTTCAGCCTGTCATCTTCCAATACCCTTTCGAGATATAGCTCTGGTGCCAATTTAGGGAAGGCCCCCAAATTGGCTAGGTCGTGGTTGTCGAATTTTACCTCGTGGAGTCTACCAAAGGGTTCTCCAATCATGGGTACCTCACCTAGAGTTAGTGGCATTTGTAGATTGGTGCACAAGCCATCATGATTATTAGGTGTGCATGTCAAGGGCCTTTGAGGCTGAACATAGGGTGTTAGCCAGTTGATCGGTTCAGAAATCTGGGCCTCTTCTTGAGAAGTCATAGGTTTGATTAATGGGTTAGGTGAATGTTATTGGGGCACCAATCACGGGGACTTCACATTTCAAGGAGAGGTGCAGGGCTTCACCCTAGCCCATTCCACAGGTTTCCCCAACCCTTGACCCTTTTCTTTCCCTTTTTGCTTCTAGTGGCTTGGAGTGGACATAACCTCTTCCACTTTGGGGTTGAATTCCAGTACTTCCTCAGATTCTTGCTCTGTCGAGGCCACAGTCTATGAGGATTCAGTAAGATTGGTCACCTTCATTCTGGCAAAAAATATGAACTCAAGGTTGCTACTATCAGATGGTGCAACACGCCCAGACATTAACAAAGTGTGATAGTCACAGAATTTCTCTAAGAAAAAATTGTTCAATATATACAGAACCCTCTTCTGATCTATCCCTCTGATTTTATAGCCATGTGTTGATGAGGAATCAATTCTCGCAGGCAAGACCCAGGTTCAAGGATTGTGGCCAACAAAGGAATCCGTTGTAGTCTAGAACCATGCCAGCATTATCACCCTACTCTGGAGAGCAGCGAGTCTCACCCGAGGCATGCCGCAACCACATATAGGAGGGGAATGGATTGATAGCAAGGAAAGGATCTGCAACTCATGATTGACATTAAATAGATTGCATAATCATAGACATGAACGCAAGAACATTCAGAGCATGAACAGGTATTAAGCAAATAAAATTTTAAACCATCGCAACCATCATGCATGTATAAGAATTACAAAGTATGACAGTAACCTGCAATTGTATTGATATATTCATCCACAACCATCATTACATAGCTTCCAAAAGGAGAGCTTACAGTTTGATACAAATGCCTTACATAACAGAAAGGTAAATTAGAGAACCCTAGGAACTACAGAGATATCCTGGCCGATCTCCTTCAGTCACTCTGCGTTCCATCTCCTGTTTTGATCCCTCCTTTCTTTCATCCAAGTGATTGCTATTTATTCACCCACTATCACAACTGTTAGTTCCTCTTTTTGTTCTTCTTCAGCTACTTCTAGCTTCTCTCTTGTTATCTATGTGTTCCAATTTTTGTCTTCTGCTGTATATCCTCATGCATCTGCTTTCTTCAGCTATCTCTTGCTTCTGCGCCACCTTGATAGCTCCGTGGCTTGTTGTAGTTGTGACTTGGTCGCAATTTCCATGTGTCATCTTTCCGCAACCCAAAAATTCCATCCTTTATTCAAAATGCAAAATATTCCAACCAAGTTTTTAAAAACAAGGGCCCCAACAGGCCCCGACCACAGTTTCTTGACTCGTCCCTGAGTCAATCACAAATGACAGTCTCTATCTCCATCGTCCCACTTGATCCGTGCCCTATTCGGCCTGTGTGCCTTCATTTTTTACCTACTCCCATTGTGCACCATTAGCTAGTTCCTGTTCTCGTTGTGCACCTTCTGCCGGTTGTTCAAACAAGTGCCCCAACTCCGGGACTCTGCGGAATGCTATGGCTCGAAGCTCAGTGAAGGCTAATACAACTTGCTTCCACCCTTGCAAGAGTGAATTTGTGTCTTCAGCGATCTTGGTGACAGCGGCCACTTCTAGGGGTGCTGGGATAGCCCCGAAAATCATGCTAATTTGGGTTTTGGCCTGGGAGGCTAGCTGTTGCATCATCTTGGCGTTGTTTTGGAGGGGCGGGCGAAGCTCACGAATTACCCGTTTGGCCTCTGCAGAATTGGCATCCATTTTTTGGATCTGTACTTCGAGCTCATCTTCCTGGGCATATAATTGGTCCAACCTAGCGGGGTCCATGACCTCTTGAATTTCCCAGGAAATCTGCTGTAGCTGTGCGGAGATTGGCTGTGCTTTGACAGTCAAGGCCAGTGAGCATTCCTGAAGACCCTTCAGGAGGTCGTGCACCTCGCGTGCCGCAGAGGTGAGCGTTTCCTACATTTGGGTTGCTTGGCCCTGCTTTGTAGCAACCTGGGCTGAATAGGTAGCCGTTGGGTCGGGCAGTGCTGGGCGTGCGGCTAATGCTGCGTGGATCTCTGTATTTCCCCGGTGGAGACCAGTTAGTGCAATCTGGGTGTAGAAAGCTTGGGCAACGAAATTCTGCTCTGTGACATCAGCAGGAAGTGGGGTATAATGAGCCTTTACCGAGGGCCATATGCCTTAAAATACTTGATTTACATTGGCTATCTGATCTTGCAGGTGTTCCTACGCCGTGATAAGCTAGTTGCGTTGTTCAGTAAGCACCACGATCTGTTGCTGCTACTCTTGGCACCACTGCTATAGCTCCGAGTGAAGCCTTTCGGCTTGCTGGTCTGCCCTCTAAAAGAATAAGTACAGCTGAGATGTACCCCATGTTTCTAAGTTAGTTGTGCCCAAAGCACCCTGGTCTGGCCGCCTTTCTTGGAGGGGTTGCCCACTGGCAACTAAGTGGTTGGAATGCTCCGGAGGGGACAGCAGTGTCTGTTGCTGCGTTGATTTGGCCATATTCAAATCTGGCTACTCCTGCTGATCGATCTGGCCAGTGGGGGGAGGGTCAGCATGCCCAGGCTGAACCTCAGCCGAGTCGGCCCCAATGTTTGCCAGCTGGGTAAATATAGCAGATAGAGAAACCTGGGGTGCGCCCATGGGGTCGACTGGTGGTACTACGATATCAGTACTGGAGTCAACTTCAACCCCGTGGTCCCCGCTAAATATTTCTCGGATGAGCGGGTCAAACATAGTGGCAGATGAGTTGGACGGAATGGATGAAGTGGTAGGTGGAGGTGAAACGGTGGATGGAGGTGGAGCTGTGAATGGACGGGGAATGTTAATAAACTCGGACGGGTCAATAAGGGGTTCTTCCTAGATCAGTGCCCCTGTATTTGGGGGCAGTGGCGGATCATCATCAATAAGGTCCACCACCGTATTGGCTACGACGGTGCAGGCCCACTTGGTAGGAGGAGTTTCTAATTGCGCAGGGGTCGGGCCCTTTCCTCCCATCGGTGTGATAATTGGGCTTGCAGAGGTAAATAAAATAGTCGGGAGGGGAGAAGTAAGAGGAGTGGTAGGGGTGTGAAAAGTAGACTGAGAAATATGAAATTCGGAAAACAAAGGGAATGGAGAGGCACCGCTAGAAATAACCTAGGCTACCACATTAAAATTTTTCACCTGTGTATTAAAGTGGCGGATGACGGGGACGAGCAGTTCAGGGAGTTCCTGTGGTGGTGTTGCCGCATCCGTCTTGGTAGGCTGTTGCAATGGAAACATCCGCTCAAATTTGTACCTGGGGATGCCGTCACGGGTGTGCTTCCTGACCCCCAGCCACGAACAGACTTCGTGGTGGAAGGTGGCGTCGTCTAGCTGGAACTTCAACGGCGTCATGTGGAAGGTGTCTTCCGGCACGCAAGTGGGTCGGAGGTAAGTATGCTTGTGACTTACCCCAAACCACACTTGCTCGCTATACTCATCCAACAATTTCCTGGGCACCCGTTGCTGACTGGCCATCGTGTCCATCATTAGTCCATACCAGGACCGAAATGCCTCTGCATTCACCTGTTTAGTGCTCGGATCAGCCGACACCTTCCATGGAACAAATTTCATCGCAAGAGGCTGGCCCTCTGGAATTTCTGCTGATATAATGACAAGAGGAGTGTGCCATTTCCACATGGCAAAAGCAATGATCAAGTATCCATAAATGAAGCTGGTCGTGCACTTGTAGTTTTCTTCACACGCATCAAATAGCTCTTTCAATAGAAAGGAGCACCAATTCAGCTTGGCACCCTGAACGCAGTTCTTTGCCATAGAGAGAGTGTCCAAGGTGCATTCACCCTTTGTGTACTATCTCATTTTCTTGCTGGAAATGAGGTAGCAAGAAAATTTAATCTTAGGCATGTTAATAATCTCTATCTTGGCTCCCTTCCCTCCCCGCCGGGTGCCGTATTTGTTGTAGAGGTCTCCGTCCCTGAACTTCTGCGCTCGCTTGGCTGTGGTCTGACATGCGGTCGAGACATCTGCACCATTTTGTGAGAGCCTGTTCAGTTATGAATGTCTTCAGCGTGAATGCTAATTTCCTTGTTCAGCCATAAGGACCCATTCTGAATGTGGCTAAGAAAGAAACGAGTGCACTGTAAAACCAGTTCGGTGGTCCCGAAGACCGGAATATTCTGAGATTCATGAGAGAATATTGTTGAAGGCCCCGGAGCTCTGGCAAAATGCGGTTGGATGTTTGGCCAGCTGTGTTGTAGTAGTGCTCCATGTACACCTGCCAGTGGAGCGCCAAGAATTCGGATGAGTCTGAAAGGTTGGCGTCTATCAAATTTGCACTGTCATATTTCCCAACTAGAGACTCTGTCCTGTGGATCCTGCTGTCAAGCTCTGGTTCAATGACGGATAGGAGGGCCTTCAGCTTTTTTGCTCAAAATTGATAGACCTGTAGAATTCGCCTTGGTCTCCCCTCTTGGCTCTATGCATTTTTAGACTTCAACTGCTGTGGTGCTACTACAATTTCTAATTAGAACTGGTCCAGCATTCTCGTGCTTTTGGGTGTCATGTAAGTTATGTCATCCCCTGGCACGAGTGGAGTTGATGAGACCCCATAACGAGTTAATTCCTGCTAGCATTCTTTCCTGCGATAATCGTGTGATCAATCACGTGCCAATGGGTATTCTAATAGTTGCTGATGGTGGCATGGGGAAATGGGCGGACGCGACGGCTGAGGTAACTGTGGATGATGGCGAAATGATTATGGCAAGGTTACTTCCAATTATGGTAATTTATGATGCAAATCTAGACGATCCTACGCACTGACATGACCTGGACTGACATTGACACGTGTATGAAGCCTACGGGGATGACATGTTGGACGTACCCCTCCCCGACCATAGTCGGTTGTGGTGCGGTCCTGCGACAGAGGGGCTTATTGGCGAATGATGAAGGAACAGAAAACACTGCCTATGCTCATCCCGGTTGCGGGAGAGTTATTCGACTATGCTACTCTATAGGTGCTCTCGGTTACGAGAGTTATTGATGAATGTTGGGAGAACCTTACTCATGGTAGGGTTTCAGGCGTGCGCCATTCACCCATCCCGGTAAAACAGTACCGTCCATCTGAGCCAAATGAACGGCGTCAGACTCTCTAACCTCGATGACAAAGTAAGGTCCTAACCAGTGCATCTGCAGCTTTCCTAGAAACTTCTGGAACTTGATGTCGTACAAAAGGACCTTGCCGCCAACCTGGAATGATTTTTTCTTGATGTGGCGATTGTGCCACGATTTCTTCCTATCCTTTTGAACTTTCTGATGAAATTCCGCCAGGAACCGGGCTTCGTCTGGTTCCTGTAATTCATGTAGGCGCTCCTGGAGCGATGCTTCTTTTGAGAACTTGAGAGTCGTGGAAATTAAAAGACTTGGTACTGTGAACTCGGTGGGGATCACAGCTTCCTGGCCATACACCAACCGGAATGGTGTGTGATTGGTCAAGCGCTTCACCGTAGTCCGGTATGCCCAGAGCGCAGCTGGTAGCCGTTCATCCCAGTCATCCCGCTGGGTGTTACAGATATTTGTTAAACCCTTTTAAAGAATTTTATTAAATGCTTCAATAGTACCATTGGCCTGCGGGTGGTACGGGTTTCTTTTTTGATGCTGAATCATAAACGTGTCCAATAGTGACCTGATCGTGTCATTAATGAAATGTGTACCTTGATCGATGGTTAAAAATCGTGGGCAGCCAAACCTGCTGATGATGTTTTCAAAGATAAACCGTGCTGCTATATCCACCGTGCAGTCTCATAATACCACTGCCTCAGCCCATCGGGTGAGGTAGTCGGTTGTGGTAATGATGTATCGGGCCTTGGAGTGCCTGGCGACTGGGGCTATAGGACCTACGAAGTTGACGACCCATTTCTCGAATGGCCGCAACACATGCACTGGGTGCAACGGAAGTTCGTCCCTATGAGAGGGCCTCCTCATCCACTGGCACATGTCACATCACTTCACAAATGCTTTACAATCGGCATGTACTATCGGCCACCACAATCCATCTTGGAGCACCTTCCTCGCGGTCGGTTTCACACCCACGTGCCCTCCTGCGACACCGCTGTGGCATTCCCACATCACAGCTTCACGCTCGTGGTCAAGGATGCACCGGCACAGAACCTCATCAAGATCCAAATTATGTAGCTGCCCCGCAATTAGTTGGTATTCGGTAGCACGGAAAACCAAGTGCCATTTCTAGAGTGGGGTGTAATCCTGAGGGCATTTCCCCGTGGTCAGATAGGTGGCAATGTCGGCCAAGTAATCCGGTATCACTTCAACTCGAAAGAGCTCAGCATCCGACAGCTGATCATCAAGTGAACCGTTGTTCTCCCCCGTCTCCAACCTGGATAAATGATCGGGCCCGACGTTCAACCTCCCGGGCTTGATGATCACCTCAAACGTAAATTCTTGAAAGAGCAGCAGCCAGCGACATATCCATCCTTCCAAAATAGGCTTATTTACCAAATACTTCAACACAGAGTGGTCCGTAAAGAATTTGAATTTTCCTCCAAGAAGGTAGTGGCGAAACTTCTGGAGCAAGTACACCATTTCCAGGGCCTCCCTCTCGGTAGTGGTGTAATTATTTTCCGCGTTAGACAATTTGTGGCTAGCGAAGTAGACGGGATGGTCGACTTTCATCTCTCCTGGTTGTGCCAAGACAGCCCCAAGTCCAATACTGGAAGAATCAATGTGCACATGGAACTACTTATCCCAATCTGGGTGAACAAGTATGGGCGCCGTCGCCAGCTTTTCATTCAGTGTGTCAAGGGCCTTACGACACTCCTCCGTCCACTGGAATACTTCTGACTTCCACAGTAATTTATCCAAAGGGGCAGTGATCTTTGCATAGTTGGAGATAAACCGCCTGTAATATCCTATTGTGCCCGAGCAGTGCCCGCAACTGCTTCACGATTTCAGGGGCTTCCATGTGGACTATTACAACGACCTTGGCGGGGTCGACACAAACCCATTGCTTGCACACCATGTGTCCTAACAGTGTGCCGAAAGGAACTGTAAAAATACATTTCTTCAAGTTCAAGGAAATCTACAACTGGTGACACCGATCAAACATAATACGCAACAGGGTGGCCTATTTCTTCAGCAGACTGTAGATAGTCCAATCGTCCATGTAGACTTCCAGGAACTTGTGGATGTACTCCCAAAAAGCAGCAATAACAATCCAGGAAAACACGGCCGGAGCGTTTTTCAAGCCAAACGGCATTACGTGGTATGCAAACGATCCCCATTCAATGGTGAATGTCGTTTTTGGCTTGTCCTCTTCCACAATGCGCACCTGATGGTAACCTGGAAAACCATCTGTGAAGGAATAAGATTCATTTCCCGCAGCATGATCCAAGACTTCATCACTAAAAGGAGTGGGAAACGGATCATGGATGCAGGTTTTGTTCAGACTTCTGTAATCGACACAGACACGTATCTCTGCCTTGTCCTTCTTTGTTTGAATGACAATAGGAATCAACCACTCTACTTCTTCCACTGGAAAGATGAGACCTGCAGCTAGCATCTTGTCAATCTCCATCTTGACCTTTTCTTTGATTCATGGGTTCAGCTGGTAGGGTCGATGCTTTATGGGTCAGGCATCTGGTTTTAGCACAATGCGCATTTCTCCGAGGTCACCCTTGATGCCCTTCAGATCTACCACCGACGAAGGGAACAAGTCTTTGTATTCCTAGAGGAGGCTAAAAATTTCCTTTATCGTCTCCTCGTCCCAGAAATCTCCAACAGTAGCCAACTTGGGCTTTTCTGCCGTACTGATATTCAACTTCTTTGTCTTTAGCGGCTGTAAATGGATGCCTTCGATGGTCGATTCCTCATTGAGGTTACGCTCGCCTTCCTTTTCTTCAAAATATAGGTGCCTGAGGTCCTCTAGACTGTCATTGTCTGGGTCTCCGTTTATCCATTGGCAAACCAATTCACGCCAGGCCTCAGGGTATGATGAAACCGTGCCCCCATCGGCCTCGAGGTTGCGGAAAAATAGGACCTCCTTGATCGCTTGTAGTGCCCGAGATTCTTGCTCTGTCTCCCCTTCAAACGAGAAGCACCGAACAAACTTGTCCGTGACTTCCTGCCAAGAGCGGGTTCCTCGTTGCCGCTCTTCTTCTAAGTACCAGGCCTGGGGGATTGTATCCAGGGAGTGGATAAACTGATGTACCCACAGCTCTTACGAGTATCCCAGACCTTGCCATTGTTCCTCATAGCTCCTCAAGTGGTCTCGCGGATCGGAAGTACCCTTGTACTTGTGCCCACTTTGAGGGCCTTCGTCTTCTTTAAACCATGCCTTCAAAGCCTGAGTCACGCAACTCCACCGTGACAAGGTGGTGTGGTGGTTCCTCCACCACCTTGGTGACGTGGACTGTAGTGCGATGTCCAAAAGTGGTATTCTGCGGCTTTCTGGAACCGTGTCTTCCATGTTTGCAATAAATGTATTGACAACCTACATGTTTGACAGGGTGGGGTATTCTCTAAACTCAGCACCAATCCAACTGACTTGGGCAATGGCTGCACATATCCACATGCTGGTCTCGTACCCCCCCTGCTGCCAGTCTTCCCACATGATTTCTAAACCCAACTCCAAGCTCTGGACACTATGCCAGCTGACATAGCTTGTTGCGGTCGGGTTGATATAGTCCTCCTGCTTCCCTGCAGTCAGCTGACAAAGGTGATCCATCATCTGTGCATCCACCCGGTTGTCCACATTTTCGGTGTATCGCGGACCTTAATACGGGTCGAGGGGCTGCGTGACCCGTACCTCCCCATCCTCGAAGATCATCAACTCCTTTTTGAGGTCGATAATGGCATAATTATCAAAATCCCAATCGATGCCTAGTAGGGCAGGGTAAGGATCCTTGTCCCCCATAATATCAATAATCTCAAAATCTGTGCAAGTCTTCACCCTCGCAATGTCAACCTCGACACCTTCGAGTCAGCCGATCGGAAGAATGCAGTAATGATTCACCATTCTGAGTTGGATTGGCGAGTAGGTCAGCCGTGTCCTTCCAAGAGCCTCCCACGTCTTCTGCGGCAGTATGTTGATGTCGGAACCCAAATCCAGCATGGTATTGCTGATTTGGAATCCCGCAACCTGTGTGTTAAGCCGGAACTCTTTTCCCATTCGTCACTTGTTCCACTTGACGCGCTGCACATACTAGGCTGTTGTGTTACCCGAGTCTCTCGGCCCTGTACTTCCTTGCAGTGTGTCTTGTAGGGTACGCTTGAGCTAGTCCTGCATCGAAGCATTATCAACAATCTTGAGGAAAAGCTGAAGTCATTCCTCAATCAAGGTACCCATGGCACTCTGTTCGCTAGAACCAGTCTTCGGGGGTATCTCAAGGCCCTCGGCTTCCTGCAACTGAGAAAAGGTCTCCACAGCCTCCTGAAAGTACTTCTTCTGCGCATCTAGCCAGATCAGTTGTTTGGGGAAGGTAGGTCGAATAGACTGGACCGAATCCCTTCCATGGGCATCCTCACCTGTCTTCTTGCCACCCCGCATCACGATCGCGACATTCTGCATGGCCGGGGTCGCGATCCCTCGTGGATCGGAATTTACCAAGTTTGTTCCCCTCTGCCGTGCCCATTCCTCCCACCTCTTGATGAGATCTGGACATTCCTCTATTGCATGGGCGTTCATGCGGCACTGGGAACACCAAGGATGTCGCAGTAGGGGACATTCCCGAGCCACGTGACCCTCCTGGTCACAGTTGTAGCAATTCACCAGACCTTTTCCCCATGTGCGGCCTCTGCGCTTACCGCCTCCTCTCCCCATAGGAGCCTCATTCACCCTATAGGAGGGTCGGTTCAACCGGTCTACGAGTGCATCGAGAGCCCTGTACTGCTCAGTGTTGTGAGTCGTGGAAGCACAAAACTCACAGTATATGTTGTTTGGGACATTGGAGTACTTTTGTAGGATTAGGCACATCCGAGGTGGATGCCCCATCGTCCGGAAAATCTCGCAGTACTCTGTGGTAGCAGGGTTCGGTTGAGGTGGGAACCCTGCGTAAGACTGTTGCAGCTAGTATACCCCTTGCAGATTCATCACCGCTCCACCCCCGGTGGGTGGACCCCCTTGGATCGCCGCGACCGAGGGTCCCACACCCGTGCCACGCAGCCGAGGACATTCGGTTGTGACGTGGCCTTCAACTAGGCAGTGAGTGCACCAAACATTCGGCCTGGCTCGTCTTATAGGTTGCATCTCCTTGAGCTTCTCTGTCAGACTAGTGATCTAGTGCTGCAGTCCCACCAAGGAGGGATCCGGCGGGGCTGAACCTCCTCGATATTCCTGAGGGTAACCGGCCATGGCCTCTATCTTCATGGCCTACTCTAAAGCATCATGCAAGTTGTCAATCTTCTGTTGGGTGAGGAGGGTTCGCATCAAGGGAAGAAAAGCCTTGATGAACCAGTCCCTCTGATGGTTTGGGTTGATCGGGTAGCTAAGTTTCCCAATTACGTCCTTGAATCGCCGCATCAGCTCCCATGTAGTCTCTCCTTCCTTCTTCTTAATTTCCCAGAGCTCGGACAGACCCTGTTGGTCCGTCTGTGAAAGTTTAAATTCCCGGAAAAAATCCGGCTTAACGTCCACAATTACTGGATTAGGATGGGCCTCAGACCACTTGATAAACCATCACATATCCCTCTCTCTGAGCGTGGTGTGGAACTCTATTATTTTCCCTGCATCTGGCATCTACAGAGTCCTCCATATGGTTTCGCACAAATACCAATGTTGCTCTACGTCATCATTGCCCCGGCCAGAGAACTCTAGATACCGAGTGAAAGACCCCGCCATATTTACTTGTGGAGGGTTAACGAGGATAAAGCCTCTAGGTCTTATTTGCGTGGTTATTCTACTAGGGAATGCAATATTACTAGTGCCGCTAATACTAACGTGTGTCACTGTCGACAATGAACTGATATGCAATTGACTCAATACTTGTAACTTAACAAAAATATTACTCAAAGGTTGATAAAGTACCAGGCAAAAGGTAGGGATCCTTGCCATGCTGATTGTTGGAAGCGGGGCTGCCTGGAGAAATGAATGTCATCCACTCTTGAAACAACCACTGCATCACGACGTACCATTCATGATCGGAACTCTCGTTGGGCTGCATACCTGCATCATCTTCGTCAGTCACCATCTCCCTTTCCCACTTAGCTGGGCTCCCATGCACCTGCCATACTCCCACAGTGGTCCCTTCTCCTTCCTGGGTGTCCGCATCCATAATTCCTATCCTCTGAGATGCCTCCTTATGGTTCTTCCTATCATTTTCCCTTTGTTTCAAATCCTGCATCACCCGTTTTCACCACCTGTCGGTGATCTGCGCCCGCCGATGTGCACGTCGCTCCCTCAACTTTCGTGCAGCCTCAACATCCATTCCCCACTCCTCGTCTCACATTCTACATAGCATTGGTCCCTTCAGCCCTCCCCCCATCACTAGGGGCTTACACTTCCATGACTTTTGAAATTCCACCAGCCCCTCATCCACCATCAGGGCCTTGATCCAGAGCAGAATCTCCTTGAGCAGTTTCCTTCTTAAACCGGAACAGAAGATAGCCTCAGCCTTCGATAAGGATTGGTAGCACTCTGCGGAAAAATCTACAATATACCCATTCAAAGTGGTCTCTACCCAAAAATCCACCGCGTGGGTCAATTCATTGTCCAACCGATGTAGAGCCACCAGATCCCCATGCACCCACTTGCGGTTTATCTTCCACGAGCTATCCCTAGGCACCTTTGTCTATAACCTCCGCAACCAGTTATAGAGATCACTAGGGAACTTCCCCTAGAGGATCTCGTAATTATCACTGGAGGAATCTGAGAAAAGGACGAGATCCTTGAGCACACTTTCCTTTTGATACGTCAACTCCTCTTGCTGAGCAATGAACTGGCCTAGATGGTCATCCCACCATCTCCGTATTTCACCTTCATAGATCCTCGATACCATGATCTAGTTCCCATCATATCATGCAGGTCCCACCAATGGAACCATTTGTTGGCGAGGAGTCAGGTCTCGCAGGCAAGACCCAGGTTCAAGGATTGTGGCCAACAAAGGAATTCTCTGTAGTCTAGAACCACGCCAGCATTATCACCCTACTCCGGAGAGCAGAGAGTCTCACCCGAGTCGTGCCGCAACCACATGCAGGAAGGGAATGGATTGATAGCAAGGAAAGGATCCGCAACTCATGATTGACATTAAATAGATTTCATAATCATAGACATGTACACAAGAACATTCAAAGCATGAACATGTATTAAGAAAATAAAATTTTAAACCATCGCAACCATCATGCATGCATAAGAATTACACAGTAGGACAGTAACCTGCAATTTTATTGATATCTTCATCCACAACCATCGTTACATAGCTTCTGCACGGAGAGCTTACAGTCTGATATAGATGCCTTACATAACAGAAAGGTAAATGAGAGAACCCTAGGAAATACAGAGATATCCTGGCCGATCTCCTTCAGTCACTCTGCATTCCGTCTCCTGTTTCGATCCCTCCTTTCTTTCGTCCAGGTGACTGCTATTTATTCACCCGCTATTGCAACTGTTAGTTCCTCTTTTTGTTCTTCTTCGGCTGCTTCCAGCTTCTCTCTTGTTATCTCTGTGTTCCACTTTCTATCTTCTGCTGTATATCCTTATGCATCTGCTTTCTTCAGCTATCTCTTGCTTCTGCGCCACCTTGATAGCTTCGCGGCTTGCTGTAGTCATGAATTGGTTGCGATTGCCATGTGTCATCTTGGCACAACCCAAAAAGGCCATCCTTTATTCAAAATGAAAAATATTCCAACCAAGTTATCAAAGACAAGGGCCCCAACACCATGTGGGTTACCCAATGGTTGGGTGAGACTTATTAGAAACTTACAATCTAGTAAATGGTAAATTTATTCGAAAATCACCTCATTAATTTCCAGTCGCCCGCTCCCTTCAATGGTAAAATTTTATTTTTACCCAGTTTTACTATTCCAACAGCTAGCTTTCACACCTCCTATGCTCCCAGTGCACCCCTACACTCCTAGCGTACATCCTGTGCTCCCAGCACACCCTTGCACTCCTAGCACACTTCTTCAGGCTTCCAGACCTACAACCAACCCCTGCATGTATTCTGCCCCATACAACTACTCTGACCATATATTAATTTGATTCAGTATGGTTTTAGCTAGCTTCCATTGACATATCTTGGTAACATATTGCAGCGCAGTGTAGCTAACTGAACAACTCCTCCATCAATGATTTCTTTTACCATATAGGGACCTAGCCAGTGTTGATGAAACTTTCCTAGGTGTTTCACAAACTGGTGTTCTTTTGCTGAATATGTCAATCATTCCATGCCTTATCCCGAGCCTTCTGAACCTACTGATGGAAATTAGAAATGAAACGATATTTCTCCAAATCCAAAAGCTACACTAAATGCTCCTCCATGATATCAGGCTCTGCCATGTTCATAAAGTCTATGATGCGTAGGCTAGACACAATGTATTTCATGGTCATAATGGCCTTCTTTCCATAAACCATCCGAAAGGGTGTTTTTCCAGTCAGTTTCTTGCAAGTGGTGAGATAGTACCAAAGGACTAATGGGATTCACACATCCTGGTCACTATGATCAGTGTTACAGACCTTAGTCAGTGCATGCTCCAAGATTTTCTTAAAGTCTTCTACTGCTCCATTTTCCTATGGATGACATGGAGTTATTTTTGCATGGTGGATCCAAAATTCTTTGGTCAAGGTATGTATTGTTTCATTAACAAAGTGCATACCTCTATCGATCACTAAGATCGTTGGACAACCAAACCTAGTCAGAATATGCTAAAAAATAAATTCCGCAATAGTATCTGTAGTGCAATCCTTCACAGCTTGTGCTTCGGCCCATCTGGTTACATAATCAATTGTAGTTATGATGTACCGCGCACCTATCTTCTTTCCTGGTGGGTTGATGGGCCCAATGAAGTCGATGGCCCATTTTTCAAATGCTTGCAGGACCATTTGTGGTTGCAGGGGAATTTTTTCTCTGAGCGATGGCCTTCCTGTCCTTTCGCATGTATCTCAGGCTTTGGAATAGTCATGAGAGTCGCTATGAAGTGTAGGCCACCATAGCCCAGCTCTCAAGATCTTTTATGGTGTTTCTTACCCTACGTAGTTTCCTCCTACTATGCCCTCGTGAGCTTCTGCTAAGATGGCATGTCGTTCCTTCTCCAATACATATCTTCACAGCACCTCGTCATCTCTCAGCTTATACAAATGGCCTATGATGATGGTAAAATCTGCTGCACGAGTTACCAACTATTTCTTCTGTTGTATCGAATACTCTGCAGGTGTCATCCCTGTAGTCAGGAACCGAATGATGTCAGTGAAGTGCACATCAACCACCTTAATCGTGAACAACTGGGCATCAGGAAACTCTTCTTCTAGGTTGGTGGGTTCCTTAGCACTCTCGATTCAGGATAAGTGGTCCGACCCAACATTCAACCTTCCCGGCTTGATGATGATCTCAAAGTCATATTCTTGGAACAGTTCGAGCCACCAGTAGATTCCCCCCCAACACAGGCTTATTCAATAGGTACTTCAAAGCTGAGTGATTTGTAAACATCTTGAAGTGCCCTCCTAATAGGTAATGCTGGTATTTTTGAAGTGCGTATACCATGGCCAACCCCTCACATTTAGTAGTGGAGTAGTTGAACTCCACACCAGAAAGTTTCCTACTAGAAAATGAAACTAGATGGTCAATTTCTTTGTCTACAAGATATGTAAGGATATCTCCCAAGGTGATTCCTGATGCATCTACATGAACATGGAAAACATTCGCCAAGTTAGGGAAGATGAGAATAGGCACAGAGACCATTTCTCCTTGAGTAGCTCAAAGCTCTTTTGACACTTGTCGTCCCAAAAAAATGAAATGCACCCTTTTAGCAATTTTTTCATAGGTGCTCTAATCAACGTGTATCCTTGAATGAACTTATTGTAGTGATCTGTATGTCCAAGGGTAGAGAACAATTGTTTCTCGGTGGTAGGTACTGTGTTATTGATGGTAGCTAATATTTTGGCGGGATCAACCATCAAACCTTGTCGACAAACTATGTGACCGAGAAATATTCCGAAGGGTACACAAAGTATGCACTTTTTGATATTCAGGGAAATATGGTGCTTCCTACAAGTGTCCAACATCATGCGCAGGTTTGAGACGTGTTTTTTTACCAATCCGAAGATGGTCCAGTCATCAAAATATACCTCTAGAACTTATGGATGAATTCCTTGAATACTGCGACCACCACCTGCAAAAATATGACAGGGGCATTCTTGAGCCCAAAAGGCATGACATTATAATGAAAATTTACCCATTCAGTGGCAAACATAGTTTTTCTATGATCTTCAAGTGCGATTATGATCTGATAGTAGGCTGAGAACCCGTTCATGAAAGAGTATGCTTCCTTCACCCCTACGCTATCAAGGATTTAATATGAGAATGGCATAAGAAAGGGATCATGTACGCAAGCATCATTCAATTTGCACAGGTCAACATAGATCTAGATTTCTCTCTTAGAATTTTTCTCCTGAACCACCACAGGACTTACCCAATCTGACTGTTCGACTGGTTCGATGACACCTATAGTGAGAATTTTGTCAATTTCTTCCTTGACATTTTGTTTGTACTTGGGGCTCAACCAATAAGGGTGTTGCTTCATAGGGCGTGCATCTGGTTTTAAAGTGATGCACATGACTCCCAAGTCCCTTGTAATCCCTTAAAGTTCTGAAAATTTTATCATAAATAAGTCCTGGTATTCTGTGAGGAGTTCTGCAACTTTTCCCACAGTATCATCATCCCAGTAGTCCATAATATTATCTAACTTAGGTTGTGCCTCCATTCCAGTGTTGAATTCTCATAGCTTCAAAGGCTTAGTTACATCGATGGTCTTCAGTGGGGGTCCAGCAACTGTGCATTCTCCCTATGACTTTGGGATAAAGACATTTCACAGGACTTCATCGCACTCTATGATAAATTACGGCAGTTGACAATATCCTGCATCTACGTTTCCCATGTTGGTGCCCCATGTGCTACGTAAGGGATTGATTCATCAAATACTAAGGCATCAATATCCTGTAGAGTTTCATCAACTGCCTTTGTTCCTCCTATCAACCCGAATGTCCCTACAAAATTGTCCTTTAGGGTTTCCCAGTGGCGGGTGTGCTGGTGTAATTCTGCGTCTAAAAACCATGCGGTCGAGATTGGCCCCAAGGCATGAATGAAAAAATGGACCCATTCCTCTGTAGTTTTTTCGCCCCATTCATCCATCCATGCTAAAAAGTTCTCACGCAGGTCCCCTGGCCCCAAGAAATCCTTTACATGTAGGTGAGCCAGAGGTTCAAACCATAAGACCATCATGTTGCGACATTCTTCCCAATCCGAGAATGCCCCCTTATGCGTGTCCCACCACCTTGCAGGGGTTGTGTGCATGGCTAGATTAAGGGCAAATAGCCTTCATTCCTTTGGGACTTCAGCATCAAATGTTTGTGAAAATTCTCTAACACTGCTAGAACCATCAAAGTAGGGAAGTTCTCTTACCTCTAAGGAGATACATTGAAAGTCCTTTGTAATTCTGAGACATTGCAGCGCAGATACATCATGTAACCGATTCTACAAATTTTGATCTCCCCATCGATGTCAGAGAAGCATTCACTATCCTTCTCCCAGCAAAGCACACCATCAGCTATAGGATTGCTCCAATATTCATTCTGAGCGGTTAATTTATAAATGTGATCCACATCCTCTTCTTCACAAAATGATTCTGTATATTTCTATCCTTCCATAGGATCTAGTGGGACTATCACCTGTGTACCCTCATTCTCAAACACCATGATTATTTTCTTTAGGCTTATGATGCATCCCATATATAAAGCCCAATCCAATCCTAAGAGTGCAGGATAGGGGTCCACATCTTCTGCAATCTGAATTACCTCAAAGTCACATTGGACCTTAACTCCTGCAATATCTACCATAATTTTTGATATCCTCCCCAATGGTATGTTCTTCTATTGGTTAGCCATGCAAAGATGGATAATAGACCATTCCAAATTAGGATCTCCCATCCACTGCCAATTTTTCTTGGGCATTACGTTCACATCTGACCCCAAGTCCAAGATAACCTGATCCATTTCATAGTCACCAATCTGCACTCTTAGCCGCATCTCCCAGCCAGTGTGTTTTTTATACTTGTAAATTTTATGCACATCCCCAACTTCTGAGGGAGGGTTATTTCTCTCTATGTAGCTTTATATTAGTGCTTGCAGATTTTCTACTACCTTCCGGTTGCGTAGTAGCTTCATATAGGCTTGTAGAAATGGTTTAAATTCATCGTCTATTCTCAGGTTTGCTAGAGCTTTTGAATTAGGCACCTCATCCTTAGTAAAGTATCTGTGAGCTGCGAAAAAGGTTTCCTTTTCCTTCTGTAGGTCTAGGATTTCATGTTTGACAATTGCTTTCCAGATAAGAGGTTTAGCTTCGGTCGTCACTTCAGCTCCTCATGTAGGCATGCCACTGCACATTATGACATTAATACTTGGTCCTTCATCACGCGGTTATGATTTAACTCTTTGCACATTCTACGTAGGTGTCTGCTATTTTTCCTGCATTTTCGTTATCAGAATCACACAGTCTTCAATCACATGGTCTAGCTTTCAAAAATATTGGCAAGATTGTCTCACAGGGTTTGGACAGTCCCTTGCAAAGTGCCCTATTTCTCCGCAATTGTAACAGATCAATTGTCCTCTTCCTCGATCTATGCCTCCACCCCTTACCCCTCCCCTAACCTTTTCTCAAGATCCTCCTCTGTTAGAGGGAGATGGTGGTGAATAAAGGTCAGCCTGTACCTTGTATAGGTTTCCTCAATCTATCATCAAGTCATACGTCCAACAATAATGCTCGTCATGTCCTACAGAGGAGAAAAATCAATGCCATTGTTGCTTCAATTATGGGACATAAGAACCAAGATGGGGACAGTGGTTAGTATCATGTAGCCCAAAAACATGACAATAAATGCACCATAATGTTGACCTTATTTGCCCCACATCCTCCTTAGGGTGTAGTGGGCTGGGTCCCCTAGCCTGCATGTAATCTGCCAGAAGAGGATACTGATCCTTGGTATGACCGGATACCCTGCATTTTATGCACCATATGTCTTGAAAATTACAGGTGGTATTAGAGCAAGTTCAAACGCTGGGACCAATAAGGGTCACCCGAATAACAATTGTTGTGTGTAAATGTGCACAGAACCTAGGAAAGAAATTAACGGAGAACCATGAGGAGGGGGTTCTTATATCAAACACCCATGAATACAGGGGAGATTCACCCCCAGCCTAACCAAGAAGTGAATCCAGAAATGTGGGTGTAGCTAAGTATAAATCACCACCAGCAAAACATCAAATTGTTGGAAGAACAGCAAAGACAGACCAATAGGTTGTTGGACACTGTACAACAACTCCAGATGTAAATGGTCCAGGTATGAAGCGACAATGAGAGATCGATGAGGGAGTAGGAAAATATACTCAAGATTCTTTCGAATAAGAAAAACCATCCCATCACACAGCCTAGCCCAGAAAGGGAAACCCATGTGCAAAGCGAACAGCAACAACACATACACAATGATCCTAAGGGAAGTCTCACCTAGTAAAGAAACAAGAGTAGGACTTACAATGAAGCTAAATTTGGAAATGCCTATGATCAACAAGAGCTGAAGAAGCAGAGACTAGAATTACAAGGTGAATTCTGGAAGATTAAGCCTCCTACATTTGATGGAGAAGCTGAAGAGGTGATGGAATCTTGCATCATTAACATGAATAAATACTTTCAAGTATATGAGTATCACAGTAAACTCAAAGCCCGTTTGGAAATATATCAATTGCGAGAGAAAGCTACATTACGGTGGGAGAAATCGAAAAATGTGCGTGGAATTGAAGACCAAAATGCAACCTGGGATGAATTCTAAAAATATTTCTAGGATAACTACCTAACAGAAATTTTTTACGATGAAAAATCTCCAGAATTTAATGATTTGTGGTTGGGTCAACTATCTATAGATGAATTCTGTTTGTGCTCAACCTAGTCTCCTAAATTGAGTTCATTTAATTGTCAACCAGGGTTGGTAAACTGCTGAAGTGTGGTGCACTGTATGTGCCTAGGTGTTTGTTTCTTACTGCATTGTGTCTAGTGTTTTATGATTTTTTTGGTCTTTTTATGGTTTTATGTTCACAAGGGAAAGAACTAAATGCTGGTGGAAAGAAGCTACTGGTTAAAAACAGAGTGAAGCCTAATTTTTTGATGACAAATGACAAATGCAAATACTGAGACAGAACCAAACCTAAACTATGACTTAGCAAAATACAAAGCTTGATAATGACTTCAAGAAAATAAATCACAACATGAACTTAACTTGTCCAATTCTTTCATTAAAGATATTTTGGAAGAGCTTGAGAAATGGGCAGTTAAGTGTAAAAATTCTCCTAAATAAACAATTAAACAATCAACTTATAATGATACAACATCTCATCCATGATTAAAGGTTTGTTGAAACATATTTGGAAAAGAACATTTGTAACATCATAAGATCTCTACTCTAAAACTAGCTCCTAATTCTGTTCTGCAACTTAGTTTAACACCACTAAACTTCACTCAAAAGTTATAGATTTCCTTTTAGAATAGTCTTTTGAGGAAAGGCTTGTTTGTGAAATGGTAAAAAGGTTGCAAAAGTACTCCAGGCCTTATACTGATACTATCTTCTGTCTAGATGATTATGAGTTAATATAGGTTTAGAACAAAAGAAGTTTTGTAAATAATGAAGACCGTGGTATTTAAGTTTAACAACTAATGCAATTTAAAATGCAATGGATGGCAACTAATCTTGGAATCTAAATACAGTGAGCTAAGCTGGAACTCAACTAGGATGCTACTAGTCTACAGTGATCAGTGCTAAATTAAAAAGCCATTATCAAACTTGAAACGAAATAACAGAGCATGAATTAAATGCAATTTTCCTCCGGAGTGCCCTAACTAAGTTATCATGCAATTAATCTATGGGATTCTACAACCTATTTCGTTCATCATGAATGGTATTTTGGAAGAGCTTGTTAGAACAATCCTGGCTGTACAATTCAATGCAATTGAATACAAACATGAAAACTGAAAGCAAATACAATTAAAAACTAAGACATCACAGCTATTTCCTACTCATTGTTATGATGTTTTGGAAGAGATTTTTAAGAGTAAGATCAGCTATGCTACTTAGTGTAAACAAGCAACTGAAACCTACAGTATCACAATTATGCCTTATTCATCATAATGATATCTTGGAAAAGTTTACTAGAGTAAGTTTAACTGTGATAATGAACGAAAGGAATTGCAAATAAAACTTATAACACTATAGCCATTTCTTATTCATCGTAATGATCTTTTGGAAGAGTTTATTAGAAAAAGTATAGCTATAATGATTAATGAAATTAACTATGAACGTAAACTTCAAAAACTTGAAAACAAACTAAGATACTTATCTAAATTGCAAAAGTAAAGCCGCTCAGGAGGCAGGGGCCCTCTACCACCAGAATAGCACGAAATCTAGCTCAAGATCAACTCAATGCGTTCAAAGAAATGCTGTCTTCTTCATTAAAGGAAAATAACTTAAAAAAAAGTATTCTCGGTCTTTAGAAATTTATCATTCAATCCCCGAAATCTAATCAAAATTTAGAACTTGTCTCTCAGTTTCCCGAGTACATTTATAACAAATCTTCATAACAGAACTTGAGATAATACAGGGATCATTGTATTTTCATATCAAAATCGTACTAGAACTCTAAATATGGCAGCGTAAAGTGACAAAGGACATCTGAACTGTCCTTGTCCTATTAGGAGTCTGCCTCCTTGTGTGAGTTCCCACGTACAAAACCACGTCCAGAATTCCATTCATTCTTCATGGTGAGCAACAAACGCTGAGGACGTGATGTGGAATATACCCATGTGTGGCTTTTCCTGAGAGGACACCTGGAACATGCTTGAACATGAAGACAGCTACAGAATTGGCAACTAGCTATGGAATGTCTGCATTCTGTAGCTAGTTTCAATTCAAAATGCATTACAATGAAAAAATCACAAAACTTAGCAAGTTAGCCATGATATTCATTCTTAAAGTAATTTTAACTAATTTCATTGATCATTTGAGCCTGGGATAACAATGGAAAAAAGAAAATGGAGTGAATTATGATGGAAGAAAGAACAATCTTGGGGCTCAACATACCCCCACTGCTGACTTCTTGCATGTCCTCATGCAACTTATTCCATAAACTCGGAGACTTCTGCAAGAACATCCAACCCTCTTTTTCTTCTTTGCCTGGAAGTTAAAGGCCTTCTGGGCTTCCTGATGACTAACTTGAACCTTAAATTGGTAAGTGCCCTAATTAACTTCTTGTTCCTCTTTTTCAACTTTTCATTAGCCTTTACCACTTTGTCAATTTGTAGAGACAGGGTTGAGTTCATACTGGTTTTTAGTTTAACTTGTTCCTTCAGAATATCATTCTCAGTCCCGATATGTCTATTAAGTACTTCCAGCTCGTACCTATCTCTTCTTAACACATCTATTTCGGACAGTGGAGGACTAGGGGTTCTATCTCTACTCTCTGAAGCTTTCCTTTCCAATGTTTCAACATAGTTATAAATCTCTAGTTGTGCAGGGTCAATTTCAGGGGCTTCTTCATCAAAATCTTCTTCAACATCTTCTTCAATAGATGTTTCCTCATCTTCTATGTTTATCACCCTGGTTTGTTTGATCTGTGTTTTCCTTAGTTTCCCCCTGAGTCTATGGCTTCTTCTTGGCTGGGATGATCCCTCTCCTTTTTCTGTGGCAGATTTTCTGATTACCCTCTCTTCCTTAAGCTGTCTCTTAATCTGGGTCAACTTCTCAGAGATTATTTCTTCATTGCTATCTTGAATTGCTTTATCAGTTTCAATTTTAGAGGCTCTCCATTTTCTGCTTCTCTTTGTAGGCTGATGTTCAGGTGAAGGCTCTTTTGGTTCCTCAAAGTGATTTCTCACCAAGAAATTATCCCAAGTATCTTTTGTTTTGGCTATATGGTGTTCAATTAGAATCTTAACCAAGCCATGATGGTATAAAATTGTTTCTAGGAATTGGACTCTCCTTTGAACACTTGAAGCCATTTTTTTTAAACTTTGAAGCAAGAAATAGGGAAAATTAAGCTCTTCTTCTAGGAGATGCATTATCAACCTAATATGGTAAACATAGAAAGTACCATATCTACCTTCACAAGTGATAAATTTTTGTAGGATAAGCAACATGTTTCTCCATTTATTCTTTAATGCAGAGCTTGGAATTCCCTTTTTAAACACAGTGAAATCCATACCTGGTGATTTGAGGATCTGCTTCCATGATTCATTATGAAATTCTCTGTTCTTAAACCATCTTTCTCCATGTCTAAGCAATCCTGTTTCTTCTGCAATAAAAACCTCTGTGACAGTGAATTTAATATCTCCAACTTCAACCTCGGCTCCTTTGAATGACCTTGCAAACGTTTTAGTAACTTTTTTGTGGAAGCCATTAAATTTCTCAAGGAATTGCAGCCATCCTGCTTGTTGCAACATTTCTTTGCTTTGAGGGTATCCTTCCAGGTATTTTGTGCCTATTGGTTCAGTTCTTACAATGAGGCCCATAATTTCTTCTTCAATCTTCAGATTAGTACTCTTTCTGCTCACGAAGACAATGACTTCAACCTTCAAATTAATACTCCCTTGCTTCACGGTGACAGTGCTTCAATCTTCAAACTGATATACCTCTACTTCACGATGACAATGGCTTCAAATTTCAAACTGATATACCTCTGCTTCTTGGTGACAGTGGCTTCAAATTTCAAACTAATATACCTCTGCTCACGGTGATAGAGATACCTCTGTTTTACAGAATGAAATGATGAAGGGTTGGCTATGGGATGGAGTAATAGGGAGTGGTTACGGAACGAGTTAATGAAGTGAGGTGAAGAAAACAAATCAATGAGTGAAAAGAACGCGGAGATATTTTACAATGGATTCAAAAATCATCATTAAATGATTTGGCTGGGTGACGTGAGAAAATCAATCACTTCAGCATTTTAACCACTTAGATGATGATCGGGTATAGAATTTGAAATGAAGGATTTTTATCCAAAGTTTTGCGGAGGGTATATTTGGCATGATCAATAAAAATAATCAAAACAACTTTTCAAATGATTCATAACTAGACTATACTAAAGTTTTTCATGATATGCCATTATAATCAAAACTTTTTACCTTTGCTTTTCATCTGCTTTTTGTGGTCTTTATATGCTTTGTTCCCCTCTGAAAATCATTACTTTATGAGTCTTCATAATCCTTCTTGATTTTGCTTGTTCATGGATATACCGGATCATCTTGTTGCAATTCAAATGTCTGTTGATCAGTGCCTTCAGGATCTGTAGCTGCGGAATGACTGTCTGGCTGCGAAAAGTCTGATTAGCTGCAGAATGTCTGTTTAGCTGTAGAATGTACCTGTAGAGAATTTTAATTATGGAATGGAGTGGTTTGGAATATAAATGGAATATTATATGGAATGAGTGAAGATAGATGATGAAACATGGTATAATGGGATATGTATGAAGTGAATGATGGAGTGGGATGGATTACAATTTATGAAATTGAGTGGAAAAGAATAAGAAATGGCCTGCAATTCATGACATGTGTTATTCATTTGCAGAAAGACATCAAACTTTAAATTTTGATATGGAAATGAGGTGGATGAAGTATGGAATGAGATGAATGAAATATTGAATGAAGTGAAGTATGAATGAATGAATGAAATGGAGTATGGATGGATAAGTAAATGGAATGGAATGAAATGAGATGGATCATAAGTGCAATAGATCTGAACTTATGATTTTGTAACAGCTGCTTGCAGAAACAAAATGGAAAAGTTAGAGTGTCAGAAAGACTCTGATTTTCACCCTATCTTTTCTGTATAAACATGCCAATCAGTGATTGGTTTTCATGTTTATAATTTTTATTTTTATTTTTATTATTTTATTATTTTATTATTTTATTATTTTTTATTTTTATTTTTATTATTTTTTTAATTTTTTTTTTTTTTAAAGAAATGACTTCAGAAAATTTAATCAAGTTGATGAAGAAGAAAGATTCTTATTCATTAACTTCACATCACTATTTTCCTGGAACTTCTTGACAAATTCTTCTCTTGAGAGTGGTTTGTGATACAGCTTCAATCTATGACCATTCACAAGAAAAGTGACCTCTTCTTCATCTATTGTCTTGATTTTTACTGCTCCATTGTCAAAAATTTTAACAATTTCATATGGCCCAAGCCAATGTGTTTGAAATTTTCCTTGAAAATCCTTGAATTTTGAATCAAACAAGAGAGCCCAGTCACCTTCTTTGAACTTCTTCTCTTTGATGTACTTGTCATGCCATCTAGTCCTTTGTTGTTGGACTAGACTTGTTTTCTGAACTGCATCTTGTCTAATCTCATCCAATTCATTAATCTGCTCCAATCTATGATTTTGTGCCTTCGTTAAATCAAGTCCTAGCTGAACTGCCATTTTGAAAGTTTGAATCTCGAACTCTATGGGAAACAAAACTTGCTTTCCATAAACAAGTTCATAAGGAGTATGGTCTGTTGTGTTTCTCCATGTAGTTCTATAGGCCCACAAGGCTTCAGGAAGCCTATCTATCCAATCTCTTCTATGTAAATGAACAGTCTTTGTTAGGATTCCTTCAATGACCTTATTAGTAGATTCCACTTGACCATTTGCTTGTGGATGATAAGGAGTAGATTTTCTATGCCTGATTTTGTACCTCTCCATCATTTGTTCCACTAGCCTTGATGTAAATTGAGCTCCTTGATTTGTAACATTTTCTCTTGGGACACCAAAACGAGTAAAAATATCCTCAAAAAGAAAATTAACTACAGATGCTTCATTAGCAAAAAGTAATGGCTTGGCCTCTACCCATTTGGTAACATAATCAGTGCAAACTAATATATATCTCTTTTGTCTTGATGGAGGACTAATCGGTCCTACAAAATCCAAAGCCCATTTTTCAAAAGGTTCAATATGTACCTGAGGTTGTAATGGAATCTCACCTGAAGGAGAAGGTTTCCCTACCCTTTGGCAACTTTCACACCTTTTGACATACTCTTTAGCATCTTTAAACAAGGATGGCCAATAATATCCTAAATTAAGGATCTTATAGGCTGTCCTCTTATCAGCAAAGTGTCCGCCACAAGGTTCATCATGACATGCTTTGAGAATCTCGGGCATCTCATCTTCCCGAACACATCTCCTAATGATCAAATCTGGACCTGTCTTGTACAACTCATTAGCAACCCATGAATATTTTGCACTGTCATAAATGATTTTTCTTTTATCCCTTGCATTCATTATTGAAGGAAATTTTCTTGAAACTAAATAATTAGCAATGTCAGCAAACCAAGGAGTTTGAGTAGAAATTGCAAAAAGATATTCATCAGGAAATTGATCTTCAACTGGAGTGTCATTTTTGATGTTTTGGAGTCTAGATAGGAAATCAGCTACTGTGTTTTGTTTTCCAGGCCTATCTAGAATGGTAATGTTGAATTCTTGTAAAAGCAATAACCATCTTATGACTATGCCATTAGTAATTGATTTGTTCATTAAGTATCTAATTGCAGAATGATCTGTGTGAACAAAAGTTTCATAGCCTGTTATATAGTGTCTGAATTTGTTTATGGCATGAACAACAGCTAAAAACTCTTTTTCAGTTACAGTATAGTTTAACTCTGAAGGAGTCAAATTTTTATTGGTATAGTAGATGGCATAAGGAATCAGGTCTTTTTGTCCCAATACTGCTCCTAGAGCTGTATCTGAGGCATCTGTTGAAATATGAAAAGGTAACTTCCAGTTAGGTCCCCTTAAAATAGGTGCTTCAGAAATTTTTGTTTTCGGGGTTTCAAAGGCTAACTGGCAATCAGAATTCCATTTGAATTCACAATCTTTGGTAAGTAATTTGAAGAGTGGAGATGCTATCTTGGTGAAGTTTTCTATAAACCTCTGATAATATCCTGTAAATCCTAGAAAACTCCTAACATCTTTTTGACAACTTGGAATAGATAAATTAGAGATGACTTCAACTTTTGACTCATCAACTCTAATCCCATCCCCTGAAATGTGATGCCCCAAAACAATACCTTCAGTAAACATCATGAAACATTTCTCATGACTGAGTGAAAGATTTGCTTCTCGACATCTCTTTAAAAAAATTTCCAAGTTTGCTAAGGCTTCTTCAAATGTGTTTCCATAAACTGTGAAATCATCCATATATACCTCTACACAATCATGTATTAGATCTGAAAAAATTCCTAATACTGCCCTTTGGAATGTTGCAGGTGCATTGCATAATCCAAATGGCAATACTCGGTAAGCATAGGTACCCCAAGGACAGGTAAATGTGGTTTTTGTCTTGATCTTCAAGTGCTACTTGGATTTGGTTGTAACCACTAAACCCATCTAGGAATGAGAAGTACTTTTTGCCAGCTAATGTATCTAACACTTGATCTATGAAAGGTAAGGGAAAATGGTCTTTAAGAGTAGCTTTGTTTAGTTCCTGGTAGTCAACACATACCCTCCATTTACCATTTTTCTTTGGCACAATTACCAAAGGAGAAACCCACTGACTATCTGAAATGGGATAGATGAAATTGACATTTAAAAATTTTTACAATTCTTCTTTAACAATCTCCCTAAGATTTGGATTCATCCGTCTTTGAGGTTGTCTGATTGGTTTACAATTTTCCTCTATATAGATGTGATGAGTGCAAGTCTTGGGGCTTATCCCTTTCATGTCAGTGTACTCCCATGCATATGCAGAAGAATGTCTCTGTAATATCTTGACTAACTCTTCTTGTTGAGATTTTTCTAGGTTCTTGTTTATGTTCAAAGTTTTGCCTGGAAATATCTCACTTGTAGAGCTGCCAAATTTATCCATAGAATGAAGAGACATCTGTCTTGATGACAAAAACTCAATGTTGGATCCCTCTTGAAATGGTTCATGTTTGTATTCGGAAGAGGATTCAAAGTTTTCTAGAGTATTCAGAATATGATTATCTTCACTAATTTCTGAAATTATGAAGAGAGGTTGTAAGTCTTCTTCATCCTTTATCCATTGAGTATCATCTAAATCTGTAATTTTCCTAGCTGGAGGATACAAAGTGAATTTCTTAGTTTAACTACCATCAGAGATGTACATATCACCGGATCTACAACTAATAAAAGCATCAGCTGTAGCTAACCAAGGTCTTCCTAATATAACAGGATGCCCTCCTAGATTATTCTTAGGAGTTAGGATCATGAAATCCACAGGGTACTCCCAAGAGTCTAGGGACACTAGAATGTCTTCTACTACCCCATCAGGTTTAATCACAGATCTGTCTGCTAATTGTAATAATGTGGATGTAAAGAGCAGATTAGGCAGTTTCAGTTTATCCATGATTTGTCTACTCATGATATTTATTGCTGCTCCTAAATCAATGAGTGTGTTTTGGATTTCAATTCCATTGATGTGAATTTTAACAACTGGATTTCCTGGGTCTAGATACTTTGGAATAGCAATCTTACCCATCATAATGTCTGCTATTTTTCCTGCCAGTTGAATTTTCTTTGTCTCTCTTATTATTTTTCTTGTTTTCTTCATGCTCAACTCCTTTATTGTTTTGGCTAAAATTGGAATTTCCTTGATGGCTTGTAATAATGGAATCTTAATGCAAACATTTCTCACCTCATCTAGGAAATCATAATTAGGCACCATAATTTTTTTTCTACACCTCTATCAATTTGTAATCTTTCTGGAAAGGGAGGTGTAGAAGTAGATGTTGATGGCTGCTCTAATACAGGAGTTGAAATTATTGGTTCTTTTTGCTTTAATTTTTCAATGTTTGGGTCTTGAAAAGATGTGTCTTCCTCAAGACTTTTATTCACCCGTAGAGAATCTTCCTCAGAGTTATCTTGTTCTTGTATGATCACAGAAGGTTTCCTCTTTTCAAGTATTCTTCTAGACCTAAGTTGAACATTACTAAGGTCTAAAGGAGTAATTAAATAAGTTGGAAACTGTTGGCCTTCTATCATGTATGTGTTCTGAGGATTTTTATTGTTGGGGTTTGGTATGGGTTGAGCAGGCAACTGATTTGATTTTTGAGGAAATGGTATGGAAGTGGTTGATTTTGATGTGGTAGGTTCTGAGGATGTTGTTGAGGATTTTGTTGAAAATTTTGTTGAGGATTTTGAGGAGAAAAATGTGGGTATGGTGGATAGGATGGTGGATACTAATAGTACTGAGAGTATCTTCCATAGGGACGTTGTGCTCCTTGTGCCCAAGCTTGAGATTGATTTTGAAATTGAGACCAAGGTTGCTGCCAAGAATTCCAAGGTGGAGGTTGGTTATACATTTGATCATGGAATCCTTGTGTTTGAGGTCCTTGCCAAGGCCTTCTAGAGACAAAATTGAGAGATTCTATGGAATTTGTAGGAGTTTCCTCTTGAAAGACAGCTTTGAGACCAGGAAGGGAAGGAAAATTCTTGGTCTCATGTTTTTCAAAACAAATGACACAGGTCTCTACAACTTTTACATCCAAAGGGCACTCTCTCAAGGCATGTTTCTTTCTACATTTGGGACAAAAGATTGCTAAGGCATCAGATTCGGCTTTTTGCTTGTTTTGTAATTTAAGGGTGTCTATTTGTTCACTAAGACTCCCTAAGATGTCAAATTTGAAATCATCAAGCATATGTCCTATTTCTGACTTACTTACTGTCCCAGAAGCAGACTTACTTGCCCTTGCAAGAGCAGGATCTCTTGGACCTTTTACAGTTTTAGATTTCCCTCTTGAAAGGTTGATACATAACTCAGATATTTCAGGTAGTGTGAGCTGTGATATATCTCCTTTTCCCATCATGTTAATAATATCCAACCATTCATCCCTAATTGTTTTCAACAAAAGAGCTTTTAAGGTGTCCTGATCTAAGTTTTCCATTTTTTCTCTTTTGATGTTGTAATGAAATCTCTCCAACAAATCTTCCAAGTTTTCATCTTCTTTTTGTAACATCTTAAACACTTCCTCCTTATGATTGACTGGCATACAATAATCCAAATACCTCTCTATAAATGATTTTTTCATGTCTTCCCATGTCCTAATAGAACTGTTGATCAAACTCATAAACCACTTCAATGTTGAAGGAAATAGTTTAAGTTTTTGAACATCTTGTAAGTAGTCATAAGTTCTACACAGGATTTCAAATTCAAATAGGAAGGTTTCATGATCTTCAGTTTTAAGTCCATAGAATTTTGGAAGGACAGAGGGTGAAATGTTTTTCATGGTTGTATTGGTTTCTTCATCTATTATAGGGAACCCAAAAGAGCTTCCCATTTCTCTTCTACCTCTTCCTCTACCTCCTTCTCCTTCTGCACCTCTACCTCCTTCTCCTCTACCTCTACCTCTACCCCCTCCAAATAATGTGTGTTCTCCATTAAAGACTCCTCCTCCTCCTTCTTCTGCCATGGTTGATTCTTCTATGGAAGTGGAAAAGTTTGTGTCCCTAACAAGAGTCCTTGGATCTTCTTCTAAGACAGGTTCAGTGGATGAAGTGGAAGGTCTCTCTAATGGAATATTTGATCTTAGGTCTTCTAGAAGTCTAGGATTAGTAAAGGATGGAATGTGGGTCTGAGTTGAAGGTGTACTAGCTCTTGGTCTAGGTGAAACAAGTGGTTTTCTAGGAATCAAACTTCTGCTTCTACTTCTTATGAATCTACCCCTTGAGTCTCTCTCTCTACGCATATCATTGTTTTTGGGAGCTAAGAAACAAAGGTTACTTAGTTTTCACTTCCCCCGCAATGGCGCCAAAATGTTTGTGCTCAACCTAGTCTCCTAAATTGAGTTCATTTAATTGTCAACCAGGGTTGGTAAACTTCTGAAGTGTGGTGCACTGTATGTGCCTAGGTGTTTGTTTCTTACTGCGTTGTGTCTAGTGTTTTATGATGTTTTTGGTCTTTTTATGGTTTTATGTTCACAAGGGAAAGAACTAAATGCTGGTGGAAAGAAGCTACTAGTTAAAAACAGAGTGAAGCCTAATTTGTTGATGACAAATGACAAATGCAAATACTAAGACAAAACCAAACCTAAACTATGACTTAGCAAAATACAAAGCTTGATAATGACTTCAAGAAAATAAATCACAACATGAACTTAACTTGTCCAATTCTTTCATTAAATATATTTTGGAAGAGCTTTAGAAATGGGCAGCTAAGTGTAAAAATTATCCTAACTAAACAATTAAACAATCAACTTATAATGATACAACATCTCATCCATGATTAAAGGTTTGTTGAAACATATTTGGAAAAGAACATTTGTAACATCATAAGATCTCTACTCTAAAACTAGCTCCTAATTCTGTTCTGCAACTTAGTTTAACACCACTAAACCTCACTCAAAAGTTATATATTTCCTTTTAGAATAGTCTTTTGAGGAAAGGCTTGTTTGTGAAATGGTAAAAAGGTTGCAAAAGTACTCCAGGCCTTATACTGATACTATCTTCTGTCTAGATGATTATGAGTTAATATAGGTTTAGAACAAAAGAAGTTTTGTAAATAATGAAGACCGTGGTATTTAAGTTTAACAACTAATGCAATTTAAAATGCAATGGATGGCAACTAAACTTGGAATGTAAATACAGTAAGCTAAGCTAGAACTGAACTAGGGTGCTTCTAGTCTACAGTGAACAGTGCTAAACTAAAAGCCATTATCAAACTTGAAATGAAAGGACAGAGCATGAACTAAATGCAATTTGCCTCCGGAGTACTCTAACTAATTTGTCATGCAACTAACTATGGGATTCTACAGCCTATTTCGTTCATCATGAATGGTATTTTGGAAGAGCTTATAGAACAATCCTGGCTGTACAATTCAATGCAATTGAATACAAACATAAAAACTGAAAGCAAGTACAATTAAAAACTAAGACATCACAGCTATTTCCTACTCATTATCATGATGTTTTGGAAGAGTTTTTTTCAGAGTAAGATTAGCTATGCTACTTAGTGTAAACAAGCAACTAAAACCTACAGTATCACAGTTATGCCTTAGTCATCATAATGATATCTTGGAAGAGTTTACTAGAGTAAGTTTAACTGTGATAATGAACCAAAGGAATTGCAAATAAAATCTATAACACTACAGCCATTTCTTATTCATCGTAATGATCTTTTGGAAGAGTTTATTAGAACAAGTATAGCTATAATGATTAATGAAATTAACTATGAACGTAAACTTCAAAAACTTGAAAACAAACTAAGATACTTATCTAAATTGCAAAAGTAAAGCTGCTCAGGAGGCAGGGGCCCTCTACCACCAGAGTAGCACGAAATCTAGCTCAAGATCAACTCAACGTGTTCAAAGAAATGTTGTCTTCTTCATTAAAGGAAAATAACTTAAAACAAAGTATTCTCGGTCTTCAGAAATTTAGCAGTCAATCCCCGAAATCTAATCAAAATCTAGAACCTGTCTATCGGTTTCCCGAGTACATTTATAACAAATCTTCATAACAGAACTTGAGATAATACGGGGATCATTGTCTTTTCATATCAAAATCGTAATAGAACTCTAAAGATGGCAGCGTAAAGTGACAAAGGACATCTGGACTGTCCTTGTCCTATTAGGAGTCTGCCTCCTTATGTGAGTTCCCACGTACAAAACCACGTCCAGAATTCCATTCATTCTTCATGGTGAGAAACAAACGCTGAGGACGTGATGTGGAATATACCCATGTGTGGCTTTTCCTGAGAGGACACCTGGAACATGCTTGAACGTGAAGACAGCTGCAGAATTAGCAACTAGCTACGGAATGTCT